>LPNX010519178.1:176245-289654 GCA_001517045.1 Pseudotsuga menziesii
ATTCAAAAAACGAAAAAAAGGACGTGAAACCCCCTAGGGGGGATGGGGAATGGGCTCGAAAGAGCCTATTCGGAGAAACTTTTTATGATCAGCGGTTACAATATCAGAAAAATTATATGATTCCTCTTGGTTCTTATACAGAATGAAACCAAGATCTTACAAAGTGCCAAAATTAAAGATTACAGTCGAAAAAGGGAGACCCCTGGGGGGATTTGGATGGCCCAAAAGCCACTTTCGAACAACAGCTTCTCCTATTTCTGTTATGCCTGCTAAAAAAAGTGATCTTAATAGAATGAAATATTCCCAAAAGCACTTTGAAAGTACCTTTGGGTCATCCTGCTTTAAACCACAGAAAAGCTAAGTTAAAACTAGTTAAAAAGGTAAAAAAGGAACCAAGGAAAGCAAGATTTCCTTGGGATATTGGCTTGCCTTTAGGGAAGCCAATGTGATGTGCACTAATTGCTGGATTTTATCTTTTAAAACAAAAGACAGAAATGTAAAGCATGCAAACTACGGACTCTCTTTAAAATGCCATGCAAAAAGGACGATTTTCCTAAAACTAGATCTAGAATGGTTATGAAACTTTTAAGGAGCAAGATCTAGATTATGAGCCTTGAGACAATAGATATATGTTAATTTTTACTTTAAGATAATAGATCTATTTAATATCAAATCTTGTAAACAAAGTAACCAAGTAAAATTTTGATTTTAGAAGGAGGAAGAGATAGAAAGAGTGTTGGAAGCCTAGGAAAGTTGGGTTTTGGAGTTTGCTTTGGTGGAACACCAAGGGATTATGTACTCAAAACTATCTTGAAGATGAGGAAGATTCAAACTAGCTCAACCCATTCTACAAGTGAGATCACCTGCAACTTAGAAATCCTTGCACAAACAGATGGTTAAAACATGCGTGTTGTTGGAAAACGACAATTGGAAAGCATGCAATTAAACTTAAAATACATTCAACTCCAAGAGATCTGAAACAAGTGAACAATAAGAGCATAAATCAAACTATAATGATCTCTTACCCCAATGGGAGGGAGCTCTCCTTCAAGGCCAAAAATTAACCAACAAAAGCAAAGATCAATAATACAGATTATACCTCATAAGCACTTGACAATCACCATCCACACATGAAAAGCATTACACCATAGATATTTCCTCCAAAGCTTTCTTTATTCCAAAATAGTAAACAATACAATAACAAGAGCTCTTCAATCCAGCTCTAACTAGCTTGGAAGAGGAAAATTGTGCTTTATTTATAACAAAAACAGGAACCCTAGCCCAGAGGGGGCGCAATTCCCAAGGAGAGAGAGACTGCAGCTGCATGAGGAGTCAAGCCGAGCTTGATATGAGTCTAACTGAGTCTGATCTGAGTCTCACTGAGTCTGACTGACAGTCAGAGAGTTGATCGGACTAACACATCAACCGGTTAACTGAAACATCAACTAAATCACATCCAGATGGGCCCACACGTGTGGAGGAGAGAGAGAGGGCGCAATTCCTAAGAATGCATGCTATGGTGCACTCCCTCTTTAGCCCAGATCACCTCCTTCTGTCAAGGAATGGTCAACTCCAGTCAATCCAAAGTTGATGAGACTGATTTCAGTCAAATCGGAGCAAATCCCATTGATTTAGGATTTGGGGTTTTTCTCCATTATTTAATTAATTTATTAATTAAAATAGTCAATATTTGATTTTTAGGGTTTTCTGACCTAAGTGATGGGAAAATCACTCAAAACTTAGGAAAAGTGGGTTTATGGGTTTACATGGTGCTCTTAGTTAGAAAATGAGCACCCCCATGATTGAAACTGATTTCCAAGCCTAGTTTTATTACAAAACCAAATTTTCCATTTAGATTATTAAAAAATAGCCTAAGTTTTGGAAAAATTAAAACTTAAAAAATTAAAACCTACGGGGACTTAGACATGTTCATATGAGTCGACCATAATGCCTAGCATGTTTATACATTGACACATAGACTCTAATAACCTCAATGGGCCTAAATGCCAAGCCGACCAACCCAACTTTGGAGGTATTGAGTGAAAAACTCAGAAATTATCAGTCGTTTATTCAACAACCAATAATAACCAAGGGAAAAAACACTATGGGCTGATCGGATTGACAAATAAAGTCCAAGAGACCGAGTCTTTTATAGACACTATCATGCTAGAACATTTTATTACAACTCCCCTACGGGGTATGAACATGTGATATAGTACAACAAGCACTTCCCAGAAGCAATTCTGAAGGTCTTCTGAAGTCCGAACAAATCATCTTTGTCCAGTTCACCAGGATCACTTGATAAAAAACCACTAAGTACAACTTAGGTGGTAACATTTGGCTCCATCTAGGGACACATTCATTGACTAATCTTTTGATCAAAGAGGAGGATGTGAGAACTCCGAAATATCTGGGTCCTGCATAGCAATTAAAGCTTGTCACTAACATGTATATAAAAGAAACCAACTGTAAAAGCAAATTAATGTATAGAATTAGTCTATGATGTACAAAAAATCAATATTTTACAAGACTAATATTCGAAAAAATCTCAAGGTTAGTACCATGGTACAAAACATCTATAATACAACAATACGATACATGAAATTTAAAAATACATGCAGGGCAAGGTTTAGAAATTGGCCCTGAAACCACCGATGCCAATAAAGGCATCAAACCATCTTAGCAAAGAACATCTTGAGGAGAAAGCCATTCACTAGTAGGATTAACCTTTCTCCTTCTAGGTCATTTAGATAGAAAGAATTTGTTCATGCTACTTCATCAATGATATATGGCCCCAACCATAAGCTGTCAAACTTTCCGTGTTTCCCAGGTTTATCCTATCGTTTGTCCCAACGCAAGACTGTGTCACCTACTTGAAAGGATCCAGGCCGGGTAGATCTATCAAAGGTTCTCTTGACTTTGTCTGAATTTGTGATACTTTGGTCAAGGGAATTTCTTCTACTCTCATCTAACTCGATCAACTGGTTGATTCTATTCTGAATGGAATCCTGATTTGAGCTGAAGGTCTGGAGAAGCTTATACACTAGAAGCTTTAAGTGGACAGGTAAGGTGACATCTAGGCCATAGACTAGTTCAAAAGGGATCCTTCCGGTTGAACTTTTCCTTGTGATTCTATCGGCCCATAATGCAAACTTGATCTTTCTATCCCAAGCCTTTTTATTATCACCCACAGTTTTCTTGATTATGGTCATTAAGTTTTTATTACTTGACTCAGCTAGACCATTTCCTTGGGGATAATAGTTGGATAAATGGGATAGGACAATGCCGTACTTGAAACAAAAGGATGACATCTCAAAGGAAATGAAACACGGGTCGTTATCTGTGATGATTTTGGTTGGAACACCGAATCTTGTGATAATCTTATCTTCTAAGAAATCCATGACTATAGCATCAGTTGCCTTCTTGGTGGGTATCGCCTCTACCCACTTGGTGAAATAATCAATGGCGATGAGTATCCAAGAATAACCATTGCTCGAGTTATCCTTGAACTTACCGATGAAATCAAGCCCCCACTACTGGAAAGGGGCTTGGACTACTATTGGGTTTAAAGGAAAGGCTTTCTTTTGTTGCTTTCCAGTGAACAACTGACACTAGGGGCAAACTCTGACATACTTGTGCAAATTTGAAAAGAGGTTCGACCAATAGTAGCCCGCTCTAAGGATTTTATGGGCGGTTGTTCTTGTTGCAAAATGTCCACCACAAAATCCTGCATGGAACTCAACCATTAGTTTTTTGGACTCTGGTTCATCGACACATCTAAGTATTAAACCATCAAGGTTTCTCCAACCCAAACCATCTTTTGTTAAACAATACTTAGTTGCTTTTAACTTTAATGCTCTTCTTTTATGGCCAAGTAGGTGATCAGGGCATGTAAGGTTATGGAGGAAAAAGATGATGTCGGTATACCAAGGGTGCTGCTCTAATATTTGAAGCTCATCTGATACACTTTGTTCTGGATCACTGTTCTGGCAGATTATTCCTAAGGCCTTTTCATTTCCTTGGGTCAACATCTGTGCAAGACCTTGTCCCTTAACTAACTTAGTGGGTTTTATCTCCAAATCATACTCTTGAATATTTGAAACCCAGTTACCCTTGATTCCTAGACAATCCTGCTGAGACATGATATCCTTGACAGCTGCATGGGGTACATACCCAATGATTTTGGAGTATCCTACATAAGTTCTGAAATGTTTAAGGGACTTGACAAGAGCATAAGCCTGTTTCTCCATGGTGGTATACTTCAACTCTGAATGTTGCAAGGCTATACTCACAAAGGCTATAGGTTGCTCTTGTCCATTCTTATTCTTTTGAAGCAAAACACCAGCAATGATGTCCTCCGAGGAAAAGGGAAATATCTGAAATTCCTTGGAATAATTTGGAATGATCAAGACTGGCGACCTGGATATGGCGTCTTTGATAGACTTGAAAGCATCTTTCCCTTCATCCGTCCACTCAAATTTAGCATCTTTCTTTAACAAAGTTTTGTAGAGGCTTCATTAATTCTACTAAATTTGGGATGAATCTCCTTATGAAATTAATCTGACCATTGAAAGACTAGAGAACTTTAAGATTCTGAGGCAAGGGGACTTTTTTAATGGCTTCAACTCACTTAGGATCGACTTTGACACCATCCTTAGAAATGATGTGTCCCAACAACTTGCCTTCATCAAACCCAAAGATTGACTTGGCAGGGTTTAAGGAAATACCATATTTCTAACATCTTATGAAAACCTGCCTAAGATGACTTATGTGGTCAAATCTTTCTTTTGAGAAAACAATTAAGTCATCTTGATATATTTCGATTATTTTGCTTATAAGTTCTTTGAAGGCAAAATCCATGGCTCTTTGGAAGGTGGGACCGGCATTTAATAAGCCAAAAGGCATTCTTAAAAATTTATGGGTGCCCCAAGGTGTGGTGAATGTAGTTTTATGTTGATCCTGTTTATTTACCAACACTTGGTTATAACCGGAAAACCCATCCAACATGGACATGATTCCTGATCCCGTTACTCTTTGAAGCAATGTTTCCATGTCGGGCAATGGGTAATTATATTTAAGGCATGATGTATTTAGATTTCTGAAATCTATACATATTCTAATTGACCCATTCTTCTTTCTGACAACAACTAAGTTGGAGCACCACGATGAATGTCTTGTATGTGCTATGGTCCCTATTGCTAACATCTTCTGAAGCTCCTTCTGCACAATGGGGGGCAAATTAGGATTTATTCGCCTAAGTTTTTGTTGGAAAGGCTTAACCTCCTTAGCCTCTTTTGTGAGGGGAATAGTGTGTTGAAACACATATTCCTGATAGGCTTTAAGTTCATCATAACTAAAGGCCAACACATCTCTATATTCTTTGATTAAGTTGATCAAACTGTTCCTTTCCTTTTCCGAAGTACCTTTTCCAATTTTTATTAACTTGGGGCCCTTATCAGTTCCTATGTTTATTTCCATATAATCCCCAATTTTGATTTCTTCTTTTTTGTTTTTATGACGATCATGTCGATCAAACAGATTTTCAAAAGATATAAGGCTACTCAGGATGTGATTCCTTTCGTTATCCTCGCGTTCTTGATATTTTTTACCCTCCTCCTGACAACTAATCTTGCAACCTTCAAACTCTTGGAGATTATGGATAAATCTCAAGAGTTGCTCATCATCTTTAAACACTTTCCAGTCATCTACATTATTTGGAATTGAAGGTCTGAAATTAATTTCCATTTTTCCATTCCCATTAATCATTTCATTTGAAGGCTAGAGGGTGGATGATGCTACCACCAACTCATCTGCTAACCCATTCATTTCCCTAGGGACCTTTTGAATGTTAAGTGCATCAAACCATTCCATGGTGTCCCATATGGCATTTCTATACTTCCTTAGTCTATCATTTTTGCATTGATATTGATTCTTAATCTGGAGGACAACTAAGTCTGAATCACCTTTAATGTTCAACATCTTTATCCCCATGTCTTTAGCGGTTTCTAACCCTAGAAGAAATGCCTCATACTTAGCTACATTGTTTGATGCTTCAAACTCTAACCTAAAAGCAAAGTTGCAGACTTTATTTGAAGCAGAGATGATCACGATGCTCGCACCCTTTTTGGCTTTGGAATAAGCCCCATCAAAGTACATTATCCAAACCTCATCTATCTTTTCATCTTTAATGTTTTCCTTAATAGGGGCCATGAAATTTGACAAGATAGCATAGTTTCCAAAGTTATCAGTGCAATGCACAAATTCATTTCCAGGTTTTTTAGGGTTTTCTACATGTCGTTTCCTTAGCTTCTCTCTATGGAGTGTCACCCTAGTGTTTTCTGATGCAGGTATAGTAACATATGGCCAATCCATTTGAATGTACCCACCAAGAGTTGCGGCCCACTTTCTGGATAGCAACATACCTCAATTATCTAGCACATCAATCACTACCACATCCATCGACATGTCGATGTTAGGATACTTGGCCAACTTAACATGTAGATTTAAGATTATCCCTACCACTTCAACTTCTCTTACATCCATTGCACAAAAATTGTGGTAGGGTCAGGTGATCCTTAGATTTAGCTGTTCTGTTACTTTTCTTGCCATGACATTTGATGAAGCACCTGAATCTAACATGCAATTATGAAGGAGAAGGTTATCAACTAAGAGAGAGACATAAAAAGGTGGGTGGTCTTCTCTTTTCGGATCAACACTGTTGAAGACTATAGGCATATCCATAGGTTCAATGTGTTCGGATTCAAATATAACATTATTATTAGGGAGGGGATCCTCTTTGACAACATCATGAGTTTTATTTTGACTATCCTCTATGGCTTTAAACAACTTTTCTTTTTGACCAGGAATTTTAAGGACATCAGTTGCATAAACAGACACCTTAGCATTACTTACTCATTCTCCCATGTCAATCTTTGATTCTGGGATAATAAGGGGATCTGGGAGAGGAGGAGTGGTTACCTTAGGTTTGTACTGTTTAGTTGGTGAAGACTTCTCCTTCCTTCGATAAACTGCACCCTTGAATCTAGCCTCCTTAATTTCCTGAATTCTTTCTGGAGTAGGCATTTCACCATAGAAGTTGGCAAGGAGGTCCTTCTCATAACTATACTATGTGGCTTGCTACCAATGCTGGTTTGACAAAGGGTAGGTTTGGCCTACCATGTATACATGATCAGGCTCGCTTGAAGTTGTTTCCTAACTACTAACCTCGGTAAGTCCATGTTCCATGACTTGATTTGCAACATAACAAGTGCTTTCTTGGTGGAATTGTTCACAAGGTCTACACCATGGAATTACTTCCTCTACCATGTTAGCTGAGTCTAACTAGTTTAGGATCCTAGGTTCTTGATGAGGGGCTTTCTTCTGATACATCTGATTTTGCTTAGGCTGAAAGTTCTTAGGTCCATTATTCCTTTCCATTGTCACTATTCTATTCTACATGTGATTCAACTATGCAACACGATTGGCCATTTGTTAGTTTTGACTAGTAACCAAGTGTTTTATCATGTCTGCCACCTTTTCCATGGGATCTTTAGAAGTTCCCTTTTCTTCTGATTCAACAGCTTTGCCTTTGGTCTCTTTGTTGTAGGAAGTGTTTCCCCTAGTGTAACCTAGAATGTTGGACTTTCCTGAAGATTGCATATTCTTTTCTCTTTTCTCGGCCAACTCTTGGGGCAGTTTTTAGATCGGCCGGCTCTTTGTCTCTCAACTGGTACCTTAAGTCATCGGTGAAAGCTTTGATGTAAGATATGAGGATAGAGGCATCTTTTGGCTTGATGTCTCTAGGAAGGTCCGCAACCACACGCCTGAATTTAGTATTAAATTCATCCATGGTTTCATTCTCCATCTTCTTTATGCTATGAAGGGCAGCAAGCAAATGTCTTGGTTCCTTCTTTTCTCCCCATTTCTTCCTAAAACCATCTTGGAATTCACTAAGAGTTTTATATGAATAATCATCTAGGTCAAAGTACCATTCTGCAGCATCATCTTCTAAGGATAAAGCAAAGAGATTCATTTTGACATCGTCATGGTTATGGGCAGCATCATTGCAATAAATGACCAAGTGCTTTTTCAAACTTTCGAAGATGAGACTTGGTAGTGATGGCATTATTGCCCTAAAATTTGGGGAGCTTCTTGATAGCATCATTTGGAATGTCATGGGGAGCACCTGCTATCTGAGAAAAGTTAAGGGGTTTGAAGAATTCTGTCATTTCTTGAGATTGGTGAATATGACTCTCTACAAATATGTGATGGATATCTGAGAGGGTTTGGTATCCTAAATCTTCAAGGTTTCTATGAGAAGTCTGCCTATTCAATCTTTCTCTAATAAACCTTTCGGTATCAGGGAGAGGATTGAATAATTGCTGGCGGTTTCTTCGGGTATCAATTCTTGAAGGGATGTTAGACAGTGGAGTCGCCAGATGGATCGAGTTTTAATTTTTATGTTTTTTAAAGACAAGATCAATCAAATTTTTTTTTAGTTGTTTAAAAAAAAGTTAAGCTAAGTCGTACTCGGGAATAAAAAGATTTGTCCCCAGCAACGGCGCCAAAAAGTGTTGCCGCCTTTCACACACCTGGGGGAACATGGCAGAAATCTTCAAGCCACTCAATGTGTCCTTGGGGGCAAGTCTCGAGTCAAGGCTGTCACCTTGTTCTTGACTCCTCCGTGTAGGCTCAACTCCTAACGAGGCCAAGGGGGTAGACCCTATTAAGTTACTAAGGCAAGTTACTTTAGTATGATGATGTTAAATGGAATAAGTTGCTTAGGAGTTTGAAATTAACCATAAATAACCATAGATGACAAGATAAAAAAATGAGCACAAGAAGCACAATGCTGACACACAATATATATAAATATCGAAATATTTAAACAAAGAACCAGTGCCTTAAAAAAGGAGTCATAAAATAATCAAATGTACTTGCATGTGCTTGGAGTGGATGTTTTGCAATTGCCTCTTGGTACGTTTTAAGTTAATATGAAATATGAGTGGATTAAATTAGGTGAGGGGGGACTCCAAATATACCCGAGGGGTACTTGGAGTATGTCCAAAAATAAACCTTCACGGCTACCTGCAAAGAATGTGTGGGCTGAATGGAGTCTGAGACTGTGTTCATAATAGACCTGAGGGGGTAACAGAGATTGGTGCCTCGAGGTCACTATCCAAGAGTTCCCACTTCCTTTGGGTATTTTGCCACATTTTACGGTTTGATCGAGGCGTTGGATTTTCGCCTGATGGTGGTTAATTGGGGAAGGTGAATCCTAATTAATCTAGTCACTCACGTTGCTTTTGATGCAGCTTGACTGATCAGACGAACCACAGCCAAGTGTAGAGCATACAAACCGGAGTCTTTGTAATTTTTAGTAAATTTTAAAGGATGTGTTTTTAGAAAGAAAAACCCTCTAGGAACCTCTTTCGGTCCAAGTGGACCTCAATTGGGGAATCAAGGAGGGGATTGATTTTAAAAAGATTGTTTGCAGAAATTAATGACAAGCAGCAAAAAAGAAGCAAACCACAGGTTTTCTAATTAGTCCTACCACACATCTCTTTCCCTTTCCGGGTCAATCGGGAAGTCGTAGGGTAAGTATTAAAGTTATTTTCATACTGCAATATGGAACATATGATAAAGTAATCAAAGTATATTATTCTGCATAAATGAAACTAATTTAGAGCGAAAAAATAAGAAAATGCAAAAAACGGAAAAAAGGACGCGAATCCCCCTAGGGGGGACGGGGAATGGGCTCGAAAGAGCCTATTTGGAGAAATTTTTTATTATCAGTGGTTACAATATCAGAAAACTTATATGATTCCTCTTGGTTCTTATACATAATGAAACCAAGATCTTACAAAGTGCCAAAATTAAAGATTACAGTCGAAAAAGGGAGACCCCTGGGGGGATTTGGATGGCCCAAAAGCCACTTTCGAACAACAGCTTCTCCTCTTTCTATTATACCTGCTAAAAAAAAGTGAGCTTTTTAGAATGAAATATGCCCAAAGGCACTTTGAAAGTACCTTTGGGTCAGCCTGCTTTAAACCAACAAAAAAACTAAGTTAAAACTAGTTAAAAAGGTAAAAAAGGTACCAAGGAAAGCAAGCTTTCCTTGGGATATTGGCTTGCCTTTAGGGCAGCCAATGTGATGTGCACTGATTGCTGGATTTTATCTTTTAAAATAGAAAACAGAAATCTAATGCATGCAAACTATGGCTTCTCTTTAAACTGCCATTTCAAAAAGGACGATTTCCCTAAAACTAGATCTAGAATGCTTATGAAACCTTTAAGGAGCAAGATCTAGATTATGATCCTTGAGACAATAGATCTATGTTAAGTTTTACTTTAATATAATAGATCTAAATAATATCAAAGATTGTAAACAAAGTAACCATGTAAAATTTTGATTTTAGAAGGAGGAAGAGATAGAAAGACTGTTGGAATCCTGGGAAAGTTGGGATTTGGAGTCTGCTTTGGTGGAACACCGAGGGATTATGTCCTCAAAAAGATCCTGAAGATGAGGAAGATTCAAACTAGCTCAACCCCTTCTACAAATGAGATTACCTGCAACTTAGAAATCTTTGCACAAACAAATGGTTAAAACATGGGTGTTGCTGGAAAAAGACAATTAGAAAGCATGCAATTAAAATTAAAATACATGCAACTCAAAGAGATATGAAACTAGCGAACAGTAAGAGCATAAATCAAACTAGAATGATCTCTTACCCCAACGGGAGGGAGCTCTCCTTCAAGGCCAACAATTAAGCAACAAAAGCAAAGATCAATAATACAGATTATACCTCATAAGCACTTGACAATCACCATCCACACATGAAAAGCATTACACCATAGATCTTGCCTCCAAAGCTTTCTTTATTCCAAAAGAGTAAACAATTCAATAACAACAGCTCTTTAATCCAGCTTTAACTAGCTTGGAAGAGGAAAAATGTGCTTTATTTATAACAAAAGTTGGAACCCTAGCCCAGAGGGGGCGCAATTCCCAAGGAGAGAGAGACTGCAGTTGCATGAGGAGTCAAGCTGAGCTTGATCTGAGTCTAACTGAGTCTAATCTAAGTCTCACTGAGTCTGATTGACAATCGAAGAGCTGATTGGACTGACACATCAACCGGTTAACTAAAACATCAACCAAATCACATTCAGATGGGCCCACATGTGTGGAGGAGAGAGAGAGGGCGCAATTCCCAAGAATGCATGTTGTGGTGCACTCCCTATTCAGCCCAGATCACCTCCTTCTATCAAGGAATGGTTAGCTCCAGTCAATCCAAAGCCGATGAGACTGATTTTCGTCAAATTGGAGCAAATCCCACTGATTTAGGATTTGGGGTTTTTCTCCATTATTTAATTAATTTATTAATTAAAATAATCAATATTTGATTTTTAGGGTTTTCTGACTTGAGTGATGGGAAAATCACTCAAAACTTAGGAAAAGTGGGTTTGTGGGTTTACATGGTGCTTTGAGTTAGAAAATGAGCACCCCCATGACTGAAACTTATTTTCGAGCCCACTTTTATTACAAAACCAATTTTTTCCATTTAGACTATTAAAACAATAGCCTAAGTTTTGGAAAAATTAAAATAAAAAAAATAAAAAAAAATTAAAACCTAGGGGGACTTAGACATGTTCATATGAGTCGACCATAATGCCTAGCATGTTTATACATTGACACATAGACTCTAATAACCTCAATAGGCCTAAATGCCAAGCCGACCAACCCAACTTTGGAGGTATTGAGTGAAAAACTCAGAAATTATCAGTCGTTTATTCAACAACCAATAATAACCAAGGGAAAAAACACTCTGGGCTGATCGGATTGACAAATGAAGTCCAAGAGACCGAGTCTTTTACAGACACTATCATGCTAGAAGACGTTATTACAACTCCCCTATGGGGTATGAACACGTGATATAATACAACAAGCACTTCCCAAAAGCAATTTTGAAGGTCTTCTGAAGTCCGACCAAATCATCTTTGTCCAGTTCACCAGGATCACTTGATAAAAAACCACTAAGTACAACTTAGGTGGTAACAATACCGAAATTGAAAATTATAAAAATAATGATACTAAGGCTGGCATTATATTTTAAAGCAAAAACATTAATGACTAACTGCAAGACAACCACATTGCTAGACATAAAGTATTCCTCCCTGCCAAACAAAAGTAGAAAAAATTCTACACAACAAACATAGGCTGAGGATGGGAACAAGTACGAGAAAAGTTATAATGCCATTAAGGAAGACCGACTTTTGCATTCCTATAAATATGTACCGAACAAGGGTTTTATTACACCAATATCTAACCTAGTCGTAATTAAATTATAGCAATGGAACCACTTGGAAAAGAGAGATAAGAGTGAACATCTCTGATAAAAAAAAATCTATGAGAAATTTGATATGGTACAATATTCCAACATTTGGATTTTGTTGTCATTGCGAAAAGAAAAAGGAAAAAGCACTACAAAACCAACAAAATAAATTTGCATTTTCTTGTTGAACTTCACATATATGAGAAGGCCAAACTTACATTGTTCTTCTATCCTCTTCTAGGCTGAACAATGCTCATTACAGCATTCGAGTCTTCATTATTTTAGTTATAGCATATCGAACAAACGTAAATTACTATTGTAGATTTCAACTTTTACTACAGTGTTTAGAGACACTTGCAACTTTATGTTGGTATCTTCTGCAACTAATAATATCTAACTACATGTGATAGGCAAACATACAAAAATGTGCTACAATATCCGTTAAGAAAGCTTAAGGTGTCATTGTTGCACTGCAACCTACAAATATACCATTGGGAATCAATGGGTGAATTTCTCCTTACATTAAACATTAATACACCTACTCTTTGGGTTTGGGTTTTGAAAAAGTGTAATATCTTAAATATATTATTTTCTTGTTTATGCATCAACAATCACTTTCTTTTGGTCATTGTATTCAGCCTTCAGAATAGGAGGAACATAAAAAAGTTGTGCTACTTTATGTGTACCAACTTCTCACTTACTAGAACACCCATATAGTTTGTGGCTAGAACACGTCGATACAGATCAAATGGTTGAAAGATAGTTATGGAATGGAAGACACTTCGAAAATAGTTTTTTAGTCGTCATATTCTTCTAGTTAATTTGGTTCAACTGTGAGTTATCCATGCCTACCTACATGTTATCATGGACATTCTTCCTGTTATCCATTTATCAACTACGAGTTATTTTTATAATCTTTTTTATTTTTATTTCACATTATTCTAGTTTTCAGCCATCAACTGTTAGTTATCCATTCATCAACTATGAGTTATCCATGCATTGCTACCAGTGTGCTACCAGTTATCCATTCATCAACTATGAGTTATCCATGCATTGCTACCATTTATCCCTTCATTAGCTAGCCACTAGTTATTTTTTATATTCCTTTTTTTATAATTGTTTATTTCGAATTTTGAACGACTACCATGGAATCAATATCGACAGTACACTTATCTCATCCTCGTATGTAGATGAAAAAGCATAGGTCGTATTCCACCCCAAATCTCAAATAAAAATGTCTATCAACGTAACAAGAATACAATGAATACTAACTTCCATCTTTGAGATAGATGGAGAGAAAGCAACTCTCGTCATTATGTTTTTTCACAAACTATGAATGTTCATTTTAAGAATTTATCAATCAAAAATATTTTTGTCTTAATGGAGCTCTAATTTCAATTGACTTGAATGTCTTTATGTTCATACCCCTTTACTGTATGTTCCTAGGCTTATGTATATTGTGTTCATACCCCTTTACTATATGTTCCTAGGCTTATGTATATCATGGTCTTTCAAATTGATATTTCATTTCTTCAAAGCTCAATAACATTGCTGTATTGTTTTTTTATAAACAACAATTCAGAATATTTAGTATTTATTTGTGCATTAAATCCTCAATGACGGTAAGCCATTGCTTAGTTGTTTTTAAAAAAACAACAAGTCATAATATTTAGTATTTATTTTTGCATTAAATCCTTTAGAATAGAGACTCGTTACTTTATTTTTTTCTGCAATAAATTCACAAGGTAGGTAGCCATTGCCTCTTTTCTTTCATTTTTCTAATAAACAACAATTCATAATTTTCATAATTTTTAAATTCTCTAAAACATAAACTAAGATGACAGAAGCTCGTGTTATTATATAAAATAAATGTGACAGTCACAAGTAGTTGTTCAATAAATTTCTATCACAATCTTTTAGAACTATCTTCCCGCATAAAATTTCATATTTAGTTTTACCCGTCAATTTATATTATTGTTTGTTCCATATTGTCTTAATTTCATCATAGATTTACATATATACCAAATCACAAACATTTATTTTTTCTTTCTTTTCTCCTCAACACTTATTTAGCAATTACAACTTTTAGTACATTATAGGAAATGGAATGGTCAAAGTGGAAGGATATCTAGCATTTCTAAAAGATTTCCGCAAAGAATATACAATGTTGAAATTGAAGCCATGCACGTGCTATGCTTGCTTTGAAGGAAGAAGCAAGGCCAACACAAAAAAGAAAATAGGGAGATAATTGGACGACTGTATTTTAAATGACCAATACGACGACCATGGTTGATCCAAATCCCCTCTAACGTCCCCATTGCAATCTTATCTAATAAGGCATTTCAAGCACACAGCCCTCAATTTTATTTATTTATGATAGAACAGAAATAGACATATACCCTTATCAAGTCGAGCTCTAATCCAGAAGGAACGTGTACAATAAATTACAATGAAAATCATGCACATATTATAACATGGAGGGTGGTTAGCACATATGAAAATCATGCACATATTTGGATTTATTTAAATCGGATAGAATGTCCCATGAATATTTGGATTTATTTAAATCAATTCCTACTCAAGGTTGTGATATACATGGAGTGGATATGATTCACAAATTGACACCTATGTGAAACATGAGTTGGGGTTCATTAAATCTTTTGTTTTCTCTTTCTCTTTGAAGGAAAGAAATACAAAAGGAGCACCATACTATACTACTCAACAAGACCATCCCATATAACGAGCAATTGTATAATCCATCACAAAATACACAAATATTGATTAATGAGATAAATATTATTTATTATGAACAAGACCACCCCATCTAACTAGAAATTGTATAATCCATCACAAAATACACAAATATTGATTAATGAGATAAATATTATTTATTATGTCCTCGACGAGGTCTATATAGCAATCAAGCATCGTTGGTTAGTACCCACAAATATTTTCAAACCTTTAAAGCTTAGCATAGTGATTATTTTTTTATGTTAAATTTTATATTTAAATTAAATTATTTATTAGATATTTTATTAGTATAGGATGATTGATGTATGCCTCGGGCTTTGAAGCCTGAGTCCTAGCAGCGCAAATACATCATGATACGAAGGTCGGTCAGTGGTAGACCTGCAAATTTTCCATATCCATGGTACCAAATCCCTAGATGGATGGCTTAGTCCAATCAAACTCCCTCACCCTATTTATTTTGTTTTTGTCTCACTTTGTTGGGCAAGGTAAGGTTAGTCATGTCACATCATGTTCTTGGTGTAGTGGAGGTGTATGTGTTGTCTTTGAGTCTGAGAAAATGGAATGAATTGCGGTCAAATATTTGGGTTTTCTCGTGTCTTCCTTTTAATGGCGGTATTGTTTAATAGTACACTGATTAAATACATTTTTAATTGCTATTTGTAATGTGCATTTAACAATGTAGGATTTAGGTTGTTGTGAGAGTTACTATGGGCATGGTCATGGATAGAAGAGTACATGCTTGATATTACATAGCAGTAAAACATAGATGTAAGTTGTATTACAGGTCACTGCAAAGATCTTGTGTTCATTGGGATAACTTTGTTGTTGTTCAGAGACACATAGTCTTCGAGATATATTTAAGGGGGTTGAGTTTGAGGTGATGCATATGCAAAGCAAGTAGTTCCATCTGTTGATTCTATACAAACAAGGATAGGTTGGGGAGCATAAACAAAGGAAAAGACATAGGAAAGGTTGAACACCTTGGATAAGAGCATCAAGCTAAGAGGAGAGAGCTCAACTAACCCTGTTACCTCCTTCCCGCCCATGCTTACTAACCCAAATACCTATGTTCCTAGCTCTACCTACCTATGCTTCTTACCTCAGATACCTAAACCAACCTCACCCATGTGCTTTCTTCTGCCGATGCCTTCCTATGCTACTGAACCCAACTAGCTTAGCTAACCCAGACCTACCTACCCTTAACTCTAAAACCCTAGGGATGCCTTTGATAACCAAGGAGGCAAAAGAGGAAACATTGTTTAGGATTAGGATCAACCAAATATGATTAACATTTAAGAGTAAGGGATCAACCAACCCATAAATAGCTATCCAAACCAATACAACCCAATAGTTAACAATTGTCTCCATCACGCATATATATCGACTCCTATGTTTTATGTTATATGGTTATTATATAGAGAACAAATCTGCAGGATTAAATTTAGAGAGTAGGTTTTTTTTATGGCCATATTTATTGATCATTGTTCTCGTTGAAGTTCAAATTGTTGAAAATACATTTTCAACAATTAAATTTTGACTATTTCACTTTAACAAAAATATAAAAAAATCCTTAAAAGTTTAGCCAACTTCCGAAGATGAGGCTTGTATACATAATAATCGTTTGAATTAACCAAGACGTCTAACTCTTGTTTGTTGAGGATTGGGTGAAGTGTTTTCTTTTAATAAAAAAAACTATGCAATGATGTTAAGCTATGAAACTGAAATTAGCCACATTTCTATTCAGTAAGAGTTACAATTTTATTGCAACACTATTTTGGTTTGTGAGATATATTATACCTAATTATATTTTAATAAAAAAATTATGATGTATTCCAAAATTTATTGGTTTGCATCTCATATTAGGTTGGGCATTCGAAATACAAGGTTGTTGAGAATCTCCTCCATAGAATAAATTAAACTAACTTTGTAAGTATATTGATTTTAAGAATGTACTGCTCTTACTTACGTTGGCTTCCAAGATGAATGATCTCTTTAATATTGTCATCAGGTTGATGTTGTAAAACTCGGTTTGATGAAAAACTTGTCGAGGCCACAAAATAAGAGTGACTTGACAAAAACTTGGTAGACAAGTGTGGAAAGCATTTGACCATAATGAATTTTTTTTTGTTCCCTCCAATTTAGGATTTGTAAAAGGTCAATATAATTTTTCAGTGAACTTGCAAGTCAAGTTCTTAAAACAAAGAAAAAACTCAACCAAGATTTGTATGTCAAAGTTTGAATTGCAATACTCATAAGTTTGACCTATAGTTGGTGAGTAAGAATTGGTTGTGAAGTTCAATTACTAATAAGTCATGTCAACTTGTATTATGGGCGTTAATAGTAGTCCATTTAATATTGTTGTTGTGGGATTATGAGTCATTAAATCAACAATTCGTTCAGTTAAATCCAATTACTCATAATCTAGCAACAACACCATTAAATTTGATGTTGTTAAGTACTTATTAAGTACTTGTATTATAAACCAAAATGACACAGAAACTCAATTTTTTTAGTTTTATATCATTGCTTAAATGCTACTCAATGTTTATTTAAACATTGACAACCATGATCTTACCAACGTGGAGTAGCTCTGAAAGTTTAAATATCTTAATTTTATAGATTAAAAATTGTTTTAATCATTAATCCAACATTTTTGGCGTGGCATCTATTCTGTGCCTTTATAACATAGATTTTACATATAAAAATAACATGCGAAAAGTTTAACATGAGTTTGGCACTTTGGACTTTAAAGTACAGCGATATATTTATTATGAATTTCTCCTATTTATGATTCTGGTAAATACATTATATTTTTATTATAAATATTTTTATGATTTTAATTTTTCTTTTTTTTAAGTTGTCCTAAATTAGTGGTGTGCAAGATCTCATAATATCGAAAACATTATAATTGTTATATCTACTAATATAATAATAAAATGATTGTAAAATTAAGGTAATTCTTTGTTTTTTAAATTAGTTGTATTATTTTATATTATTTGAAAAATACATAAAATACAAAAAAAGAGTATTAGTGATTAATCTACCACATGGAAAAGGACAATCATTAATGCAAGTTTAGTGAGGCTCTAAAAGAGATATCAACAAAATGAGACTAGAGAAGGGGAACCTTCTCTATGTAGGGAAACCTGAGCTTTCCCCTCTTTTCAAGTTTCCTTAACAAGAGTAGTCTTGACAAATAGTGTTTAACAAAACTGTAGCAATTTATTCATCTATAAATTGAAGATTTGAAGAAACTAAGTCACTTTAAATATGATGAGAATTTGTTGCTCCATCTCGAGGCTAGTGACAAATCTGCAATAGAGTATTGTCCATGTTGAGAGAAGATCCAATTTGGAATGGATGTTGTTTACATTGTCTCAGATGGTGGCCACTACTAGCCTAAAGTTTCCCTGGGTTTAATCATGTTCCATCATAGATCTACCAAGGAGGAGTTTCAAGACCCAATAAGGATCCATATCGTGAATTATTTCCAAGTTGAGCCTCTTATCTTCCACCTCATCCTCATGAAGGTTTGCTAGGAGACATGCCTTAGCTTGCTCGATATCAAACATGATATGCCATGTTGTTTCCTTGATAAAGCACCTCCAACCAATTTTGTCTCACCCAGCCCCCCCCACCCCCCCCTCTCATTTGTACCTGGCTCATTGGCGGAGCATGTTCCAATTCTTGGCCTATAGACCTGTGTTGTTATGGAGCCCCACTGTGTGTGCAATACTATTGTGTAGCCTCACCATGTGCACAATAGGCGAAGTGATTAGAGACCAACACGGGGGCTTCACTTGTTGACCAATATCCTATCATGTTAGTTCATATTGCGGGTTTTAAAATTATTAAAAATTGAACCAATATATTGCAGGTATTGGGGGGGATGAGGGGTTTAAGGTGGGGGTGGGTAGGGTGGTTTATAAGGATTGAGGTATAAAAAGGGGTGGGGAGGAGGTTTTAAGTATTGGGAGGGGGTTTCAACAAAAATAGTTTGGGTCAATATCTCTAGAAATTAAGGGTATTCCTTAATATCCCATGATCGCACGTGCTATGTGAGATGTTCACTAAGTGAAGTCCCCGTGGAGACCAAACATATCTAAAGGAATCCACAACCCCAACTACTACATGAATGTTTGCATAAAATGCAAACATGGAACAATTAAAGAGATGAGTTTGAGGTGATGCATATGAAAAGCGATTAGTTCCATCTGTTGATTCTATACAAACAAGGATAGGCCGGGGAGCATAAACAAAGGAAAAGACATAGGAAAGGTTGAACACCTTGGATAAGAGCATCAAGCTAAGAGGAGAGAGCTCAACTAACCCTGTTACCTCCTTCCCAGCCCTGCTTACTAACCCAAGTACCTATGTGCCTAGCTCTACCTACCTATGCTTCTTACCTCAGATACCTAAACCAACCTCACCCATGTGCTTTCTTCTGCTGATGCCTTCCTATGCTACTGAACCCAACTAGCTTAGCTAACCCAGACCTACCTACCCTTGGCTTTAAAACCCCAGGGATGCCTTTGATAACCAAGGAGGCAACGAAGGAAACACTGTTTAGGATCAGGATCAACCAAATATGATTAACATTTAAGAGTAAGGGATCAACCAACCCATAAATAGCTATCCAAACCAGTACAACCCAACAGCTAACAATTGTCTCCATCACGCATATATATCGACTCCTATGATTTATGTTATATGGTTATTATATAGAGAACAAATCTGCAGGATTAAATTTAGAGAGTAGTTTTTTTTTCTATGGCCATATATATTGATCATTGTTCTCGCTGAAGTTCAAATTGTTGAAAATACATTTTCAACAATTAAATTTTGACTATTTCACTTTAACAAAAATATAAAAAAATCCTTAAAAGTTTAGCCAACTTCCAAAGATGAGGCTTGTATACATAATAATCGTTTGAATTAACCAAGACGTCTAACTCTTGTTTGTTGAGGATTGGGTGAAGTGTTTTCTTTTAATAAAAAAAACTATGCAATGATGTTAAGCTATGAAACTGAAATTAGCCACATTTCTATTCAGTGAGAGTTACAATTTTATTGCAACACTGTTTTGGTTTGTGAGATATATTATACCTAATTATATTTTAATAAAAAAATTATGATGTATTCCAAAATTTATTGGTTTGCATCTCATATTAGGTTGGGCATTCGAAATACAAGGCTGTTGAGAATCTCCTCCATAGAATAAATTAAACTAACTTTGTAAGTATATTGATTTTAAGAATGTACTGCTCTTACTTACGTTGGCTTCCAAGATGAATGATCTCTTTAATATTGTCATTAGGTTGATGTTGTAAAACTCAGTTTGATAAAAAACTTGTCGAAGCCACAAAATAAGAGTGACTTACTTGGCAAAAACTTGGTAGACAAGTGTGGAAAGCATTTGACCATAATCACTTTTTTTTTGTTCCCTCCAATTTGGGATTTGTAAAAGGTCAATATAATTTTTCAATGAACTTGCAAGTCAAGTTCTTAAAACAAAGAAAAAACTCAACCAAGAGTTGTATGTCAAAGTTTGATTTGCAATACTCATAAGTTTGACTTATAGTTGGTGAGTAAGAATTGGTTGTGAAGTTCAATTACTAATAAGTCATATCAACTTGTATTATGGGCGTTAATAGTAGTCCATTTAATATTGTTGTTGTGGGATTATGAGTCATTAAATCAACAATTCATTCAGTTAAATCCAATTACGCATAATCTAGCAACAACACCATTAAATTTGATGTTGTTAAGTACTTGTATTATAAACCAAAATGGCACAGAAACTCAATTTTTTTTAGTTTTATATCGTTGCTTAAATGCTACTCAATGTTTATTTAAACATTGACACCCATGATCTTACCAATGTGGAGTAGCTTTGAAAGTTTAAATATCTTAATTTTACAGATTAAAAATTGTTTTAATCATTAATCCAACGTTTTTGGCGTGGCATCTATTCTGTGCCTTTATAACATAGATTTTACATATAAAAATAACATGCAAAAAGTTTAACATGAATTTGGCACTTTGGACTTTAAAGTACTGTGATATATTTATTATGAATTTCTCCTATTTATGGTTTTGGTAAATACATTATATTTTTATTATAAATATTTTTATGATTTTAATTTTTCTTTTTTTAAAGTTGTCCTAAATTAGTGGTGTGCAAGATCTCATAATCTCGAAAACATTATAATTGTTATATCTACTAATATAATAATAAAATGATTGTAAAATTAAGGTAATTCTTTGTTTTTTTAAATTAGTTGTATTATTTTATATTATTTGAAAAATACATAAAATACAAAAAAAGAGTATTAGTGATTAATCTACCACATGGAAAATGACAATCATTAATACAAGTTTAGTGAGGCTCTAAAAGAGATATCAACAAAATGAGACTAGTGAAGGGGAGCCTTCTCTATGTAGGGAAGCCTGAGCTTTCCCCTCTTTTCAAGTTTTCTTAACAAGAGTAGTCTTGACAAATAGTGTTTAACAAAACCGTAGCAATTTATTCATCTATAAATTGAAGATTTGAAGAAACCAAGTCACTTTAAATATGATGAGAATTTGTTGCTCCATCTCGAGGCTAGTGACAAATCTGCAATAGAGTATTTTCCATGTTGACAGAAGATACAATTTGGAATGGATGTTGTTTACATCGTCTCAGATGGTGGCCACTACTAGCCTAAAGTTTCCCTAGGTTTAATCATGTTCCATCATAGATCTACCAAGGAGGAGTTTCAAGACCCAATAAGGATCCATATCGTGAATTCTTTCCAAGTTGAGCCTCTTATCTTCCACCTCATGCTCATGAAGGTTTGCTAGGAGACATGGCTTACCTTGCTCAATATCAAACATGATATGCCATGTTGTTTCCTTGATAAAGCACCTCCAACCAATTTTGTCTCACCCTCCCCCCCCACCCCCCTCTCATTTGTACCTGGCTCGTTGACGGAGCATGTTCCAATTCTTGGCCTGTAGACTTGTGTTGTTATGGAGCCCCATTATGTGTGCAATACTATTGTGGAGCCTCACTATGTGCACAATAGGCGAAGTGATTAGAGACCAAACATATCTAAAGGAGTCCACAACCCCAACTACTACATGAATGTTCGCATAAAATGAAAACATGGAACAATTAAAGAGTTGATTATTGAGTTGAGATTCGGGATAAGGTGCATGACCATATCTATCAACAACCATCATGAATGCAAATATTTTTATGTAAATATTATATATGTACCATTTCTCATTATGTATAAATTTGGTATCTCTCTTCTTATTTTTATATAACAATTTTTATAATAAGTGTAGATATCAAGTCTCTTTTTCATAAATATGGAATTATTTTTACCTTGGCTTGTATCTATATTTAGCTAATATATAAAATTACTATTATTATTTAAGCATAGGGTTTTCACAGTATAACATATGATATATCATTTTTGGGATTATTTGTGTAGTGTAAGTCATTAATCTATGACCCATATCCCATGAGTATAGTCACAATTGGTCAATTTCTTATGGTTTTGAATAGTCCACTTACCACTCATTACATTGAATGATGGCGAGAGGAGTGAGAAGTGGAAATAACACTAGTAAAATAAATTACATAGCATCAATCATCGCTTCCAAGACTTGCACATTGGTATCATTTTTTTTAATATATTTTACTTACCATACGTTGCATTCAAGTAAACAAATACATTTATAAATCCTACAGTGTAACCTATCTCCACCTGCACCTACTAAAATTTGTTTTAACACTCACACTATTCGCTGTGAATATTCCTTTTCCCTTTGTTGAGACTAGCTCGTCTTGATCTCATTAAATAATAAGAAATATAAGAAAATATATAACTAAAGCATAATGCTCTTTTCATTCGCTAAACAAAAATTACATAACAAATTGTCTCATTCAAAAAGCATGTTTTCCATTATTTAAAAAAAGCACTTTCCCTTCACTTTCACAATGTCTTCGTGTTTATTATAATATATTTAAGTGACTACTTTATTTATTATTCATCATTAATCTTTCACAACTATTTCAATTATTAATATTCACTTAAGTTTTTTGGTTGTACCATTATCTTCACTCGGTAATTAACGTATTGCGATATTGTTGAATGCAATACGGTTTGGCATTTTTTTTTAATATTCACTTTTTTTAAGTGGTTCGTCAAATCTAAAGTAGAGCATTGGAAAGCTAGTTCCATGTTAAAAATTGAAGATAGTGTGTGAAGTAAAAGAAGAAGCTAGATAAATGTTGAATAAGTATGTTGAAGATGAAGCTATAATCAAGGCAATTGCAAATAGATTATTAGATTCTTTTGTTGCAAGTGAAGCCGAGATGTACTTTATAAAGTAAAACATGATTATAGCTAGCCTTGGGATCCCAAAATATCACAAATAAAAGCTTGTATTGCAAATACGTGGCGAACAATAAAACGCCCTATGGTGCAACATTTAATGATGCGACTGCAGGGATGCCAGTCGTTGGATTGATCCCCCAATTACAGGGATGTGAGTATTTGATAGTTAGTGTATTTTGATATTGTTGAATGCAATATGGTTCTGCATTCACTTTTTTTGAAATGGTCGTGGCCAGTTAATTCAATATTGGCTTCTATGCTTTTGTCGGTGCACATTCATGGTTGAAGTAGCTGACCATATGTTTCGATGAATTGTTCTTTCCATTTAGTTCATACTAGACTCTTCTTCCAAAGCCAGAAAATACAGATTCTTAGGTTGCCTGCTTAGTTGCGTTGATCATGTTCACCTATGAATATGAAACTAGAATCACTACAAGTTTTGTGTATTAGCATGGGCATGTGTAAGATGAACATGTTCCTCTGCCTCTATTGCATTTCGTTCTTCCTCTAGTAGATGTTTGTTGGTTCGATCATCTACTATCATATTGCTAGACAATTATTCACATCCATGCTAAAAAATCTCCTCTATTCACTAGTACCTTCCTTGTTAGTTTTTCTAAGTTAATTCACTTAGGATCTTTATCTAAAAGAATAACAAGTACATAAATACATCAAAGACAACGAGATTTTCATTGGGGAAACCATAAAGGAGAAAACCCCACAAACTTCCTCATAATAGTAGGTCAGTTAACTACGTGGATGGGAGCGAAATTTCATTTACAATGAGAACTTGGACGGTTAGGATTGAATACGCAAGGATATTGACGATGAAGAATGATTTTCCACACAGATAAAAGGGAATGCCAACAAATCTGCATTAGATCGTAGATCAATAGTCAAGAATGAACTCGCAAAAGAAATCAACTATTCATAAGAAAAGCAGAAGGCAGAGAATCGGGAAAAGAATGTGGGAAATGTCATAGTTCCGCATTCCGCATCCCGTGATCTAGAAAATCGACGGTCAGGAACACTTCCGTAAAATATCGATGGTGCGGAAAGGTTAGTATGGAAAGAGGAAGGCGGAGGATTGCAAAAGCATCGTTTGAGTGTTTGAGAACCCGTATTCTGCAACCCACGATCTGGAAGATCAATGGTGTGGAACTATTTTTGTGGAAATATTAAGTGCAGAAAGCAGAAACCTAGAAATGATGTTTTGGAAAAGTTGCAACCCCACATCCTGCTATCTGCATCTTATCTCATATCAACGGTCACGGAAGAGCCCGTAGGAGATCAACGGTGCGGAATGGTTGAGGCAAAAAGCTAAGTGCGGAAAGACATTCTAAGAAATGTCACAGTTCGGAAATCCGCATACCACATCATATCTTAGATATATGGTCAGAAAGAATCCCAATGTAGAATCAACGACTCAGAATGATTGTGGTAATAAAGATACAAAATATCACGACAGGAATATTAAGCATCAAATCAATTAATAGGGTATTAAGCTTAGTTGTTTTTTAAGAGGTACGATCAATGGAATGGTGCAACAGTGAAGAGATGCGTCTGCAGGAAGACATGAAGGTATTTAACAGATTTACTGGAGGAAAGAACTTGTCTATGTGAATTTGATTGACAAAGTCCAAGAAGTGAATGGGAGACTGATAAAATCAGTCCATGGTGGTAGGGTGGCGCTAGGGTAGGCTACAAGTTTGCAAAGGGTCTCATAGCATCCTTGTCTGTAGTAGCAGGCAAAAACCCAAGGTGTTGTAGCATCCTTGTTTGTGGTAGCAGGCAAAAACCCAGGGTGTTGTAGCATCCTTGTCTGTGGTAGTAGGCAGAAACCCAAGGTGTTGTTGCATCCTTTTTGTAGCAGCAGATAAATAAATTTTGTAGATTCATCTGTTTAATGAGTTTGAATTGGTGGTTTTCTCTTTGAGGTTTCCACGTTAAAATTTGTTTCTTAACCTATTTGTTTCATTGTGTGTTTTTTTAAAGAAAAAGACAATATTGATTCACCCCCCCTCTCAGTATTGTAGAATAATCCAATAATTGGTATTAGAGTGGGTTCCTTCATCACGATTTAACCACTGGAAGATAGATCCTATTTAAAAAAAAAAAACATTGTGGATCAACAAGAATGTTTAGCCACCAACAAACCTCCATTGTTCACAGGAGAAAATTATGCTTACTAGAGTGTGAGAATGAAGTGTTATCTGATGTCCCTTGGATGGAAGGTTTGGGATGCAACTGTAAAGGAATATAAAATGGATGACCAAGCACCTATAGACAATATAGAACTAGGCCAATATGAAGGCAATTTCAAAGTCCTAAATGCAATCCTGAGTGGGTTAACAAATTCTGTATTTACAAAAGTTATGCGATGCTAGACTGCCAAAGAATGCTGGGATAAGTTAAAAATTATCTATGATGGAGAATCTAAAGTCGAAGAATCCAAGATTCAGACATATAAGGGCAGTTTGAGAGCCTAAAAATGAAGGAAGAGGAAAATATTGGGGAATACATTCTAAGAGTAGATGAGGTGGTCAATGTTATTAGAGGTCTTGGAGGAAAATTAAAAGAGATAGAAGTTGTGAGAAAGGTACTAAGAATGTTTCCAATGAAATATGACTCAAAAGTATCCACCCTAAAGGAATGAGATGATCTTGAAAAATTCACATTAGATGAACTACATGGAATCCTCACTGCATATGAGATGAGAACTGGACTAAATGAATCCTCAAGAAAGGAAGCAACATTTAAAGCCTCATCCAAAAATCAATCAGAGAACCTGGATGATGAGGAGGCTCTTTTTATAAAAATCTTGAGAGGGCACTAGAAAATATCAAGGAAACTTACCCCTAAAATGCTTTAACTATGGAAGAATTGGACATTTTGCTTCAAACTGTACTTACCCTAAATAAGATAATAGTGATGAGAGGGAAGTCTCAAAATTCAAAAAGGGTAAAATAGGAAACAAGAAGAAGTCCTATGAGAAAAAGGAAATTGTCTATGCCGTGGAAGATAGTGAAGATGCATATACAAGTGAAGATGAGAAAAATGAGATTCTATTCATGGGTCTAGATACTCAAGCTTCAAATGGTGACTCAGATGAAGAAGGAGAAGTAGAATTAAGAGTTGAACTTGTTAGTGCTCTCGAAGAACTTGAGAAATGCAGGAAAAAGAACAATTAGTTAAGTCATATCAGTAGTGAGTTGGAAGCTCAACTTTTAGATGCCAAAGGAATTGAGGAGGATTTAAGCCTGCAGCTGAAAAGAAGGATATTAGAATCTGAGAAACTTGAAGAAGAGATCATACAATTCAAGACAAAGCTTGATGAAGGATCTATCAAATCAAAGTTTGAAAATAGCTCAAGGATTCTAGACGACATCCTGAATAGCCAACGAGCATTAAGTGATAGATATGGCTTGGGTTTTAACAAGGAAAAGAAACCAGAATATTTATCTTTCATTGATCAAGGAGGAAACAAGAAAATTTATGTTGAAGCACTAAAGATTCAAGTGAAAAAGGAAGAGAGCCAGACAACTGCCCCTAACTCTCAAGATACAAACATAAATAATTTGGTGCCTAAAAGACCAAATAGATATCTATAGATCTTCTTGGGTCACTATTACTCCTGTAATAACTTTGGTCATAAAGCCTTAAACTACAAAACTAATGGGAGGTTTCTTGAATACAAGTAGAATTTATCAAGTAATAAACCTAAAGGAAATCATAACCTTTTTACACTTCTATAGAAATAGGAAATAGAGTGTTACAAATGCAATAACCATGGACATATGGCAAGAGATTGTAAACTGATGACTCCTACAAGAAGGACTGTTGCAATTAAGTCTGAAGAGCCTAGATCAAAGAAGAAGAAAAATCAGTCAAAGACAAATAAACAAAAGAAGTATTGGAGGGAAAAGGAAGAAAAGGAAAGTTCCATGATTGCTCTATGTGCAACAGAAAATCAAAATCTATGGCATTTGGATAGTGGGTGTTCAAAGCATATGACCGGTGACCCCAAAAAATTCATAACACTAAAAGATAATAAGGGTAAAGTCACTTTTGGAGACAATTTGTCTTCCAAGATAACCGGGAAAGGAACAACTGTTGTTAATAACGAGATCAAAGAAGAAAATCTATTACTAGTAGAAAATATCAAGCCTAATCTCCTCAGTGTAAGTCAAACATGTGATGAAGGGCACATCTGTACTTTTGACTTGGAGAAATGTGAGATCAGGAAAAAGGACTCAGGAAGAGTTGTTCGCATTGCTATAGGAAATTCAAACAAAGTACACATCCTAGAAAATGAAAATCAATGTTACTTAAGTATGGTTGATGAAAGTTGGTTATAACACAGAAGGATGGGACATTTAAACTTTGACAATCTTGTCAAAATAAGTAAGAAGGAAGTTGGAAGAGACCTACCCAAAATTGTAAAACCTCTAAACACAGTTTGTAAACATTGTCAACATGGGAAAACAACTAGAGTCAGTTTTTAAACAAAGGAACATATGACCTCACATCTTCTTGAAATAGTGCACATGATTCTCTGTGGACCGAAAATAACTAAAATCATGCAAGGATAATATTATTTCATGTTGCTCATTGATGATTACACAAGGATGACTTGGGTGACATTTCTCAAGGAAAAATCAGAAGCTTTTGAAAAATTCAAAATATTCAAGGAAATGGTTGAAAATGAGACACATATGAAAATCAAATTTCTTAGATCAGACAATGGGGGAGAGTTTACTTCTAATGAGTTAAATGATTTTTGTGAGACACATGGAATTAAGAGACAATTCTCATCTATAAGAACTCCTCGACAGAATGGTGTTGTTGAAAGGAAAAATAGAATAGTTTAAGAGGCTGCCAGAAAATGCTTAATGAAGCAAAGTTGTCAGATACATATTGGAGAGAAGCGGTATACACAGCTGTCTATATACTTAATAGAGGAAAAATCAGAGTGAATAAGGACAAGAATCCTTATGAACTATGGTATGGAATACCGGCCTCATTCAAGTATTTCAAACTATTTGGAAATAAGTGTTACATTAAGAGGAACGAGGATGACCTTGGTAAGTTTGACTCTAGGACTGATGAAGGAATATTTCTAGGATATCCATCCACTAATAAGGCATATAGATGTTACAATAAAAGGTTACAAAAATTTGTAGAAAGTGCAGATGTAAGAGTAGATGATATAAAACCAAGAAGTGTAAGAAGTCATGACAATCCTAAAAATACAATTAATGAAGAAAGAGAAGAGTTGCAAGAGGACGAAAGTACTCATGATGAAGAAGAAGGAATACAAAGGGAAGATACACATCAAAGTGAAGAAGACTCCCCGAGACCTTATACAAAAACTCCATCTAGAAGGATACAAAAGAATGATCTAGAAACACAGATCATAGGAGATAAAAATGTTGGAGTCAGTACAAGGAGACAACTAATTTTTAATGAACAAGCCATACTCTCAATTGTTGAACCTAAGAGTTTTACAAAGGCACGTAAGAACAATGAATGGTTCAAAGCCATGAATAGAGAATTAGATCAGATTGAGAAAAATGAGACGCGGGAACTTGTCCCAAGACCTAAAGATAAGAATGTTATAGGGACCAAATGGGTTTTCAAGAACAAATTCAATTAGGATGGTCAAGTAATAAGGAACAAGGCTAGACTAGTATGTAAAGGGTATGCTCGGGTAGAAGGGATTAATTTTGAAGAAACTTATGCCCCTATGGAAAGACTTGAATCAATCCAAATGTTTCTAGCACTCTCATGCCATAAAAACTTTAAATTATATCAAATGGATGTTAAGTATGCGTTTTTTAATGGAAAGATAGAAGAAGAGGTTTATATTGAGCAACCTGAAGGTTTCCTATTATCAAAAAATAGAGACTATGTATGCAAACTGAAAAAGGCACTCTATGGTCTCAAACAAGCTCCAAGGGCATGGTTTTCAAAGCTGGACAACTACCTAAAACAACAAGGATTTAAAAGAGGTTCCACTAAAAGCAATCTCTATTTAAAAATCAAAGATGAAAATATGGTCATCGTTGTAGTTTATGTAGATAACATCATATTTGGAAGCAATTTACAAATACTAAGTGTATATTTTGCCTCTGAAATGAAGAAGGAATTCGAAATGTCAATGTTGGGGGAACTAACATTCTTTTTGGGATTACAAGTCTATTAAACAGAAAAAGGAATCTTTATCTCTCAAACTAAGTAATCAAAGGCATGCTGAAGAGATTTAAGATGGAAGACTCCAAACCTGTTAGTACACCTATGATCACTGGTTGTAAATTAAGTAAAGATGATGAGTCTCTGGAAGTGGAACATACCATGTACAGATACATGATAAGTAGCCTGCTATATGTGACAACTACAAGACTAGATGTAATGCAAGCTGTAGGATTGGTTGCTAGGTTTTAGTCAAACCCCAAAGAAACACATGTAACTGCAGTAAAAGAATTTTCAAATACTTGAAAGGTACTATGGAATATGGGTTATGGTATCCAAAAAGTCAAGACTTTGTTTTAAAAGCATTTACTGATGCAGATTGGGAAGGAAGTGTGTATGATCAAAAGAGTACAAGTGGAGCAACATTCTTTTTAGGAAATTGTTTGGTTTCATGGTTAAGTAAAAAGCAATCTTCCATTTCACTTTCCACAGCATAGGTTGAATATATTATTGTTGCATCATGTTGCACCTAGGTCATTTGGATGAAGAAGACACTATAATACTTACTAGTTAAGTATGAACACCCAATAATAATAAATTGTGATAATACCAGTGCCATAAATATGTCAAAAAACCCAGTCATGCACTCCAAGACAAAACACATACCAATAAAATATCACTTCCTAAGAGAACAAGCATACCAGAAAGTTGTCAAACTAGAGTATGTTGACACAAAAGAACAAGTTGCTGACATTTTCACCAAGCCACTACCTAAGGAATATTTTGAGCATCTTAGACAGAAGATGGGAGTAATTCCCTTACACAAATTTTAGAAGACAAAGAGGCATGACCTCAGGGGGAGACATGATGACAGGGGGATTTATCAGAAAGTAGAAAGATAGGAAATCCTCAAGTATGACAAGTTATACTTTGTCATTGTTGTCAAAGAGGGAGTATGTTTAGATGTTTCCATAAATGCCAAAGGGGGATATTGTTAAGAATGTAGTTGTCATTGATGTCAAAGGTATTCATGAATGAAAAAAGAATAAACTAGAAGATATGTTTAGCAGAATGAATTCCACAATGACAAAGGAAAAGATTGAGTGTATGAGTGAAGAGAGAGTGTAGAGACTGTGTGAAATCGAAATTGTATGTGAAGAACATTGCAGGAAGGAATTGATCATTCCACTAATCAATTCAACCACATATTTGAAGATCTGTATCTTAGACATATCAACGGTGTGAAACATATATTTTTAAAGAGTATGAATAGATCCACGTCTGGAATCAATTTCTCTAGATGAAATAACTCCCAAGATAACCCAACAGTGCCTAAGTTAAGTCATCCTCACGATTGTAGAATGTCTGGTGGAGATATGAAGGTTCCAAAGATATACGACCAATATGGATTTGGCTGGGTGGAATAACGCCGAGAAAGAAAATCCAGACGGGTGCGATATTGATGAAATCCAACCTATGATATTTGAGGTCCACCATCGATCTAGATCAGATGGTCCTAAATTTATTTCGCTGGGTAAAGTGATGGGAGGCTAACAAGGGATAACAGGCGCAAAAAAAATATCCATCAAATACATTTTAAATGCATTTGGAGTCCACCATTGATCCAACCAGATCTAGATCTGACGACCCTCAAGGATTTCACAGATTAAACTAGCAGGTCAGTAAACTACGTGGATGGGAGCAAAATTCCATTTACAATGAGAACTTAGACGGTCGGGATTGAATCTGCAAGGAGATCGATGATGGAGAATGATTTATGCACAAAGAAAAGGGAAGATCCACAAATCCGCATTAGATCGTAGATCAACTGTCATGAATGAACCCGTAAAAGAAATCAACGGTTCATAAGAAAAGCGGTAGGCGGAGAATCATGAAAAGAATGTGGGAAATGTCATAGTTCCACATTCTGCATCTTGTGATCTAGAAGATCAAAGGTCATAAAGACTTCCGTAAAATATCGATGGTGCAGAAAGGTTATTGTGGAAAGCGAAAGGTGGAGGATTGCAAAAGCATAATTTGAGTGTTTGAGAACCCACATTCTGCAACCGACGATCCAGAAGATCACCAGTCACGAAGAATCCCATTGAAGATCAACAGTGTGAAACTATTATTGCGAAAAGATTAAGTGCGCAAAGTGGAAACCTTGAAATGATGCTTTGGAAAAGTCGCAAACCTGCATTCTGCTATCTTCATCTTATCTTAGATCAATGATCATAGAAGAGCCCATAGGATATCAACGGTGTGGAATGGTTGAGGTGAAAATCTAAGTGCGGAAAGGCATTCTAAGAAATGTTACAGTTCAGAAATCCACATACCGCATCATATCTTAGATCTACGGTCATGAAGAATCCCGATGTAGAATCAACGACTCATAATGATTGTGTTAATGAAGATAGCGGAAGATCACAATAGGAAGATTAAGCAACAAATCGATTAACAGGGTATTAAGCTTAGTTGTTTTTAAAGAGGTACGAACAATGGAATGGCACAATAGTGAAGAGATACATCTGCAGGAAGACATGAAGGTATTTATTGACATATTTACTAGATGAAAGAACTTGTCTCTGTGATTGCGATTAACAGAGTCCAAGAAGTGAATAGGAGACTAATAAAATCAGTCCAGGGTGGCAAGGTGGTGCTAGGGTAGGCTACAAGTCTACAAATGGTGTCGTAGCATCCTTGTATGTAGTAGCAGGCAGAAAGCCAGGGTGTTGTAGCATCCTTGTCTGCGGTAGTAGGAAGAAACCTAGGGTGTTGTAGCATCCTTGTCTGTGGTAGTAGGTAGAAACCCATGGTGTTGTTGCATCCTTTCTATAGCAGCAGATAAAGAAATTTGGTAGATTCATCTTTTTAATCAGTTTGAATTGGTGGTTTGCTCTTTCATATTTCCACGTTAAAATTTGTGTCTTAACCTATTTGTTTCATTGTGTGATTTTTTAAGAAAAAGACAATATTGATTCACCCCCCGCCCCTCTTAGTATTGTAGAATAATCCAACACCCCTATGCTAGAGTCGCTAGAATGGACTCCGGGACTGCAGAAATATGGTATTTTGGATCTCCTAAAGCTTCCACATTTTGGTTGGAGCACTGAAGCTAGGAGTATTTACATTTATATAGATTTGATTTCTAGGAGCATGGGTCTACCTACATAAGGGGTGGATTTAGCGATATATTTTGGAGGCAAAGAAAAGGACAACAAAGTAGCTGCTAGTATTGAATAAAAATATGGCTTGGAGAAAAGAAACCAAGGCTATGAAGTAGCCTCAATTGAAGATCGAGAAGTTCAATTCGCTAAGCATATCCTTGCGAGAAAGTTGTTGAGAAATTTTCATCCAAACTAGGTCCCTGCTCCATCAATTACATTGGTGGAGCATTGTGTCGAAGGTGTTCAAGTGAATTGGGCTACATTTCTGTTAAATGAATTCTTAAGTGATTGTCATGATGTCCAATATAGGTAATTTGTTTCATTATTCTTGGTTATTGTTGTTAATTGCTTTAGTAGCATGGTAAGAGCCAGGAGATTTATAGTTTTCTAAATCGTCGCATGGTTTCCCTAACGGGGCTCTGTTTGTGTTGTTGGGGGTCAACACAACCAATATCATTAGTGAGAGTCTAATGTGGTGTTTTATCTATATAAGGAGGATTTATGATTCAATATTAAGAATGTTCCTTGGGTTGAAACTCAGGTTAATGATCTATTTAATGATATCATACAGTTTAAGGCAAACTTGCACCGCATATATATTCTATCTAGAGGGAATCCAATACGGAATGGTTACTTGAATGATATAAAGTATGAGAATGAGATATTGGTGAAACCATTCATGATTGGAACGAGGAGTGGAGAGTACCAATCCATGTCGAAGAATAGTCGTTGATTGCATCGCATGAAGCAGATGCTGCGACTCAAATTGAGAAGACAATGAATAGGAAAGTTCAGGGTGAATAATATGTCAATGAAACATGAGGCAAAGGAGAATCTAGTGCAATAGATAAAGATCCATCACATTCACTAGACCAGGGAAGAGAATTGAGTGCAAACTAGTTGGGTCCCTTGACTAAAAGAAAAAGGAAGGCAATGGAATCCAGTAGGGAGGAAAACCAAAAGAAATTCTCACAAAGAAACTCGAGGAAACTCGAGTAATGGCCTTAATAGATGATGGTGTCAATATTTTGATAGATAGAATTAGAGATACTGCATAGGACATTTAGAAAAAAGTTGTGGATGCACAGTTGAAATTATATGGGGGACTAACACGCTGGATCACTATGTTGCAAGAAACAATGAGGGACTTTGGTTCATGGTATACTTGAAGGAGCCAGTAATAGAAAGACAATATGATCCCCCATAAGAGTAGATATAGATGTCATAGTCCATAGTGGGCTTTCCATTGCAATTCGTAACCTTACCGCCAGAAGTAGTTAAGTGTTTTAAAGTGGGAGTAAAACTAAGCACAAAAGGATTGAGTACTCTGGATTTACATTTGGAAGATGTTCCACTGCATACTCTTCATTTTAGTATTGCAAACAAAATAAAAGCAAGAGAGGAGAGAAGCTACATTTAGATTACGAGGGAAGGAATAGAGCGGGCACAACTTGTCGAATGATATAAAGGACTTCAATAGGAGTGTGATGCAGTAGTTGAACAAAAACCAAGGTTGTAGAAAGATATCAAAACAATCTGTAGCGAAGCCCTAGAGATTGAAATGAAAAAAGAAATGCCACTGGAAAGCAAAGTATTAAGCATCAATGAAGCTATTAAGGGATACAAGGAGAAAATTCGAGATTTGGAAGCCCAGTTGACACCAGTTACACCTAAGGAGATACGGTATTAATGAGATATAGATGTTAATGCCTCCTTAGTTGAAATTAGGCAGTATGAAGAGGAATGTGAAAGGTTGTTCAGTGAGAGTGCACAACCATGGGAATCATTGATTGATGACAAAGTGTTACAAGAAGCAACAAATAAACTAGAAAATGCACAAGATAGAGATACAAATATCAAAGAAGTAATAAAGAAATTTCCACCCCATGAAAGAATGACTACGATGGAAAAAAATAAATAGGTTCAAATGGAAATCAATCAGCTATGACAAGAGCAACAAGGAAGAAGTGAGAAGGTGGAGGCCTTGGAAAATGAAGCAGTTTTTGTCTCTTGTATTATTAAGGAAGATCTTGAAAAAATAAAGAAAACAACACAGTTAGTTTCCGAGCAAGTGCAGGATGGGGAAATTGCATAATTAGTTACGACCTTGGAAGAACATGCTACAAAGGTGAAACTTATTGCTAAGTCAGAAGCATATACCTATCGAAAATTTGTGTTGTAGTGGAAGGCACAAATGGAATAGACCTGAAGTGGCTTGGGATGAGCCAAATGTGAGTGTTGGGTTCCTATTGGACCTAGGAATTTTGGGGTACCATTTTCAGAAAAGAGATTTTGGTATGAACAAGGCTACAACAAAGTGGTCCGACGAAGTGGTCAACTACAACGAAGTGACTGAGGATTAAGCCTAGTTCGGAATTTTGATGGTGTCAAGCTGCAGAGTTAGTTATGTAGTTATAGTTTTGTGTCCACTTATATTAGTAAGTCTGGGTAGTGGGTGCGGGAGTTAAGGGCTATACAAACCCTATAAATATGTAATGAGTTGGTATTTTTAGGGTAAATCTTTGGTTATGCTTTAGTTACACTTTTGCTTAGACTTAGAAATAGAGTGGAGTATACTTTTTGTTGTTTATGGCGAAGTTATGAGATATGAAGAGTTGAAATGATAGTTAGTCGCATGGGGTATGATATGATATATAGGCTATGTGCACAAATCCATTGTAATAGAGGATAACGAGAAGTCTGCAGGCTATGTGCACAGACCTGAAACATTTCTTAACTGCGACTCATTAATAAGAAGAACACTTATGTGGTTTTATCTCGTCTCAGTTTTCCATGTAAAAAACATGGTGTCCAATATGGGTGTGAGAATGATGTTAATGCATTGTGTTGTTTTGTTAATGATGCATAAAATGACAAGTAAATGTGTTTAACGAAGAAATATGTGAATGGCAGATTTAAATTACTCAAGATTGTCTCTTGTATCTAGTTAAGTATGATGTGTCCAATCATATGACTTGTTGAAGATATTGTTATGTTTCCATTCCAGCCTAATATTATATTGAATGCTAAATATGTTGCATTGGTCCCCTTCACTGCTGCAGAAACTTGGTTCTTGCAATTCCTATAAGTACTTCGGGTGAGACACCATCTGTTCGGCAGGTGTTTCTAAAATGGAAAGCCCTTTCGAGCATATATCTTAGGATTTGTTGGTATGTGTTGTTGGGTGAACTTGGGTTGAAGTAGAATTGTGCCAACACCTAGATGCATTAAGTGGTATTCTAGTTTTTACGACAATTTTGTTTTTCTCTTAGCCAATGTCATGTGTGTATTGACGGGAGGGGGAACTTCCCTTTCAGTTCAAAGTTATTTTGTTTATTTTTTGAGATATTTTCGACCAGGACATCTTTTCAGCGATGCCCTCCTAGGTTGATGACAGATGTGCGCATGTGCATGTGGGGGTAGATGATGCCCAAGAGGGGGCATCTAAAATTTCTAGAGAGAATTACCCTAGACATGTTGCAAATGCTAGAAATATTGGAGGTTGGGTTAGATATTATTCCATTTCCATATGCGGGATTGGATTGGAGAGAGTGTTAGAACATATTCTTCACACAAGATGAGCCTCCAAATGATAGAGGTAATTTAGCATTATCTTTAAATTAATCTAGTTGCATTTTATTTTATTTATACTTAATGCAAATGAAATATATTTTAAATTGTTATATTAAATTCGTGTTTAATGAAATTGTCTAATTATTATTGTCATGTACCATATTTTTTACAGATATCAAGACTTTTGATGGTGATGTCCAGCCTCCTCCGGCTTAGGATGAGGAGGAGATGGAGGTGGAGGAAGATCATCCTGAGGTCACCCAGTTAGGCGATAGACTTGGTCAACATAGGCCAGAGGAGAGGTTTCGATAGGATGTCGTTGACCAGATAACGAGATTGCTAGAAGATGTGGGGGTTCAACCTATACCTACTAGATACATTATCAAGGACCCTTTATTTGTGGATGCTTCATCATGCTTTAAAGAACTTGATGCAACAAGTTGGAGCATGTGACCTTATATCTATTGCATGTCATAGAATTTCTTTGACACATGCGGGTAGATACCCTCGACCGACTCCTAGTCCACCTCCTTCTCCATCATCTCTTCAATTGCTGACATAGTCTCCACTTCTCGTGCATCGCCTTATTAGCCTCCACCTACAACATATCATCCACCTCCTCACGATCCTCCTTTACCATCTCAGAAATCTCCTCCACCTCCTCCTCCTCCACCTCCCCCTCCTTCGGCGGATCCATCATTTAATATTTTATACTTATTTGATAGACCAGACTCTATAGATCCATCAGCTCCCCATGATCCTCATCCACTAGTCCCCTCGGCTTTGGAGACTATGCTAAAGTCAAGTGAGATGATACGGATTCCTGGATATGTCTTTCTTATTGATCTACATATGATTTTATTTCCTAGCAGAGGTACCGACTCATGCCTTTGGCTCTACTCTTTGAGGTGTCAATACCTTTGGTGTAGGGTTGACAGATAATGATGTTGATATGGTTCTAGGGGTGGACTAGACATGTATATTTGACATTTATCATCAGTTTGATGTTATTTTGTGTGTGTGTGTGTGTTGATGTTTATTTATATGTACTTGATGGTCATGATGTGTATGTTAGGTCAGGTTTGATGATTTTCATTAGATTTTTGTGTTTTCCATTTTTCAAATGTTGATGTTGACGATTATGTTGATGTTTATCAATTTATATGTTGATGGTCATGATATGTATGTCAGGTTAGGTTCGATGATGTTCATTAGATGTTTATGATGGCTATGTTAGAAAATGGAACTTGTGTTTTGTTACATGTTATTGTTAGATCATATGTGTGTTAGATGATGTTTAAATATGTAAGATGTATATGTTAGATGAATATGTAACGTAATGTTTATGATGGTATGTTCATGCTTATTTTTATTAGATTGATGTTAATGATGGTATGTTTATGTTTTAACATAATATAATTGAATAAACAATATCATTGAATTAAATATTTTTATGAATTTTGTATTGATAATAGATGAAGTCTTGCCAACTATATAATTTATGATTGTTGTATAATTTATCATAGTATCATGTTTATAATTGTTGTATAGTTTGTCATAGTATTATATATGTATGTATGTATGTATGTATGTTTGTATGTATGTATGGTTTTCATATTTTTCTCATATAATTTGTATGGATATTTTTATTTATTGTAAATTTCTTGATAATGTAGTAAAATTTGTGGTAATATTATACTTATATAATAATATATATTGTTTTGTTGTAACTTTATTTAGAGCATTACAAAATAATATACAATGAGACTTAATTTTAAGGAAATAAAGTCTTCGTCATATAATGTTGTGTGTATATATCTTAATTATTCAAATGATAAACATAAACGAAACATTTTTTCAAATGTAACAAAACATCATAACAAAAAATCAAGTATTACCTGTATATTATTATAATATATAAATATGAACATCACAAAAAAACAATCTAAAGTTTTTTTTTACAATAGATCACTTTACAATGACAAATATCAAATCTTTAATAGAAAGAAAAACGAATAGTTAATTAAAAGAACACAATTTTCTCTCAACCAATGTAAAGCCACAACTTGCATTCTCCAAACATATTATTATTATTAATCATGAAGTTGATTTGATGATTTTTTTTTATATATTAAATATTAATGGTTTTCTTTAATTTTATATTTCATTTAAAATTATCATACAAATGTTATGAAATATTTGAGATATTTTCTATTATAAAATATATTTTATAACTAATTGATTAATGAAGGGGAAGACACATGTTACATCTTCAAGTATTTCTTTATCATATTAACATTTAAGTTTACCAGTAACAACTATTTCTTTATCATATCAACATTTAAGTTGATAAAATCAATTTTTATATTGAAGAGTAAATTTATATAAATTGGATTAGCTATTAATATATATTAATCAAATTTATATCAATTCAATTAATTATTGATGTTTTACTTTTATTTTTTTCCTTGAAAAAATTCGTAATTTTATTTCTATAAAAGAACAAAATTACAACCCGCATGGGTGTGGATCATCGGCGGTTTCGTTGTTATGAAGTCACTTGTTGTAAATTGGAGGTCATGAGATCAATCCCACCTGAGTTTACCTGTGTCCCATGTCTTGCGGCGGGTGTGGGGCACCTAGGGTTATAATGGTAGCAGGAATGGATCCCTGGACCCCGTGTCACGCGAGTACCAGCCTGGCCCTAGTTGCCGATTCCCCTAGTTAAAAAAAAAGAACAAAATTACATTCATAGCAAAACATAGTTAGCCTTTGCTACCCATGCAGTGTACAATTTATAAGTTGATAATTTAAACAATATGTCAAGTTCATATACTTGTGACATAGTATAGTAGATCTTATACATCAAAATCATGAAAACCAAAAAAAATGTGTATCTGAAAAATAATTGTGTGTCATATCATCTAAGATCAAAGGGCATCATAGAGTATGTACTAGTCCTTCATGGAAAGGACGGTGATAATATCTGAAGACCTATTTTTTGATGTGCTCTTCAATCTGCAAGGTGTCCAATTGTAGTTGCGTGCCTTCTTTGGAAAGTCGATCTGGCAACCCATTTCTTTCCCTGTAAACATGGGTGACAGTAACACTATCAAAACGATGCTTTATATTCAAAACATCAACAAGTATAGGAACAAGGCGAATAGAGTGACGATGATGTAATTCTTTTATACAATTTAGAATGATCATTGAGTCCCCAAAAACTTGCAGCATCGTACAACCCTTTTTCAATGCAAAAATAAAAAGTAATTTTAAAGTAAATAGCTCCACAAAATGATTGGTACCATCCCCCAATCTAATAGAAAAACGGAAAATAGTGATCATCTGCCAAGTATAAAACTGCACCCCCTCCATACCTCACACGTTGTCCCTGTGAAGCCCCATCAAAATAATCCCATTACCTTCCCCTATCAATCTCCTCTGGAAAAATCTCTCGGACCCCCTTTGTCTTGCCAGTATGTGGGTAGAAACCCAAGATAGAAACACTATTAGTAGTGATCACCTCAGGGATAGCGACCTTTTCTTAAAAAATTGCAGAATTTATGGCCATCCAGATGCCCCAGGAAACAATGCATGACAATGACCTAAACTTAACATTTCGGCTATCTGAGTACCAAGAGAAAAAAACATGTGCTAACGAGTTCTCATGCCAAGAGCCAACCCCCTGAATGGATCGAGTGACCAAATCCCACACCTCCTATACAAATCTACAACCGAAAAAAAGGTGACAATCATTTTTTAGTGTAATTCATGCACATCACACAGTGTCTTGGTCCAACAAATTTACGGTTCTTTACCACATCCCAAGTAGGAGGCTTATCTTCCAATATCACCCAAAATAGAAGTTTTGATTTCGCTGAGCAATGAAGTTTCCAGAGCCACCCCCACCACCAATAGATATCTATCTTAAATCAATCCATATTTAACTATATATACCCTGCCTTTGTAGTGTAAATCCTGGATGGATGCAGATACCAAATGAGTTCATCATCCCCTTCTGAGATTCTAACATGAGCGAGTCAAATTCCCTGGATATAAATGTTCCAACTTGCCCAATCTTCAATAGCTAATCCCAGCCTGTCACCCCCCATCCAACCCTGATTCCAGATAGTTGAAGTTACTGGGTCCTCCACTTGTGATAAGAAGAGAATCCTGCTATCAGAAAAAGACAAATAGATCTCCTCAGGGAGTATGTGAGTTCTCCCACTCCCAACCCATGGGTCCATCCCTAGCTTCACCTAGCTTCAAGACCCCACCCTCCACACCAGCCTAGTTCCAACGAGGTCAAAATCTTGAACCATTTCCTTCCATATAATAGATGCTCCTCCCCTATTCTTGTTTTCCAGACGGACCCACTCAAGAACAGATATAGGGGAAATATATTTCTGAATCACCACCTGGGTCCATAAGCTCGTAGAAGAAATCAACCTCCATGAGACTTTAGTTGCAAGATATTTTCAGAACAGATGTATGTTTTTGAGCCCCCAACCACCCAGGGCCTTTGGAAAAGCAATCCTGTCCCATCGAACCCAAACAAGAGAGTGTTGATCCTTATTTCCCCTCCATGGATATGTAAAGCAGAGGCATCTAATCTTTTCTAGTATCCCTTTTGAAATCCACGAGAGGGACATCCAATAAACAGGAATGGCCTCTAACACACTTTTTATAAGAACAAGTCTCCATGTTCTAGACAACCATCTATGAATCCACCCCCGAAGTCGTTTCTCAAACTTCGCAAGAAGCCACAACCAATCCCCTTTTAGATAAGAATTAGGCTTTATCTGGAAACCCAAATATTTTAGCCCCAAATCCAACTCTCCCACCTGAAAAGGAAGTTTACTCACCAGATATTTAACCTCTTCCCCCCGCAAGTTATTACTTTGTTAATGATATTATTTTAAAGGATTGTTTTATTACTTGTTAAAATATTTTTTTATATTTTATTTAATAACATTAAAATATTTTTGTATAGAATAATAATTTCAAAACTATTCAAGACTTAATGTAACAAATATTTATGTTTGAGTTATCAATGAATATATCTAACTTCTAAAATAATATAGATTCACATTAATTATATAAATTAGATTAACATAGGATTGTGTTATTATAAATTTACATTAATAAAATCTAAATCAATGATTATATATTGATACATATATGAAATATTTTTAGTCAAATATACAACCATGGTTTAATTTACAAACTATAAAATAAGGTGAATAAATATTAAGCATACATCTTTGTTAATTGCTTAATCTAAATCCTTATTGTCTCAACCAATTCTAAGATGAATTTTAACCTCCTAGAAATATAGAGATGAAGAAATTCAATCGAACTTAATTAATATAACATATTTAATTAGTTTATTACAAAGGGAAAATACGATTCTCTTAAAGCCATTTTTTTCTCCTAAAGAAGATGCCATACCTACACTTGCATCCTTAAAGGCATTATTTTTTCTCTCTTATTTCCATTTAAAAGACATTTGAAAACGTTATAAAAATGTGTCATAAATTAATGCCATTATAACTATTAGCATTGTTTATAACAAAAACATCATGAAATACAAACATTCAAATATTGATGGAGAAATTGAATAGCAACTTAAATTTTGTTGTAAATTTCATTGTTATCAAGGCCATAAATAAGTCATTGTAGAGCTCAACACTAATAAAAATATTGTCAAGTTTCCAATCTCCATCACGCTTACAAATGTGTCATTTTCTATGTTGGAGTTAACATTATAAATACAATCAAAAAAATTAAAAAACATTACATTATAACAAAAATTCAATTTAATCGAATCATATGATAAAAAAACATTATATTCTAACAGAAATGCCATAAATTAATAAAATTGTAATGCTTAACATTATTTATAACAAAAACATCATAAAATTAAAGCATTATAATATTAATATAGAAATTAGAGATCACCTTCAAGTCAGGAAGAATATGTTAGCCTTTGCGTTCACAAAAATAAAATTGAATCATGTAAGATGTTTCCATGGTGTATTTATATGTATACACAAAACATAATATGAGTAATTTGGACAATGGCATATAATCATTCCATAAAATCATAAATTAATTCATATACATAAACCATATTTCACATCATATTTGTTGTTAACCAACTAGAATTGTTTAAACATTGCATCCAGTAATCAACTTTCCATTTCCACCTTCATAACATGAAAACTAAATAATATAATTACACAATCAAATATAACAGTAAAAAAATGATATCTCAATCTGTAAAATGAAATTAAACATGTACGTATCAGTCTCTGTTGCCATCACCCTCATTATTTTCCTAGGTTGGCATGATAACACTACTGGTCTTAAACACATGTTTAGATCTAGGGTGTCTTAATATGAACCACCAACATCTATTCAACACATCTAGGTAAAAGAAGACTTGGTTGTAGTGTTTTGGGAAAACACAAGGCTCCTTACATTCATCCCACATCTTTTTAGAGTTGATACATATCAACCCATTATCATGATCTTCCTTTACATTATTCTTGTCGAATGTGTCCCACCACCTACACCTAAAAATAACACATTGTAAAGATGAGAAGTCCATTCTCTTGTATCTTTCTGACATAACCCAACATCTATCCTATCAGGATTCGATCTTGGTGGTTAACACGACTAGATTGGTTTCAAACTTGACTTCCTCTCCACAGTCTTGTGTAATAGGCCCATCATCGACATCCTCAATGTGAAGATGATTCCCATAACCCCACATAGATGGGAACGGATTCACTTCTAATAAAACTTAACAAATGATGGTTTCATATGTCAAATAACCCAAGCATTAATATATTAAACATAGATTTTATAATTCAAAGTTGCATTATAAAGTTAGAAATGTGCAAAAATATTTTATTACTGAGTTGTTGCACCTGACCCTAATTTTTAGCTCATCCTCATCTTCAGGAGGGTAATGACTGGATGCACCATATTTCTCTTTGACTTGGTCTGCAACCCAACTGTTGGGATAGATTATTGGCATATTTTACTTTAAATGATATGGAAAAGGCAAGCTTCTATCATGCAACCGCTTCAATTCTGTTATATCAATGTCCCATTTCCTCCTCTTCTCTTCATACAATGTGACCCATAGTTGTGTTGTCTCCATGTTGTAAAGAATGAATTTATTGACTACATCAATTTATGAATTCGCTGTTGTATTCATGGAAACAAAACCACATTCAGTACGTATAGGATCAAATATAGATTTGAAGTTTGTTGTGAATAGTTACTATGTGGAAGTTTGAAGATTGCAAGATACGTGACTATTCTTTAACATGCTCCTTCTATATGTTTGTTTCTATTACCTCCCCTTCTCTTTTTCCCTCATCATGTTCATCATCCCAAGTCACTATGCCTGGTGTGTGGTCGATTTTCTTAATGTACTCACTAGCATAATAGAACAACTCATATACTGTGTACCCCTTTGCCATAAACCCCTTGGATTTTCCCTTTTTTCAAACAAATCCCTTCACTTTTTTCATAAAACTCTCCAACAAGACCATCCAATGACATGAAACCACCTTTAATAATTCAACCTCATCGAATAAGTGAATTAGAAGGTGAACCTGCAAGTCTATGAAACTCAACGAAAATTACTTCTCAAACATACAAACTATCTCAATTATTTCTTGATGCCATCGTGGAATGCTAATGGTGTAAATATATTTTGATGTGATAGATTGTATAAATGCAAATAGTTTAGATATGGCGTGCCACAAGTCATTGGAAAAGTTATGGTTCACACATCCATGCACAAACAATGGATAATGACACTACAAAGTAAACACAAAAATTTAATTGCATTTGACCTTGTGTGGTAAAAGATATAAATAAAACATTTTTTTTACATTATATGTACCCTTAGAAGTATTAATTTGTCACAGTGGTCTAGGAACTGAAAACACAGTCTCACAAGGAATACAGACAAATATGCATAAAATTGGCAAAATGGTGTTGCAATGGAAGTAGCAGCTTTGTATAATCAAATGAAAGAATGATGATAAAATACAATGATCATGTCAGATGCATGAATGCCAAGACAATTCGAATTCCCAAGGATTACAAATGCAAATAGTTTAGATATGGTGTGCCACAAGTCGTTGGAAAAGTCGTGGTTCACACATCCATGCACAAACAATGGATAATGACACTACAAAGTAAACACAAAAATTTAATTGCATTTTACCTTGTGTGGTAAAAGATATAAATAAAATGTTTTTTTAACATTATATGTACCCTTAGAAGTATTAATTTGTCACAGTGGTCTAGGAACTGAAAAACACAGTCTCACAAGGAATACAGACAAATATGCATAAAATTGGCAAAATGGTGTTGCAATGGAAGTAGCAGCTCTATATAATCAAATGAAAGAATGATGATACAATACAATGATCATGCCAGATGCATGAATGCCAAGACAATTCGAATTCCCANCTGAATGTAATCCACAATAAACACTCTAGTTAACCACTGATCAAAACCCTAATTGACTCAATTAAGTCCTAACTGAAGTTAGAGTGCAATAAATGACCGAGTCTAACTAAAAGTAACTCATACACATGTCACTGCAAGCCAACCAACAAGTGGTAGCGCATCAATGACTCCAATGAATCCCGATGAGGTTAACTGAAGTGTAACTGACCATTAGAAGTGGTTGGAGGCGCCCCTGTTGACTCCAGTTCATTAAATATTAATTAAATAATCAATTTAATGAAAGGAGGCACCTTCACTGCTTTGTTTGACTGATTGTAACCATCAATTATCAATTAAGTGCATTTATGACACTCAGATCACCCCTGGAGTGCTCCAGTTAGCCTCCCCGAATAAAGGAGAAGGCTTAGTTAGCCTCCTTGACTGAAGGTAGGCATGGGTGTGCTCATTTTGATGTCATACAGTGCTCCTCTAATGTCAATTAAGTCAATAAAACTTAGGATAGTGGTTTAACTAGGCCAAATTGACCAAAATGAGTGTGTATGGTGGTAAATGTCTCCAACACCCCCCCTTATGCTATACTCAGGAGGAGTAGAAAACATAAAGTGCATAAGAATGCTAGGGCCCCAGCAACAAAGGCCATAGGTCACCTTGTACAATACTGAAACTCAAACAATGCTAAAAAAAAACTAAGTGAGGAAAAGAGGGAAAACCCAGTGGGAAACCCCCCCCCCCCTCAAGCTGAACACTGAAAGGAGTTGGATCACCCTGATGAACTCACCCCCAACAGTGAACGAGGGTAAGTGAAATTCTTTTCTAAAAAGCTCTTGGTGAATATGTCTGCAATCTGCTCATCAGTCGGGCAGTATTGCATAATGATGGTCTTGTCATGCATTAGCTCCCTGATATAGTGCATGTGTATCTCTACATGCTTGGTCGTCTGCCTAGTAAGTGTATCTGTGGATATATTAATAGCACTTTGATTGTCACAAAATAGGACAATGGACAAAGTACTACCAAGATCAAACTCTGAAAGAATGCCTTTCAACCAAACATCTTGGATGCAAGCATTCACCACTCCTCGATACTTGGCCTCTGCTGAAGACAATGTTATGGCGGCCTGCTTTTTGCTAGACCAGAAAATGGGGCCACCACCAAACATTAATACATATCTGTAAGTAGACTTCCAATCAATAGAATCACCCACCCAATCAAAATCTGTGTATCCAACCAGCTCTAGCTCGGAGTCTACAACATAGTGAATGCCGTAGGTCCTGGTTCCCTGAATGTACTGGAGGATCCTCTTGGCTGCCTTCCAATGAATATCATGGGGCTGTTTCATGTATCTTGATACAACATTCATGACATAACAGATATCAGGCCAATAATGAGTCAAGTACAACAAGCTACCAATCAACTGTCGATAAATAGTGCAGTCCATGGGAGGTGTGCTTTTTCCTTCTTCAAGGTTGATCTCTGAAAGGAAAGGGAATGGAGCAGCTCTACATTCAGCCATGTTAAACTTGACTAATAGGTCTAATATGTATTTGGACTGAGTGATCATTATCCCATCAGTATTTTTCTCAATTTCGAGCCCTAAAAATTGTTTTAAGAGCCCCAAATCGCTCATTTCAAATGCATTGTGGAGAGCAGTTTTGATGACTGAAATAGAAGCAACTGTGCTAACTGTGATCAGTAATTCATCAACATATAAAACAATAATAATCAAATGACCATCAGACTACTGTATATACACATTTGTATCTGATCTACACCTTTGGAAGTTTTGGGAGAGAAGGAAGGCATCCATCTTGGAATACCACTCTCTTGGGGCCTGTTTTAACCCGTATAGTGACTTCTTTAGCTTGCAAACCAAAGATGTATCAGAAATGTAGCCATCAGGATGCTTCATGTATATCTCCTCATTAATATCTCCATGCATAAAGGCTGACTTAACATACATATGATGCACTTCCCAGTGCTTAGATGCTGAAATTGCCAAAACTAGGTGGATGGAGTCCATTTTTGCAACTAGTGCAAAATTCTCATGGTAGTCCACACCTTGGACCTGGGAGAAATTTTTTTCCACCAGCCTTGACTTATATTTGTAGGTGCTTCCATATGCAGCAACCTTATTCCAAAACACCCACTTGCATTGAACCAATTTCCTTCTCGAGGAAGAGAAACTAGCTCCCAAGTAGTATTTTTTTGAAGAGAATTCATCTCTTCATCCATGGAAACTTGCCATATCGGATCCTTCCGAGCATGGTAGTAAGACTTAGGGTCTGAAATTATCACCAAATAACAATACTTGAATAGCAAATAATCAGGACAAGAGAGCGTAATACCTTCTCTTTGGAAATCAGACCGGGTTCTCCTTGGATCATCCGGATTTCCAATGTTATCTCCTGCGGAGGAGAGTGTCTGTTGGGCCCAAGTTGGAAGATGATTTTGCACTTAAGGTTCTGATTCAACATCTGATGTTTTCTGTACACTGATATCAGAAACCATAGGATCCAAATTAGGGTCATCACCCCCAATTTCATCATCCAAATATTCAGTAGAATAGGAAGGAAATTCTGCAGTTTTCTCCTTCACTAGTTCCACCTCCTGAAGAGGCTCATCGAACTTGACACTCCTTACGATGATGATCTATTTTGTTTTTATATCCAGTAGCTTAAAACATCTTGATTGATCATGATACCCAATAAATAGACATTCTATGCTTTGTGGTTGCAAATCCCTCCTTTTATCAAGTGGAATTCGGGCCCATGTAGTGGACCCAAACACCCGCATATTCGACACATCTGGCTTGTGTCTGAAGTATGCTTCGAAAGGGGTCTTCCATTTCATGGATGAGTGTGGCACTCTGTTCTGAATATATTCTGCAGCATGCATGGCTTCAGCCCACAAATTTGCAGCCAACTTCTTTGATTCCAACATACAGGTGGTCATCTCCTTGATAAAACGATTCTTCCTCTCCGCTACACTGTTATGTTGGGGAGTGTAGGGAACTGAATGCTGGACCTGAATACCACTTTGGGAACATATGTACAGAAACTCATTACTGAAAGACTCCCTGCCATTATCAAATCTTAAGATCTTGATCTTTTGGCCAGATGCATTCTCAATCAAGGCCTTTAGTTCAGTGAATTTTTCACAGACTTCAGACTTCTTTTTGATAAAGAAGACCCATGTGTACATGGAAAAATCATCGATTAAAGTCAGAAGATACCTTGATCCATTCATGGATCTGATAGGCATGGGACCACTGATATCATAATGTATCAGTCCCAAGTTGCATGATGCTCGTCTTGCCTTACCCCAATCAAACTTATGCTCAGGGTGCTTTCCAACAACACAACCCTTGCAAATTCCAGTGGTTGCCTTGATGACCGGGAGGCCTTCAACCATAGAATTATTCTGTAATTACTGCAAGTATTTGAATTTGAGATGGCCGAACCTCTCATGCCACAGTCTACTAACATCATTTCCATGAGTTAGCAATGCAGTGGGCTTTGCATCCACCACAAAATGGGAGAACTCATAGGCTTTTGCATGATGGTTTGCAAGGCCTTTTGCTACAAGTTTCCTGGATGCAATTTTTGTGATCTCTACATCATTCGGGGTGAAGGATACTCTATTGGGAACTCCCATATGTGTCATTTGATAACACTAAGGATGTTTGATGCCAGAGATGGTACATACAAAACATTTGAAAAATAGCCATTCTCAAGATCTACAGTACCTTGTCCTTCAGAAATGATGGTGGAGTCATCTCCCATGTGGATGGGAATGGATTTGTCAGTCTCCAAAGATGAGAAGGAGTCTCTTTCAGACATCATGTGGTTCAAAGCTCCAAAATCTATCAAGAGTGCTTTGGACTTTGAAGTGCTTGCCATGAGGGCATGACCTCTTTCATGCTATGGTTCTCGATTTTGCTGATCTCTCCTTCAAAAGCTTTCCAGAAGATTGATGTGATTTCTCTCAAGGAGAGAGGTAGCTTCATCAAGTTTATTTTTCATGCAGGCATGTTTAGGGTAAAATCCCTTCCCACAGTATGAACACTTGACTTTTTCCTCTCCATGATGCCCTTTTCCTTTGTTCTTCTTTGAGCCAGAAGACTCTTCATGTTGCTGGTTTTCAACTTTAGGATTAGGAGCTTCAAATTTTGTTTTTGGGTTCTTCTACTGCTATCCTTTACCCTTCAGATCTTTGGGCCCTGAGACATGGAGGGCTTGATCACGGGAGGATCTGACGATCCTCATCTGGACAAGCTTATCTTTTTCACTTGTTAGGGACTCAATGAAGGCATTGAGTGAAGGAATCTTCCATCCAGGGGTTGTGAGCTTCCCTGCATGGAATGTAGATACAAAAACTGAATAATCAGCTCCAAGTTTGGAGAGTATGGCGAGGATGAGCTGATCATCCTCCTTCTCCACTTTACATTGCTTCAACAGTAAGACAATGTTCTTGAACTTTGTGAAAAAGTCATTCAAGGTATCGAAATTGGAAGGATGGAGAGACGTTAACTCATTCTCAAGCTGGTATACTCTCAAATCATCCTGCTTTCCATACAGGGTTTCCAATTTGTCCCATTTTTCCTTTGAAGTCTTCAATCCCGAGAGATGGAAAAGAAGATCCTGAGAAATAGAGAGGCAGAAGAATCTGAATGCTTCATCTTTCTTGTTCAAGAATCTATCTTTGTCTGTCACAGAAGCATGCTCTTCTTCAGTTTCCATAGTGACCCTATAGAGTCCTCTGGAACATAGTTGGATCTCCATGTCTCCTTTCCATGAGAGGAAATTGAACGGAGTCAAGAGTTCTATGGAAGAAGCCATCTGAAACTGCTGGAGTGAATGCTTTCACCTGTTAAAAACTTGTAAATCACAACAAAAGGGGCACCGTAAGGTCGGACAGCCTGCACATTTTAGGCTTTCATCACACCCAACATATTTGATCAAGCAAGCTTGACCAACAATTTCCTTACTTGCGGTATTAAGTGGTAAGCCTTGGCTTCTGGTGCAGTGCTGGAATTTTTGAGCTTTGCTCAATTGTTCATGCAAGATCTGTCAAAAACCTTGTTTTTGAGAGATCTGAGCTTCGTCCCGTCATGAGCTCTGATACCATATTAATTTGTCACAGTGGTCTAGGAACTAAAAACATGGTCTCACAAGGAATACAGACAAATATGCATAAAATTGGCAAAATGGTGCTGCAATGGAAGTAGAAGATCTATATAACCAAATGAAAGAATGATGATACAATACAATGATCATGCCAGATGCATGAATGCCAAGACAACTAGAATTCCTAATGATGTCATTCGAATTGAATGAGTGAGTCTAGCTTAACTAAATGTAAGCCATAGTAAACACTCTAGTTAACCACTAATCAAAACCATAATGGACTCAACTGAGTCCTAACTGAAGTCGGAGTGCAATAAATGACTGAGTCTAACTGAAAGTATCTCAGACACATGTCACTGCAAGCCAACCAATAAGTGGTAGTGCATCAATGACTCCAATGAACCCCGATGAGGTTAACTGAAGTGTAACTGATCATCAGAAGTGGTTGGAGGCGTCCCTGTTGACTCCAGTTCATTAAATATTAATTAAATAATCAATTTAATGAAAGGAGGAACCTTCACTGCTTTGTTTAATTGATTGTAACCATCAATTATCAATTAAGTGCATTTATGACACTCAGATAACCCCCGGAGTGCTCTAGTTAGCCTCCCCGAATGAAAGATAAGGCTTAGTTAGCCTCCTTTACTGAAGGTAGGTGTGGGTGTGCTCATGCTGATGTCATACAATGCTCCTCTGATGTCAATTAAGTCAATAAAACTTAGGATAGTGGTTTAACTAGGCCAAATTGACCAAAATGAGTGTGTATGGTGGTAAATGTCTCCAACAAGAAGGTTGAGATGGTCACGTGATTTCAAACCCGACAAATTTTCATCTGCAGTGAAGCAATGTCATAGAGTAGAACCATAAAAAGAAGGTACCTTCATGCACAATATAACTTCCTCTTCCAAATTAATATCATCTTTATTCAAAATACATGGGACATCTCCTTTTTAAATTAAAAAGAGGGGCCAACCTCTCCTCTATTTTCTTGTTTTGGTCAATGCTTCTTTTTAGTATTTGAAGAAATAAGATCTTTCATGACAACTATCTTGTCACTTTTTTTGGATGATATGAAATGCCACAAAGAACATGATTTTTTTTTTAAATATATGCATGGATCTAGTAAGTGGGAAATCTTAAGATGTTGCCAATATGGGAGCTCATAAAATATCAATTTCCTTTTCATCCCTTTGGGAATGTTCTCAACATGGGTGTTGAAGAATTCAAGATCGTCGATCACAAGTTGCACATTTAAATCAAACATATTTGTGTATTCCTTCTCCTTCTCTCTGTCATATGCCCTAAGCTAATCGACTGATGTCATTATTTTTGGGTTCTCTCTCATTTACCATTGAAAGTAGATATTGTTATTCTTTAAGAGTAGTTTTCTGGTAGGAATATCCTAAAGAAGTCGTACACTGCCTTTTATAGGTATTTTGACCACTAGTCTTCATAGAATGTCCACAACATTTACATCCATAATAACCTTTTGTTACAAGACCTACGATGTTATAATAAAGACAGCACCCTAGTGTTCAAGATGAAGACAGTCACACCAAATTAAATATGCCAAAAATTATTGCTTTGAATATAAACAAATCAAACAACATACCTACTTGAGAAAACTCCTAGCCTTGGATAATCATGTGTGGTGTACACACATATTCCAAACAACGTAAAACTCCTCTTTGATGGGATGGGTCTCGACACTTCATATACCTATATCCATTCCCATAATTCCTTGAATTCATCAATCAGTGGTTGTAGGTAAACATCCATATTCTTCACTTGTCTTTTACTAGGGACTATAAGAGACAACATAATATGTTCATTCTTCATAGAAAACCATGGGGGGGGGGGGGGTATTGTTATTGATCACTACTACATGCCAAACAATATAGATGTTGTTTGGTTGGGAATATGGGTTGGTGCCATCAGTGGCTATGCTCAATTGAAGGTTGCATACTTCATCCTTAAATTTATTGAGCCATGTATCCTCTATATGCTTCATGGCTATTGAATCTCTTGGGATTTTCATAACTCCTTCCTCGGTTTGGTGCATTGCATTCCATCTTTGCAACGAAATATCCTTTGAATCCTTGGGATTATAGGCATGTGCCTTGGTATCATATAAGGACGACCATGTGCTTTAGCCTTGTTATTTGATTCTTTGTACCAGTCATGCCCATATTTTGGACATATCTCTTTGTCTCCATATTCATCTCTATATAGAATAAAATCATTGGGACACACATGATATGATATGTACTCAACACCCAACATTTTCAACATTTGATTTGCCTCTTTGCAGTTTACAGGTAAGACATTAACATTCATAAGTACATTGTCTTTGAATAACTTGCAATTAATGGGAAATGCAAACATACAATTTCATTTAACGTTCATAAAATTGACCATTTTAAATGATGATTTTGTCCCAAGTTTTCTCAAAATATAATGTAGTTGAATGTCAACTACCTCAATGTTGCCTAGAAACACACATCTGGCATGCCATACTTTGCTTTCAAGTTGTATAGTAACATTGTTCAACCCCAAATGTGTAGACTTTGACCTGCCAGGTTCAAAGAGAGGTGTATTGTTTGTCGATTTAAGGTTGTCTAAGAATGCTTTAGTGATATGAGTAGTTCCCCCCTAGCTCATTGTCCAGGAATGTATGAAACAACATTGCATCCATGGAACTCCTTTGTCATAATAACTCATCCATACCAATGTCTACTAAATTGACTCCATTGCCAACATGTGAAGAATTGCTATTACTGTAGGCATTCCTAGTTGGTGAGGATGGACGTAGTGGAAATTTAATATGTGGTTGATTATATCATGCTTGGTATGATTCCTCTCCAACTTGTGATATTTTTTCATTCTTGACTCGATTTGAGATTGTATTGGGGTGCAACGGAAGATGGTAGGCAGGTCACTCATCATCAGAATCTTGATTTCAAAAATATTAAAAATTACATAGATGGTGTTAGTAAGGACAATGCAATTGGTTTGATCTATTATTATACAAAACAATTATTACAGAAGCAAGATAATAATTTCCAATAGAAAATTTTAAGCTGCAAATAATTTATAAAAAAAGTGTTTAGATTGAGCGATAAATTAACAACAATTCCATATTAAATTAAAAAATTTAAAATTGAGAAACACATTTTCAAATTGAATTTATAAATTAAATTAACAATTTATAAAACATAATTTCAAACTGACAAACATTAACATGGCTCCCATTGAAAATTAACATATACACTGAATTAATCAATATTTTTTTGTCTTACGCCCCAAGGAAACGTCTAAGGGTAATACCAATGCAATGCACCTTTGATGAGCGGTTGGTGGCCTACGAAAGTTACAGTTTATTAACAACTCATCACCAAGAAACAAACTACGTATTGCATGTACAACAAAAAATATGGACGCGTTCCTTTTTATAAAGAACTCCTGGTCATTAAAGTATTCCTCAAATGAACAATTTGCATAAAATAAAGAGCACATAGAAATATTTATGAACCCTGCAATGTTCCCATGAGTGTGTGGACGACCATATCTATATAAAAAGTTCTTCATGTTAAAGTTTCCAAAAACATAACCATTCATGCACATACTATACATGGAAATGCTATGCTTGTATTTAACAATATTCAAGTAATCGGACCAACAATTGATACGAACATAAAATGGCATAAGTGCTACTGAGTGTTTAGAAGGAATGAGTACATGTGAAAGGAAATGTTGGTCACTCTATATGCAAGTTAATTACAACTAACATACATAATTCTCAATATAAATTGTCCACCCAGGGAAGTCTTTTTATTTCAAAGATAATTCACACAGTTTGTGCATAAACACTAAGTAGTTGATCAAATGAATGAAATATTAACTATCCTACCTATACGCTCAGTCAAACTCCTCTCATAGCTAAAACTAATCTAAATTACCCACCTAGGAATTCAGAAATGCAATTACCTCCTACAATATCAATCCAACACTTAACGAATCTAGAAATAGATAACTAGACTTACTTTTGCAGAAAGTTAAATCCTAACATTATCAGACTATACGTAAATCCATCATAACTAGTTTAATTCAACTAATCTAATAATTGGAAACAACAAAAATTGAATTAAACAAACTCTAAACCATAATCTGACTGAATTAGCAAACTTGAGAAAGACAAGTAATTGAAAGGAACTGGAGCTGAGCTTGACTGTAACAGCTATTTGCACACATGCATAATGGAAACTAACCTACACAATCAACTGTCACATCACACAATTATAGCTTAAGGGAAATGCAAACATTACTGTCAAAGGAAATACAATGATAAATCATTATTGTTGCACCTAACTGTAAATAATGCAATTACTGAAATTTCCACACCACACAACAAAACAATCAAAACATCTAATTAACTCGACGATCTATGTGGGAAGGAGGGCCCAACCTTCGAATAGAGATGTTGAGATTAGCACAAGTTAAGATGCAGAAATCAGAAGAATCCTGCTCCTTATATTAAAATGGTGAATTACAAAGTACAACTCACTGTCACAGCCTACACATTCTGATCAATAATCAACCAACCCTTGGCTCATAATGTTTCCCCATATTTATACATGAACAATCATACCCTTCACCCACCAATATTGGGCAGCCATGAAGATCAATGATCTTCAAGCTGCCTTGTTACAACGAGTTGTTACAGCTGTGAGTGAAATTGAATGGAAGTAGAGAATATAGGGAATCATGTTGCTCAAGCTGTTAGTGAATAGACGGAACCAATTAAGAGATACTCTATCTATTGCAGCTATGTCTTAAGCAACAACGCATTGTCGCAACTAATTCTGTTGCAGCTATGCGTGGAATGACGACCTTTGTTTGCGCCCAGCGTGTGGAGCTGGGACTAGCAGGTAACAACTAGCACCGAAAGCTCATCTTCTCTTCAGAACACCCGGGCTGCTACACCTGTGTTTCTCAAAGCTTGAACTATCGTTATGAAATCATGATATTTTAGCGTAATTCATGAGATGGAGTTCTGAACATAACAATCTTAGGCATAATAAGATAAAACAATAATTAATCATACCTGTAAATATTCAAGGCTCAATGTGAAGGGAAAACATATGTCTGGTGCGTAGGAATGAAATAAGACGAGGCAAAAGGGTATAATAGGTGTGGTCAAAAAGGGGTATGTCAGGACCCAATATCTCCCCCCAACTATCCTGTTGCATGTCCTCATGCAACAAATTCCACTAATCTAAATTTGATTCTGGAACTGTACCTCGTTCATGGAGAGAGGAATTTTTTTAGGAGTGTTCAGGTGGTTCACCCCCATCTAGATATCCTTTATGGGAAACCCAGTACTTCCAGCACTGCTTTTCCTCTACCTTGGTTAATGAAAAAGCATCCCTGTAAGGCCTTGCTGGCCACCAAATGAGTGGAAACTTAAACTTAAGTACTAGCTAATGAACTCCACACTTCTTCACACAGTCAACATATCCTTCGACCCTAGGGAGTGCCTGTTTAAAGTTCTCAAAACAATAAGGGTCCATTTTCTTTAAGGCCGAGGAAGAAGTCTGCCATCTATGCTTACTGTCTTCCAAAGTTAGATGTTGTTGTTTAGAAATATGGTCAACACAAGATGAGATGACCTTTTCTTGTAGTTCAATCAACTGCTTGGTTTTCATGGGAGAGGCCACCCTCTTTTCCTGAGAGTAAGAAGGAGCCGAGGGGATTGGGGCTCACTCTGAATCCAGAGATTGGATTTAGCCTCATTCTGAGAGATTGTTTGAAAGGCTCTCTCCCACTGCACATGATTTTCGACAAAAGAGGAAAATTCCCTCAATTGGACATCTCCTAAGTAAGGAGCATGGTTAGAATGGAGGTCCAAAGGGCAGGCCATCTCATGCAAACAAAATTCACATAGTAGGTTCTACTCAGTGAAGCTGCTTTCCATAAATGTTTCCAAAAACTGGGCAGTGGGTGTCAATTGATAAGGTCTCCCTTCCTTCAAGGATTTTAATTTAAACAAAGTAAATTGTTCATACAAGAATACCTGGTAGGAAGAATATGGGGCTCTGAAGCTCATCAATTCCTGGAAGAGGGCGTATAGCTGACCTTTCTGTACCTCCTCCCAATGAAGCCTTTGAAATATTAGCTCCTCTAACCATTTCTCCCTCAATTACTTAATATTTTTTTTGTGCTCAACAAGAGGAACCATTCCTGCATGACATCGATCCACATGATCTTTCCACTTCCTTACCTCCACCTTCAACAATGCGAGCTTTGCATTCTTTTCATTATCAAAATATGAGACAATTTTTGGAGGAATTTGCATTCCTAATTTGTCACCCACTGTTTTATCCTTCTCACTTGGAATTAGGAGTGTCATAGCCTCATCCTTGCTCAGTTTTGTTGTAGTCTTAGCCTGTATGGTTGATTCAGTAATTAATTTTGAGGATGTTGGTTCTTGTGTGAAAAAATCCTTCTCCATTAGTGCTGCAACAATCTATGTTTGTGTGGCAGCTTCGACAAAGGTGATTGAAATGTTGGTTCTTGTGTAGCAGCATCTTCTGTCATCAATATTGTAGCAACCTTTGTCTGTGTGGTTACGTCAACAAACAATTTCTGGAATACTGGTTCTTGTGTAATAGTATCCCTCTTTTGAGTCCCATCCCAACAAACTTCAGTCTGCACTATATTTTCGACTGAGAATTTTGGGGATGTTGGTTCTTATGTAACAAAAACCTCTTCCTATTGAACTTCTTCCTGGACTAGCTCTATGTCTTGATACTGTTCTGGGGTTTCCTCGAGGTCCTCTAAGTTCTTATCAGGAATTATCTTCACCTTTGGCTCAACTGCTTCCATTTGATTGACATCCTCAACAAGATTTTCTGAGGGTGTTGGTTCTTGTGTAACAACACTGTGTCTTCCAACTTCTTCCAAATATTGAGGTTGCTCATCTTCCCCTAATTCTAGGCCAGGGATCATCTCAAATTCTGCTTCATCTTCATCCTTTAGCTCTACCGCATGTGCCTCTTTTTCTTCTTCAGTTGCTTGTGCAGGATTTTGTGCCCCAAATTCCCACACTATAACTTTATATCCTAATTGGTAAAAAATTTCACCACATTCTAGGCAGACCACTTTATCCAATTCATCGCCCTCCTTAATAGGAGGTGATCCTTCCAATTGGTCTGCATCTTCTACCAATGTATGCAGCCTTTTCTCCACTTGTTTCTTGCATGATTCCTTCCAACTTTCCAATTCCCTATGAAGCACTTCCACTTCTTCTTTCAAAAGGCTATTTTCATACAAAAGTCCCTCGATTGGAGGGTTCTTCTGCAACAGGTTCTTATGGAGCAACATTTGACCGGGGTGTTGAAATGGGAAATTCAATGTTCGATTCAATGTTCGCCCATATTGATCATGCTGCTTCTGCTGCTATGACGGATCTGGCTCTTCTTCTCTTTACCAATTGTGATGCATGTACTTCTTCCTTTGATCTTCTTCTCTTCCTCTGTGGTACATGGGCTTCTAGCTCTGCAACTGATGTAGAAGGAATATCTCCCATTTCAGCAACTCCCCTTATCTTTGCCATCTCAATTTCTTCCTCGATTAAAGTTCCCTCCATTCATGATAGGATTCAATGGTAACGATATCTACATATCCTTCTGTCATTATAGCTCCCACAGCCTCAAATTCCATTGTCACAACATCAAATCTGCTCTAGTTTGAGCTTCTGTTGCTACAGCTTCCAAAATAGCTTTTCCTTCCATAGGGTTTGTTGTTTTTGCAGCCTCTTCCAATCTCTCCTCTTGATTTTTCTGGTTCTGATTTGACACTGTCTCATCTCCCCCCCCAACTGAATTGGATGGATTTTGGTCCTCCTCTTCTACTTCCACTCCCCACAACTATGCAGGTGCCCTATCTTCCTCTTCTATTGGAACACCACCCAAAAGTGCAGGTTCCCGAATTATCTGAGGCTGAGCAGTAAACTGTTCCCAAGTTTGGTTCTGCTGTGCTAAGGCCCTTAAGACAAGCAATTTAATTAGGCCATGATGGGTAAAAAAAGCAAGTGGGTTTCGGGTTGATCTTACAAACCTCGCCATATAATGTAGGGATTTAAACAAATAAAATGGAATATTGAGTAGAGTTATGTGGTGCAGATGAGATAATAGGGGAAACTCAAAAAAGTAAACAGTCTGGTACCTACCTTCACAGATGATGTACTTCTTCAAGAATACTGCCACTTCATTCCAAGGACGAGGCAATGACTGTAGTGTTATCCCCAGTCTGCCTTGATGAACCTGTTCACCAGCTCCCAAAAAATCCGTTATCTCTGTCGCATTGTGGGTTCTTCTTCCAAACCATGTTCTTCCTACTTGAGGAAGACCAGTAACCTCAACCACAATTTCCTCAGTGACTTCTATGCATAGACCTCTAACTTTTGAATGGGTTTATGTCAAGTTTAGGGAAAACTATAGAGCTTTTTCTGGATGAAAACCATTTAAGCGTTGAAAGTACTCAGTCCATCTAACTACTTCAAAAATGGAAAAAAACTCTGCATTTCTACGCAGAGCCTCTGTGTCCACAGGTTCATGTCGGCTAGGATACCCATATCGTCTCTTCTTCTAAATTATGGTATCAAATCAGCAAATTACAGGCCCAAAAATGGAAGTTACAGCATGGGAACATGCAACGAACAGTCGAGGTCGAGGTTGGATAAATTAAGAAAGTTATTACAATTATGGGCAGGGAATAATTGGCAAGATTTGGCACTTATTAAGAAAAAGGTGACGGTCGTGTGATAAGCTCAAGTACCCGTTTAGACGTGTTGATTGATAGTTAAATGAGTATGGGTCTAATGATGGGTACAAAAAGGTAAAGCATGATTAATATCATCGAATCCAATTTACACCTAATCATGTAGATGGTCAGAATCCATACCTTCATGATATAGGGTGAACCGTGACTTTCTATAATAGTTCAGCAGTCATCAATTTAAAACATAATTGTGCGTGTGCTGCTATGATCTCACCCCCGGTGAATCAAAAGTTGTCTTCTCATCCTTGACGAAAATATAATTGGAGCTGTGAAGTGAGTCGGAACCTAGCAAAGTCACGGACAACAAAATTTGTGGCTGAATCTGAAGGATTCGCAGTTGTTTTGTAGATAAATATGGAGGAGTCACAACTGCGAAAATAGGGAAATCGACAAAAAATTAGCGGAGTCGCAGCTGTGAAAAATAGAAGAATAAGTAAAGTTTAGCAAAGTCACAGCTACAAAAAATAGGGAAATCAACGGAATTTGGTGGAGTCGCATCCACGAGAAATAGGGAAACCTATGAAATTTGGTGGAGTCACAGTTGCAAAAAATAGGGAAATTTGCTGAATTTGGCGGAGTCGCAGCTGTGGAAAATAGGGAAATCTACGGAATTTGGCGGAGTTGCACCCGTGAAAAATAGGAAATGGCCAAATTTTAGTGGATTCACAGCTATGCATGGGACAAATCTGACAAATTCACAGTCGTGATAGAACTGTTCATTATTCATTTTTTCATGGAGCTCTTTTGAAACAGGAAAATAAAATAGGGTGATCGCAGTCGTTAAGCCCAATCGTGACCACTGTTCCTTAAGTAAGTTCCTGCACAGATTCTTCAAAGAAAACCAATCAAGCATAAAGGAAAACAAAATAAAAATAAAACAAAGCATCAACTTATTTATTTACAAGTCCCTATGTGGAAATCACAGTGTGCTTTTAAAGATTGACAGGGGTAGAGAGAAATTTATTCCCTTGCGTTAACTGATATCCTGGATCAGCTGCAACATGCGAGATAAATGTGTCCCTTGAGATTGTCTTGTGATATAGTCGCATCCAGTAACCATTAGCAAATAATGGCATACGATCTTCATCAATAGTGACTAGGCGGACTGAGCCATTATCAAATACCCTATCTATTTGGTATGGACCCAACCATCTTATTCGAAGCTTACCTTTAAAGTCCCTTTTGAACCTAGAATCATACAATAATTCCCAGTCTCCTTTACACAAGAATTTCTTCTTTGTGAATTGATCATGCCACCTAGATCGTTGTTGTTGAATTAACTTTGTTTGATGCACATCAGCCATGCATTTCTCTTCGAGTTCATTTAACTGATTCAATATCCTCCTCTGAGCTTCTATTAGATCTAATTTTTCCTCCATGGGTTTCTTTAAAGTTTTGATTTCAAATTCAATGGGAAAGACAACATTGTTACCATACACCAACTCATATGGGGAGAATCCCGTAGTGTTGCGCCAAGTGGTGTGATATTCCCATAGTGCCTCTGCAAGTCTGTCAGCCCATATCTGCGATGGCTTATGACTATTTTTATGAGGACAACTTCAATTACTTTGTTGGTACTTTCCACTTGATCATTGTCTTGCAGATGGTATGGTGAATTTATCATGTGTTGAACGTGATACTTTTGTAGCAGAGCTTCCAGTTTTCGGGACACAAACTGCGGTCCTCCACCTGTGACTATCTCCATGGGTACTCCAAAATGAGTGGATATCATTTCTCCATATAGGAAATATATTACAACCTGGTCATTCGCCTTGACCAAGGCTACAACCTCCACCCATTTTCTCATATAATCGATGCAAACTAAGATGTAAAATTTCTTCTTCGAGGGAGGGTTGATAGGCCCAACAAAATCCAGGGCCCATATGTCAAAAGGTTTAACCACCAACTGTGGTTAAAGAGGCATATCGTCTAATCTATTAGGTTGGTCCATTCTTTGATAGCTATCACAAGTCTGAACATACTTCTTTGCATCCCTGAAAATGGTTGGCAAATAATAGCCCATTTGTAATACCTTATGACCTGTTCATTTTTCAACAAAATGTCCCCAACAAGGCTCCTCGTGACAAGACTTAAGATACTGAAACTTCATCCTCCCTTACTCATCCTCTGATCTCAAGATTAGTACTTGTGTAGAAACGATTCCCATCTATCCAGCAGTACCTGGCACTTTTTGAATATTTTTTCTTTTCTCTGTCTTTGACAAATGTGTCAAAAGCTTTCCTGCATGCAAATAGTTAGCAACATCTGCGTACTAAGGGGAATGAGTTGACACTGAAAATAAATGTTCATCTAGGAAATAATATTCAACTAGAAAACTATCATCACTGATATTAAATCGAGATAAAAAATCAGCAACAACATTTTCCTTCCCAGGTCTGTCAATAATTGTAATGTTGAATTCTTGTAACAGTAACAACCATCTAGTTATTCTAGCATTTGTAACAGGTTTGTTCATTAAGTACTTAATGGTTTAATGGTCAATGTGCACAAAAGTGTGGTATCCAGTAATATAGTGTATGAATTTATTGATGGAATAGACAATGGCTAAAAAATCCTTTTCTATAACAGTGTAATTGAGTTCAATAGGGGATACTTTTTTACCGATATAGTAAATTGCATATGGAGCATGACCTTCCTGTTGTCCTAACACTTATCCAATGGTAGTATCAGAGGAATTTGAGGAGATATGAAAAGGCAGAGCCCAATTGGGCCCCCTTAATATAGGAGTTGTAGACAACCTCTTCTTAAGTTCAGTGAAAGTTGTTTGGCATGCATCATTCCAGTCGAACTATACATCCTTCATCAATAGAGTAAACATAGGAGAAGCTAGTTTGGAAAAAAATTCTATGAATATTCTGTAATAACCAGCATGCCCTAAAAAGATATGTACCTCTTTCTGAGTTCCATGAGTGGGTATGTTTTCAATTACCTTGATTTTGGATGGATCTACCTGGATACCATCAACATAGACGAAGTGCCCCAAAACTACACCCTCACTCATCATCATATGGCACTTTTCAGTGCTCAAAGATAGCTGGGTTTGTTCATAGAGTACTAAAAAAATTTCTAAATTTTTCAGTGCCTCTTCAAAGTCACTGCCATATGGGGTAAAGTCATCCTTGAAAATCTCCATACTTTGATTAACCATCTCCAAAAATATCCCAATCACAGCTCTCTGAAAAGTGGCAGGTGCATTACACGACCGAAGGGAAGTACCCTATATGCAAAGGTACTCCAAGGACAGGTGAAAGTGATCTTGTATTGGTCCTCATGAGCAATCTGGTTTTGGTTGTAACCGCTGAATCCATCCATAAAGGAAAAAAATTCTTCCCAGAGAGGGTATCAAGTACCTGATCGATAAAGGGTAAGGGAAAATGATCTTTCTACGTTGCTTTGTTTAACTCCCTATAGTTCATGCAGAAACTCCATTTCCTGTTCTTCTTTGGCACTATCACGAGTGGAGAAACCCACTCATTATTTGAGATGGGATATATAAATCCTGCTTCCAAGAGATTTTGGATTTCTTCTTTCACTATGTCCCTTAGGTTAGGGTTCATTCTTCGTTGTGGTTGGCACACAGGCTGAGAGTCACTTTTAATGTAAATGTGATGGGTGCACAAATTAGAAGGGATACGCTTCATATCTCTGTACTCCCAAGAAAAATCTCCCTTGTGTTGTTTCTGGAGAGTGATCAGGCATTACAGTTCATCCGAAGCGATATTTGGATTAATTTTTAGTGTTTTTCTCGGATCTATCTCAACTGGAATGCTTTTCGAATTCTTGAGTACTGGAATTATGTGGGTGTCACTGACTAAAGTCTCCTTTGTGAGATCTTCTTGTTTTTATTCATCTAAAGTACTGTTCAGGATCTGGTAAACATGTTTATTGACAGATGTAGGCTCACTGATGAAACTACTGATATCATTGACGTCCTTTGTTAATTCTTTGAAGGTTAAGGCTTTCCCTATCGTTAGCAACAGTTGAACACCTTATTCCTCCTCCAGCTCCATCCATAATGGAGTTTTAGTTTCTAAGCTAGGTCGAGCTGGAGGGTATAAGGTAAGGATTTTTGTCTTGGTCCCATCTGAGATAGTCATAGACCCCGACTAAAAGCTAATGCAAGCATCTATTGTGGCTAACCAAGGTCTTCCTAAGATCAGTGGATGCCCCCCTAGCTATGACTTCGGTTGTAAAACCAAGAAGTCTGCGGGGTATTCCCATGAATCTACTGAGACAACGAGGTCATCCAAGATTCCCTCGGGTTTGATGGTGGACCTGTCAACAAGTTCTAAAATGGTAGGGGTCAGCCGAAGCTTGGTGAGCCCAAGTTTCCTTACAGTTTCTATGGTCATAACATTAATGGTTGCGCCTAAATCCACCAAAACATTCGGTATCTGAGTGTTCCCAATATGTACTATGGCATTGGAGTTTTCGGGATCATCATATTTTCCCAAGAGAGTTTTTCCCATTATCAGTTCAGAAAGTTTTCCTAAGACATGGATAGTGGGAGGATCCCTGGGTTTTCTACCTGGTTTCGTTACACACAGATCCCTCACTGTTTTGGCATAGATAGGCACATCATGGAGGGCCTGCAATAGTGGAATTTTAACATATAAAATTTTTAATTATCCTAAGAGGTTAAACTGCGGTTGTTCCACTGTATTCTGTAGTGTCAGTCGTTCAGGGTATGGAGGTTCTCTAATAAATTGTGTAGGTTGTGTTTCAATGAATGTTTCTCCTTGTGTTTCAATCAGTGTCTTGGTAGGACTTTCAACATTCTCAATGATGGGTATTGATGTATTAGATGGGTAGTGTTGGTTCATTCTCACTTCAGTTACCGAAGATGGAACATCTTCAATGACTAAGAGTTCCACAACCCTCCCCGATCGTAAGCGTATATCATGGAAGGGAACTAGGGTAATGGAATAAGCAGGAATGTTGGTAGTCTCCAATTGGTGAATTGCTTTATTATTATTTGGGTTAGGGTTAGGTTGTGCAGGAAACTAACGTCGTATAGGCATATTCATTGGTGCAACATTGTTCTGGAGTTGCAGTTGCGACTGCTAGTACTGTTGGTGAGGGTATTGTTGAGGAGGATATTGCTGGTGAGGAAACTGTTAATGGGGAAACTGTTGATGAGGAAGTTGGTTATGAGAAAATTGATTTCCTAGATGGGATTTTCTCCAACCAGGAGACCAGGAAGTGTGATGGTTTGTCTGTTGTGCCCAAGGTGGCCAAGAGTTAGAGTTCTACATAAAATGTTGAGATGAATGCCATTGATTATTAAAATAATGTGAAGGGAATTGTGTGCTCATGTTATTCATATTATTCCAAAAAAATGATGAGTCTGGATTCATACCTTGGTTTCGAGGCTGCCAAGGATTCTTCTGAGCAACGAAGTAGGCTTGCTCCACATCAAGAGTAGATGCTTGCAAGACTGCCTTCACTTGGGGTAGTGAAGGAAATTCCTTAGTGTCATGATTCAGTTCACAGAGTTGGAATACTTCCACTTTGTCAAGTTGACACTCCTTAAGTGGATTTTTCTTCCTACATCTGGGACAGAATATGATGAGTGTCAAATATTCTACTGCTTGCCTCTGCTTAGCCCTTAAAACATCCATTTCTGAGGAGATGGAACTCATTGTCTCTATCTTAAAATTTTCGAGAAGGTTTCCTATTTCTGCCCAAGTGGCTCCTCCATTGGATGACTTCTGTGTTCTGTTGAAGACATTTCGTTCTAGTCCCTTGTCTTGTTTGCTGTTCTTGGATGATCCTCTAGAGTATCTTCGACATAAGTCTACGATCTTGTCTAATGGTTCCTTCGAGATATCCCCCTTCCCCAACAAGTTCAACATGCTTATACAATCTTCTCTAATACCACGAAGTAAGATGATCTTGAGCACATCTAACCCCATGTCAGTCTGTCCTGCCCTCTATACATTGTACATATATCTCTCTACAAAATCTTCCAGACTTTATTCATCCTTTTGTACCATTTTAAATAATTCTTCTAGGTTGTCCTTAGTATTACAATACTCTTGGTACTTCCCAAGGAACACTTGTTTCATTTGTTCCCAGGTGGTAAACGTGTCACCCCCTAGGCTCATAAACCATCGATAACACCCCGGTTTTGACCCCGTTTGCGTTTAAATAAAATGATGTAAATAATCATGGTGTGGAGCTAGGAAAAATCCCCACCATTGATTTAGTGTTTATGTTTCGGCAATTAAGTTTGAGCCAATGGTATTTTATGCTAGCTAAACATTAAAAAGCTAGACATCATGTTAAATTTGTAATTTTTAATTAAAAGCCCACAACCGACTATGTCAACGCAACTAAATGATATGGGGGCATGATTTTTCCTAAGGATAGTGGGGGGGATTGTAAGAGTGGGAAGAAAATTTGAAATGGGAAAGCACTATTTTTGGAAAAAACGTTTTTTAAATTTTCTTGAAGAAAACATCCATTTTTCCCTCATGCGGCAACGTTTCACCTTCCCTCACGATTTGGAAGGGAAAAAAATGTTTTTGGAAACCTAATTGGGCATTCACGTAGCAACAAGAAAGCAAAAACCACTCTGAGTCTGAACCCTTCACGATTTTCTCCTGTTCGGTGATCTAGATCCTTCACGTTTTGGGTTTTCCTGTGTGGATTTGTTTCTTTTCATGTTTTCTCCAGTCTGCTAGTCATTTCCTGAACATGAATGCCCTGAATCCGATTTTGTATCTTTGATTTGAATAACGCAAAATGTTTTCATTTTGGTATTTTGCAGCAGTCGGTCTGGAACCGTCAATGTTCAGAAATTCGTGAATTACTGTGTGCATGTGTAATTCCTTGGCTTCTAGTTACGTTTTGATAAATCCCAGTACTGAGATCACTATGTTTGTAGTCACGTTTGGCATATGAATTGATTGAAGGAATGGAAATGGAGTCTAGACTTGCTTGATAAACCTAGTGTGTGAAAGAACCTCATAGACCAATCTAGAAGGATGGTTTTCTTCTTTGCATGCCCTGAATAGAACTGGAAGGGAAGGCATGGCCTGAGGGACTATGTAGCAGATAAGGGAATGCTTCCTTGTGTTGGGTTTGTAATTGTTTAGAAGTCAGGCTAGATCCAGTGTGGGTGTTCATAGCTCTAGGGATGAGCTCACTAGCTTAGCAGTCAGTCTTTCCACCTCCTTGGCAGCCTAATAAACCCAACTGGAAGGATGGCTTGGCTGGTAGCTTGATAAACCCATCTATTGGCTTAGCGGTGTCTCATGTGAATTTGGATAAGTGTAAACCATTGCCTGTGTAAGTTTGATAAACCCAACTGTGTTGGCTTGACTGAGTTTTATTGTATCCTTGGCTATGGGTGGAGTCTGCTAGTGTTTCTTATTCCTTAGGGGAAATCATGCCCAACTCGGGGGTGGTAGTGCTGCTGAGATATTAAAGAGACCACTGGCCTATGGTTGGGTGGAACGTTGCAGTGACATAGCTGGTTGTGGGACAAGCTTCTTTCAAAGATAAGTATTCTTGTTTATTTAAGTTCTGCAACTATATTTGCTTATGAATTATTATGAAATTATCATGAACATGTTGAATGCATGAATGTGTTGAATGAATGATTTGCTTATGTTGTATATATCATGTACATTTCATTATGCATCTGTGTATTTATATGTTTTTATAAAATGCATTATTATATTACGTTCATGGGGCTTAGATTGCCTGGGTTGTTAGATGGTAGTCGCTTCCTCTCCGCCGAGTAAGGGTTGGGGATGTGACACCATCGTAGTGTGTTTTCCTTTAAAGTGGTAGGGAAAATTTTTAACTTCTGTTCACTGGACATTTAGTCATATCTGCGACAGAGGATGTCAAATTCGAAGAGAAACTCATATGGATCCTCTGTAGCTTTCCCATGAAAACGCGGTAATACTGATGGTGAGATGTTCTTCATGGGATCTTGACCAATTGGATATCGAAAGGGGAACTGAAATCTGGAAACGGTCTCCTCATGCGGAGCGTCTCCATCATTGTGATGGTTATCCCCTACTAGTTCTTCATGATCTTCAGGGTCACGTCCATTATTCATGTTTTCCTCTGCTCTTTCTTGCCTTTGATTCTTCTGATTTTCCCACTCCTTCTGGAGCTATAACCACTCTTCCTTTGTGACCTCCTTCCTATCAACATGGTAAACCACCTTTGGATCACCCACTCCCCCTACATCGGCTCTGTCTTTATCCGTAGGGACACCAGATGGTTTCACAGCCACTCCTGTTCTCTCCACTGTAGAAGCTGATGCTTCCACCCTAGGAGTAACCAGGATTCTTCTGACAGATGGTGGTCCCTGATGGCGAGCTCCGATAGAGGAATTATCCTTGGAAACTAGATCGTCAATGAATTTCCTCCTTCCCAAGGTTGGACTACCACCACGACTTCTACCACCTGCAAAGTTAGTATTCTGCGGAGTTCTGGGGGTTCTGGGAATGTCACGTTGAACTCTCCTTGTCTTCATGCAACCCAAAAAGAAATCATGCAAGCTTAAAAATTACTGAATGAAAAATGAGTAAATGCAACTACTACTATTTCTATCAATTATCTTCCCTGGCAACGACGCCAAAACGTTGGTCACTCTATATGCAAGTTAATTACAGCTAACATACACAATGCTCAATATAAATTGTCAACCCAGGGAAGTCTTTTTATTTCAAAGATAATTCACACTGTCTATGCATAAACACTAAGTAGCTGATCAAATGAATGAAAGATTGACTGCCCTACCTATCTGCTCAGTTAAACTCCTCTCATATCTAAAACTAATCTAAATTACCCACCTAGGAATTCAGAAATGCAATTACCTCCTACAATATCAATCGAACAATTAACGAATCTAGAAATAGATAAATAGACTTACTTTTGCAGAAAGTTAAATCCTAACATTATCTAACTATACATAAATCCATCATAACCAGTTTAATTCAACTAATCTAAGAATTGGAAACAACAACAATTGAACTAAACAAACTCTAAACGATAATCTGACTGAATTAGCATACCTGAGAAAGACAAGTAATTGAAAGGAATTGGAGCTAAGCTTGACTGTAACAACTATTCGCACACATGCATAATGGAAACTAACCTACACAGTCGACTATCACACCACACAATTACAGCTTAAGGGAAATGCAAACATTACTGTCAAAGGAAATACAATGATAAATCATTACTGTTGTAGCTAAATATAAATAATGCAATTACTGAAATTTCCACACCACACAACAAAACAATCAAAACATCTAATTAACTCGACGATCTCTGTGGGAAGGCGGGACCATCCTTCGAACAAAGATGCCAGGATTAACACAAGTCAAGAAACATAAATCAAAAGAATCCTGCTCCTTATATTAAAATGACGAACTACAAAGTATAGCTCACTGTCACAACTTACACAGTCTAATCAATAATCAACCAACCCTTGGTTCAGAATGTTTCCCCATATTTATACATGAACAATCATAACCTTCACCCACTAATATTGGGAAGCCATGAAGATCTGCGATCTTTAGGATGCCTTGTTACAATGAGTTGTTACAGCTGTGAATGAAATTGAATGGAAGTAGAGAATACAGGGAATCTTGTTGCTTGAGCCGTTAGTGAATAGACGAAACCAATTAAGAGATACTTTGTCTGTTGCAGTTATGCCTTAAGCAGCGGCGCACTATCGCAGCTAAGTATGTTGCAACTAAGTTTGTTGCAGCTATGCATGGAATGACGACCTCTGTTAGCGCCCAACGTGTGGCGCTGGGACTGGCAAGTAACAGCTAGAACTGAAAGCTCATCTTCTCTTCAGATCACCCGGGATGCTACACTTGTTTTTCTCAAATCTTGAACTATCTTTATGAAATCACGATATGTTAGCATAATTCAAGAGATAGAGTTATGAACATAACAATCTTAGGCATAAATAAGATAAAACAATAATTAATCATACCTATAAAGATTCAAGGCTCAATGTGAAGGGAAAACATCTGTCTGGTGCGTAGGAATGAAATAAGACAAGGCAACAGGGTATAATAGGTGTGGTCAAAAGGGGTATTTCAGGACCCAACAGGATAAACAACCCAAGATTTGTTGCATCAATATTAGACTTATAAATCATAAAACGATTACAACAAAAGGAGAATTTGGTTCCAACATTAGGCACATGTAGAGAATACGGTCAAGCACCATACAAAGTATGGTTGTATGAATTTTGATATTTTCTTTGCGAATTCACAAGAAGGGAGAAATCATTGCTACCCTCCAACAGTAGGATGGACCTCGGTGTGTACTTGGACAGTTTCACTCTCAACTCATGCAAATTTTTGGATCTTCTAGTAGAGATGGGTTAGGTGGCATTCATATCATACTTTGGATCACTATAACTTTCAGTTGACTTAACAAAGAAGAGGGTTTCGTCAATTTAGGATGAGATATAGTTGTTTTGGCTTCCAAAATTTTCAAAAAGGAGCATAGGGAAGTGTTCCTGCATGTCTTTTCTATATCTCCTATTGTATTCATTACTACAGTATGGGGGGTATTATACCATCGGCATTGGGTAATATATCATTGGTGTAATGGGTGAGTGTGACATGCAGATGGTTCTCCATTAAATCTTTTCATTTTGAACAACCACAAACTATTGGGATGATATAAAGGAGTTCTAGCTCACGACAAATTACCATCGATGAACCATGATTGTGACTTGAAGATGGCGTGTTACAATTGGTGGGGTAAAGTGTCTTCCCATTTTCATCTATGAATTGCTTGCGGTATCTTACTCCTGATAAAAGCTTACGATGTTTTCAAACTAGTGGAATGTCTTGTGCATATGAACTCGAACCTGAATTGGGATCCCGCAATAAAGAATAAATATATATTCAGATTCACATGGATAAGTAACATAAATTCAAACAAATAGTCAAAATATAAATCAAACTTGAACTTACTAGGTATGGAAAGGGAGAACTTGTTGAGCTTTGAACACGATGGAATGAGCTAGAATATGAAGAATTGGCCATTTGATACTACAAACATTTCTCCCTGCATTTGAGTCAAATCAACAATCAATATACATCTCTATAATCCTAATTTTTTTTCAAGAACTATATTACAATCTAACCTCCAATGTAGTTGGAAATCATTTTGTAAGAATAAAGTGAGTTTAAGCAACATATATACTATGAAATATTGTAATTGGTGTGGTTGAATACTAAAAGAACATTTGAGATGAATATATGGTTTTTAGTGGACACAAAAAAACCACAGGATTTACAATTTAAACCGGAGCATCTATTAAAAAATACACACATTGGTGATTAACAATGCTAAACACATTGTTAAAGGACCTTCACAAAAACCCCCGCAGTATAAAATATCCTCTATATTTGGTAGTGAATATTTATACATGCATTTTAGACCATTTTTTCATGTCAATGCATTTCACAAACATAAGTGCACTGGGATGTCATAATTATACACTCACTGAGACATGTGATTTTTAAAAATTTGTTGAAGGCCAATGTGTTTCATATATGTATGCACCAAGGAAACATAAACACAAGTGCATCAAAATGCTAAAAAGATTTTTTTTTTTAAATGCATAAGCTATTTTTGCCCTAAATTGAAAAAAAAAATGGTGGCAATTTTACATTCGAAAACTAATTCTAATTAGTGTTTAAAAGTAGAAAACCTAAACATTGATTCATTATTTTTCCAAAATTTTCAGGGAAGATATTTGGAAGAGAGACTTACGTGGAAGGAGTTTGGAGCAACTGGATTATTCTGTCAATTGAAATTTGTTAGGTATGGAGAATCAAACAAAACCCTGCATAGTAAAAATTTAAAGTATGTAAATATTGTTGTTGATTTTATCATCTTATTTAGAATTTAACTAGATTTAGAAAAAAATATTCGTACTTACCTTCAATGTTGCAACCCTTGTTTTCTTGTTGCTTCTTTTCATTTTATGTGGTTGAAAAACTTTACATTAGGTTTAAATTCCTCTATTGCTATACATAATTATGAATTCACCTTTTAGGGATTTTAGATTTGCTAAGCTTGTGATTATATATAGAAAGCGTAGGGTGAGATGGTGCCATTTTTTGGATCAAATCTATAACTATGTCGGCCTTGTCAAGTTTTTTTCAATAAAAAAATGCATGTGTCAAAATCGGTGCATTTGTATTACAGGAATGCACCGATGTGGGTTTGGCGACAATGAATCGGTAATGACATGCGATACGTAATGTTTTATTTTATAAAGACGCAAAAATCATTTTTTTGTTTCTTGGTTCTCTATGTGCGGTTCATTTGTATGAATATAGCACTGATATTGGAAGTAACGCACCATTTGTTTTTCATAAAATGGTAAATATTTTTTGGTCATTCACGATGCACCTGTGCTGGTATAACACACCGGTGCATTTTATTTGATAAAGTGCATTGATATTAGACTTGTTTTCTAGTTTGAAGATCTATAATTTATTTGTATAATATATTGATAGCTTATGTATTTAATGCTCCACATTGTTTATTGATAGAAAATGCATGGTTTGATTTCAATGAACAATAAATTTAGTCAACATGATGGAAGCACGTCCATAATTTTGAATAAGGAGAGTGGTTTTAATTAATTTATGTATTTAAATTAATTTGTTTGAATTATTTGTAAATTTCACTAATATGCATTGGGTAATGTGTGACATGCAGAGCCAAAAAATGAGGAAGCTCGATAATATTTTTACCAATCCAAGTCCATAAGAGTGTAAAACATTGATGGAAAAGTTGCAGAGGGATGAATCAGGTGAATAAAAAAGAAGTCAATATGAATTGTTTCTTCAAATTTGAGTAATAATGTACTTAAAAATATTCACTAATATGTTTCAAATAATCTAATTCACATATGTTGAATGTTATGTAGGGACTGACAACAACAGAAGTCAATGTCATCATAAGAATTTTTTCAGTGGAAGATGCAAATGATGATCAATTGGTCCTTAGCTCATCTAGAGTGGTGTTGGAATTTAATAGAAGGGGAAAATAATGTTATAATACTATGAGGGATATAGTGGAAAGAATGTACAAACATACGTTTCACTTACATAAAAAAAAAACCAATAAAATTATTCGAAAAATAAAGTCATATGTAAATTAAAAGAGGCGTTCCTAGAGCAACAGTCAAAGAGACATGTCAGACTCACAATAGCAAAAACACACAACAACAAAAAATAATCACTAAAAAAATAATATTCCTAAACATGTTTATGTAGAATATGTATTTATAACTACTACAAAACGGAATTCCTTCAATAATTTTAATTATACTATATTTATTTTTCTTATCAATAGAAAATTGTTTAATATCATTTTACATTTCCAAGAACATTATGAAAATCCCAAAGAATGAACGAGGAGATATGTGAAAAGTGCTAGTTGGGGTGTCTTAAAAAGTGTACAAGGAGATAGTCAAGGAAATTGACATAATTGCATTGTGAGAGGAGCCATCTCCAACAACGTGCTTCAAATGTATGAAATCATTGATTTTTAGGATTATGTATATCTCATTAATTAATTCAACATAAAATATTCATTTTCAATTGTTTAGATGCAGAAAACAAAACAAAATGGAATCCAGTTGGCACACAAGATAGGACAACAAGAAAAAAGGGGTTGATAGCAAAGTTTGTGAATATTTGTGATTTCCTTATAAGAACTTAATATTTTGTAGTGGTTGTGTTTTGTATTTTTTTTCTTTCACTGGCAATCCTGGATGTCTTGAAATAGGTGTTAACATAAAAATAGGAGCGATCCAAAGAATTGATTGAATTTGGATTAAGCAAGGGTTGTGAGTATATGTTGGTGTATCAACAATTAATTGTGGACTGTGTAAGTATATATCTATATTGTTTTACTTCTCTCATCTTATAATTAATAAAACAACAAAAATCCTTTATATTAAATCTATGATTTGTGACATGGAATCAAACTTGCAGGAAACAACGTATGTAGTGGAGCCAATAGAAGGTCTTGTTGATAGAAGGCATGATATTTAGTTTTGAAAGAATTGTATCATTCATGACTCAATTATTTTGGTGCATGATCTGGACTTATGTGAGAAGGAAATGAAAGAGCATATATATATTCACATACACATATATATGGCAATAAACACAGTGATACAGTAAACTCAGATTCTATTAGATGAATGAAACATAACTAACTATAAAACAAAAGTAGTTAGAATGGTGGTAGTTGTATCTCTTAGAAGACATGTGGTGGCTACGCTCACTGGTGACAAGCTGAATACAAAAGGAGTCCAAATGACCTATAATCACAAATCCTTGGAGAATCAGAAAACCATAAACCTAACCCTAGGATATGAATCGTCATAAAGTTTGCATCCCCAAGGTGGTTAGTTGAATAGTAAACTTCTCGGGGTCATAAATTTTGCATATGATCTTCATTTGGGGTGCTCGATAACCCATTGGAAATCTAAACTTTACAAATTTCGACTAGGGCCAAATGCATGTCGTTGGACACCATTTGTCCCCCCGAAATCGCCAAAAAACATCGTTCAGGGCCTCAAAACGGCACCGAAAGTTTGGGACTTGGAAAACCATAGAAAATTACAAGAAAATTGCCAAAATGAAAAATTGTTTTGAGTTAGTGGAATATGTGGATGGTCAACTATACCTATTTGGATCATTCCTCACCCCTTAGTAAGCAATGGCCTCCATTGTGTTGAGTTCCCTAATCAAATGGGGAAACTTTTGTTGAACTCGAATCATGGTGAGCCACGTGCCTTGGTGGAGGAGATGTCGTTCTTTGACAACTCGATATAGTTGGATCTTCTTCTAGTGGGTTCCCTTAACCTATGTGTCCATGATCTGATCAATGATTTCTTGTTCCATGCAATCGAGATTAAGCTCTATAGGTGTCAATTGTTCTTCCAGCTTCGAGGTGTCCAAGAGTGGTGCAAAATATGGTCAAAGGAGTTCCAAATTGAATACTGGGTGCAGGAAAAGGAACGGAGAAATGATTAATTCGAAGGCATTATCACCAAATGCATTGGTGATGGTGTATGGCGCATATCGAAGTGGATGAAGCTTGTGATGGGGTCTTGTGAGCCTTTCTTTCTTCAAATGCAACCAAACCTTATCCCCAACCTGGAACTTGTGTGGAACCTGATGTTGGTCATGTCATTACTTGTATTTAGTATTGGACTTTTCCAAAATGTCATGTACCTGTTGGTGGATGTGTTGGATTCATTCAATAAATATGGTGGCCTAATTATCAGCCTCATCCCGAGCATCAGAAGAATCCTCTTGTATGGATGCAAGGGGCAGAGCTACATCAATTGGGGCGAGTAGTTGGAAACCCAATCACACCTGAAAAAGGGTTATGGCAGGTATATATATGTAGAGATTTTCTATAGCTATGATGAACATAAGGAAGGCTCTCATCCCATGTGAGGGGGTGTATAGAATTGTACATTCTTAGAGTATGAACAATCATCTGGTTGAATACCTCTGTTTTCCATCGGTCTGGGAATGGAAGGAAATTGATTTGGTGAACTTGGTATCCATCAATGACCATAGACTAGACCAGACCAGAAAGTGCTTAGGAACCTGTTGTCCCGATCTGAAATGATAGTTGTGGCAACCCAAAATGAACTCAAACATGCTTGAAGAAAATCTTAACAGTGGCTTCTTCAAAGATGCTCTTCTTGCAAGATATCAGAATGGTCATCTTAGAGAAATGATCCACGATGACACAAATAATAATTACCATGCTTATTTGAAGGTAGTGCTGACATGTAATCCATGGAGATGGATTATCATGGCCCATTCGAAGTGGGAAGGGGGTGTACAAGCCTTTCTTTTTTATGGCTAGTTTTGTGATGGTGTAGGCAGTGTAGGATTTGATATATCGGTCGAAGTCTTGCTGGATTTTGGGTTGATAAAAATACTTTTTCAAGACCACCACTGTATTCTTAGTTCCAAAGTGCACTGCCACCTAACTGTAATGCGCTTCCCAAATTATTTTAGCACGCTCACTTGAAGGAACACAGAGATGGCCCAAGTGGCATAAAAATCCGTCTTGAAGATGAAAGTATGCTAATGTTGTATCTGCACACAATGATTTATAGATGGGAGCGAACTCAAGATCACCGTCATATAGTTGAGGCCACCTATAGGTATTGTGGCCACAAGAGTTGAGCAACATGGTTAATGATGCTACTGGAGGTCGACTGAGAGAATCATCAACTCGATTGGTGTTTCCTTTCTTATATTTAATGTTCAAGTGGAACTACTGCAAGTAAGTGGACAACTTCTGGTGGCGGTCATTCTGTAACTTTCCTTGGGTTTTCATGAGCTATAAGGGCTTATGATCAGTGTGGATAATTGTTTCTTTTCCAAGGATGTAATGCTTCCAGTGGTAGCAAGATTGGACAATTGAGTACATTTCCTTGTCATAGGTAGGGTACTTGCAGATTGTATCTGAAAGTGTATCACTGTAATAAGCCACTAGATGGCCATGTTGAGTGAGGACCGCACCAACGACATAGTCTGAAGCATCTGTCTTGATCTCAAAGGGTTGTTACATATCTGGTAAGGTAAGGACGTGCACTAAACATAAGCGCTACTTCATCTCCTCAAATGTGCGTTGGTGTGTCTTGGACCAGATGAAGTTGGCCTTAGATCCACCTTTGGTCACTTGGCTAATGAGCCAAGCAATATTAGAGAATCCCAACACAAATCCATGATAGAAGTTTACAAGGCCTAGGAAGCTGAGAAGATCTATGAAAGTCATTAGGGTCAACCGATCACAAATGGCTTGGATCTTGGTCGGATATACATGAACACCATGTTCGTCCACAATGTATCCTAGATATTGAACCCTTTCCATGCCAAATAAGCACTTCTCTATATTGGCATATAACTTATGATGTTGCATGGTGATGAGGACCTAGTGGATATGATGTAAATGTTTTGCCAAAGTTCTATTATAGATGAGGATAACATCTAGATATACAAACACAAAGAAATTGGTGAATGGTTGTATAATGTCATCCATCATCCTCATGAATGTTGCTAGAGCATTAGTCCATCCAAAATTCATGACCAACCACTCAAAAAGGCCTTCCCGATATTTGAAGGAAGTCTTCTAGACATTGGTCTGCTAAATTGGAACTTGATGATAGCCAGAATTCAGGTCAATATTGTTGAAATAATTGTCCCCCTTGAGTTGGTCAAGGAGGTTTCCGATCCAAGGAACGAGATACTGATTCCTGACTATGATCTTGTTTAGAGCTCGGTAGTCAATACAGAGTCCCCATGTCCCATCTTTCTTCTGTACCAACACAATTGGGCTCCCACAAGGTGAGGAGTTGGGTCGAATGTGCCCCTTTTGGATTAACTATTGAATCTAGCATTTGATTTCTTCATTCTCCATGAGGGAATGAGTGTAAACAATCCCACTAGGTAAAGGTGCACCGGGGATCAAATCAATGGAATGCTTGACCTGACAATGTATTGGAACCCCAGAGGGTGTGGTGAAGATGTATTTGTATGCTTCCATGATCTTGTACACCCGTTTCTACTGCATAGAGGGGTTCTGTGTGTAGGTGGAGGATGTTGATGTGATATTTAGTTCACCCCCATAATGAACTATGAAGAGTACAAATTTCCCTGTCTGGGAGATTAACTTCCCGCACTGCTTCATTGTGATAAGAGACACCTCAATAGAAGAAAGTGTATCTGGTATCCTATAGAGTTTCTTTTCCAAAGTAATAATGACAATACGAGGTTTAGACTCATACACAGTATGGTTTTTCCACATATATGATTTTCCTAAAATAATATCACAAACTTCAAGCATAAAAACATCACACGTTACCTCATCTTTGAAGGGCTTGATGCCTCAGGAGAGGAGACACCGTTGACTGACGTTGATGTCTCGTCCATGGATCAACCTACCAATGTTGTAGGTTTGGGGATGTGTAACCGTCAACAGATTCAAACTTTTGACGATCTCTCTCGATATGAGGTTGTTTTAACTACCATTGTAAACAATGAAATGTAGTGGATTCCCATGCACCCATAATTCCGAATGGAAGTGGAACTCCCCTTCCTCTGGCTCCTATGAATCTTCTGGTTGGATCTTTACGGTTGCAATGGTGGCACTAGGTTCTACGTCAATGATCTTCTTACCCATTTCTTTCTATGCATCGGTTTCTGAGTTAGATTCTATATCCGAGGATTTTTTCTCGGCCAACAATGATTGTTTTGAGTGACATTCATCAGTGTTGTGCCAGGGGATTTTGTGGAACTCGCACCACTTGTTGGTGTCATTCGATTTCCCATTACCCTTCTTTTCCTATGACTTGGACTAGTTGTTGGGACTTTGGTCGTCCTTGATCTATCCTTTGGGTTGTGAAATAGAGCCAGTTTTTCCCGGCTTATGCTACTGATTTGCAGACCCAAAATACCGCTTATTTTTTTGTTTAAACTTTTGCTCGATCTTGACGGCATATCGGTAAGCTTCTCCTAGTGAGTATATGTCCACGAAATCCATCTTCGACTAAATGTACCTGTGTAGGAAACTCCAGTAATTTAGAACCAAGTTTCAGTCAGAGTCTCTAATACCCATCTTTGAGTGTAGGGTATGGAATATATTGGTAAATACTCTAGCACCATTTGGTCTCTTTCCTGACACAATGTCGTCCATCTAGTGTATTGGTCATCATAGTTTCAAACATTGTATAATTCCTCTTTGACGACATTGACAAAAGATGCTCAAGTGGGTTTTGTATTGAGTATCTCTTATTCATCCCTCCCATGCCTCTCACAGTACCTATCCCACTAGTCTTTGATATGGGGGAAGGAATTAAGGAGCATGAAGGTGATCTTTTCACTGTCGGAAAAATTTTGAACAGAGAAGTAGCCCTCTAATAGACTCAACCATTTTTCCAAAGCATATGAATCTATATTTCCTTCAAATAAGGGGATGTCAAAGTTAACTTGTACTTGAAGGGAGTTGCACCCCCAAAATGGCTACTCAGTGAAGGTGCACCCGTCCTCATCGACATTCTTCAAAGGATCTGGGTGAATTTATCCGTCATCACATTCCTATGTCGCGCGATGGATTCCTCGAGCAACAGTTTAATACTAGATCTCAGGATATGTCATATCTCTTTTCTTCTCTCACCATGTGAGGCTGCTTGGGACGATGAGAAGTATTTTCCCTAATCTCAACTTTCGATACCCAACTCTCGATATTCAGATCTCGTCGGGGACATGCACTGAGAAACCACAAGAACTAAAATCTCTGATACCACTAATCCAGATTTATGTGAGAATGGAATGAAAGAGCATATATATATATTCACATACATAGATATATTGAAATAAACATAGTGATATAGTAAAATCATATTCTATTAGATGAATGAAACATAAAAAATTGTAAAACAAAAGCAGCTAGAATGGTAGTAGTTGTATCTCTAAGATGATATGCGGCGGCTACGCTCACTCATGACAAGATGAATACAAAATGGGGTTGAAGGGCCTTCTATCATAAATCCTAGGAGAGGTAGAAAACCCTAAGCCTAACCCTAGGAGATGAATCGTCTTAAAGTTTGTGGCCCCAAGGTGGTTAGTTGAACAATATTGAACTTCTTGGGATCATAGCTTTTGCATACGATCTTCATTTGGGGTGATCGATATCCCATTGGAAAGATCTATCTTAGCTTTACAAATTTCGATTGGGGCCAAATGCATGTTATATGTATCCATTCCCCCCCCGCTTCCGAATCGCCAAAAAATGCTGTTCATGGCCTCAAAATTGCGTAGGAAGTTTGGGACCCGAAAAACCATAGAAAATTACAAGAAAATTGCCAAAATGAAAAACCATTTAGAGCTAGTGGAATAGGTGGGTGGCCACTTATACCCATCTGTATCAATGTAGGTAAGTCACTTTTCAATATACATTCATGTATAATATCTATGTTATTTTTCATTATTCTCGGCAATGTAGATACACCCAGTGCATTTTATTTTTATGTTTGCAAATGGAGTTTGAAGAAGAAGAAAATAATCGAGCCAATCACCAAAACATTCAGCCAAATAACCCAATTTATGCAAGTAGCTCGAGCAGTGATAATAGTTCCAGTGAAGAATGATGATACATATTTATTTTTGATGTTAATGCAAGTTGTTGTAGCTTGCTATATATTTTGAAATAATTGTCTGTGAAAATCAAACATTTTGGATAATAATGTACTAGATATAGTGTCTGATTTGAAAAAAAGGGGTTACTAATAAGTGTAAGAATTACATGCATGTTGACATTTTGATTATCGTTATCTCTATGTTGTCATATTTTCTATGACAAGGGCACTCTTATTGATATATAATAAAATAAACTTTTTTTATTCTATTGCATTCTTCAATGTTATTGTCAAATATTACATGTGAAACCGTACATTGGTAAGTAAATGTATGGATGATTAAATATTACAACAGATGCTTTCATCTATGATATAATAAATTAATCCAAACAAACACAATAATTAAAATTGAAATGAATAGTACTATAAAAAAATCTTTCAATTTTAGATAAATAATGGAATATATATATAAAATTAATTTCAATTCCAGTAGCCACTGCTCAAATAATCATATGTAGTGCTTTTGATAATTGATGTCGCTCTGGTGCGTCTACTCAAACACTAATAAAACTCACAAATGCAATCACTAAAATTGAAATGAATAGACTATATATATATGACGGCAATGTCAGTAACCATTGTTCGAAGAATCACATGCGGCGCTTTTGATAATCGATGACGCACTAGTGCGTCTATTTGAACACTCTTCATCGGTGCATTTATACAAATTAAACACACTGTTAAATTTTAAAATAAAGATTCCCACATTGTAGACAACTTCTTTGGTGCGTTTTCATTTGTTTTTGCATTGGTGCATGCCAATGGTTTATACGCACTGACAACTGTGAAACTTTATACGAAACGGTGATTTTTTGTGTTTAAGTGCCTCGGTGCGTTCAAGTTGTTTAAATGCACCAGGTGATTTTGATAGTTTGTAATCATTGGTGCGTTTGACAATGAAATGCATTGGTTCGCTCAGATAAATGGACAACACCGATAAAGTGTAAAGATATTAAAAAATGTTCGGTGTTATGATGTAATGTATCACATCGGTACATTTTTGTTGTATGTAATCCCCAATGCATATAATCTATATGCAAGCACTGATGCGACGTTGAAATTTGGTTCTTTTCGATGTTTGTTTTGTTTGAGTGCATCTGTGCATATATTTTACATTGTACAACACTGCTACATTTTGTTATGTAATGCATCACTGCATGTAATTTAAACAAAGCGCATTGGTAAAAAAACATCTGCTAAAGCATTCAATGCCCACCGAAATTGTTTTAGTTATACAATATATCCATAGTAACCTCCATTAAAACATATGGTACCATTCATAGAGGTTGTAGTAGAGTTTTTTTTGAATTTTTTTTCCAATCTTGTAACACTAAAAGCCTCCGATATGACCTCTGCTACAACCACTTTTCCTTTAGTGGACACTCAACAATTGGAGCCACTATATGAGTAACTACGTGATTTTTAAAGGAGCATGTATCGATCTCTACTTGGGAAATTATTTTGATTACATCATGTACCCATCTCTCAAGAAAGGTGTGCTTGTTCTTGCTCGTGAAGCAACCAAGCATGAAGCTACTCTAGAGGCCTTGAAACCATAACATATGAGGGTTATCTCCAATGACTATGGACTTTGGAATGCATATGTGGAGTCAAAAGTGACCCCACATGCTTAAAGTGAAGTGTTGTAACTACTAAGGGAAGCTGAAAGGTCCCCAAGGCAGCTACCTTTGTAAAATATATAAAATAAGAATTGAAGGCTAAGAAAGGATTTTGGTTGGAACAATTTCTTGCTTTGTAAATGAGGTGAAGCCACTGATTGGCTAGTTTTGAAGGGGAATATTGTACTTGTGTTGAATTTTTTCGTGTCATTTATCATTAGTGAATGTGCAATAAGAATTTAGAAAGGTGTTGTGGCTATTGTATGCAACATCTCCTATTGATTTGTACTTGTGTTCTTATGTAGAATTTGTTTTCCTATGAGTTGTAAAACTTGGGTGAAATAGAGGACAAAATATTTTTGATTCTATGCTTCACTTATGTTAATTTCATTTAATTTCTAGAATATCTAACATAAATTGGAATGTATGAAATGAATATTGTTTTACAGTTCATTTATCAGAAAAAAATCCTAGCTAGGATAAGGTGGGATAGTGTAGATTTTGATTTCCAACATCTTGCATTTAGAATAAGGTATATTTTGTGTTTCATCCCCCCTTAATAAAATTTAAGTGACATACCATGATGCAACTGGTAAAACACAACCATTAAAGGTTTCCAAGCCAAAATATAGATGGTTTCCCTACATTAAATAATTTAAGGACTAATTGGGACTTTTAATTGGGGAGAGCCCCTACTGTTGACGCCGAACAATTCTGCGTGTCAACAAGATGGTATTTTAACAACAATTCTATAGTGGAATGAGAAGCCACATTTGTAACTTGATTTAGAGGTAAAAATTACAAATATCATGGAAGAAAGAGAAAAACACAAGCAAGAGAAATATAGAGCTACATAGTCTACATCAAAGTCACAACCCAATAAGACTATTCATGAATCACCATGCATTAAATAGTTAAAGAAACAAAGAGAATGTGACCAAGAGGATCAAGAATGATATGTGGGATAAAATGTAGCACATGAGACATGCCTTATCAATAAAAAAGAGAATCAAGACAAGCATTTTTGGTTCATCAAAATAAATTATGGAAAGGATCCGCTAAGGAAAATGGAACCACCACATAGACCCAACCAACTTCAAAACCTAGGGAGACATTCCATACCCCTAGCCAATCCAAGTTATTTGTAAATAGACAATTGTTATAATCAAAGTCAACTAATATTCTAGAGTTGCAACATCAAAATAAGGACGACCAAAAACTCATTCAAGCATTTTAGAAAAATAAGGATGTCATAGAGCCCTTGGGTAATCCTTTACTAAAGAAAGTTCAAAATATTGTAGATATTTTACATTCACACATAGGGGTAGAATACATGATCCAAAAAAATTCTTTATAGTGGTTAGATAATTTGCATGTGGTGAAAGCTCATAGAAAATCCCACACACAAAACTTAATCTTTCTATCATTGATAAGTAGATTTATCATTCTATGTAGAAAAAATGATGATTGAATTAGACAATTAATGTCAAGCACTTGGAAAATCTTATCAACAACTAACTAGAAGACATGCATGGATGGTGGTTGAGCACGAGTCTTTAACTATTGTGGCTTATGAATTGTATTAAACCATCCTAACCATACCTGTAAAGGCAGACTCACCCACTTATGTACTAGAGAAGCTAGCTTAATTACATCAAGCATTCCAACCCCTCTAAGATCAAAATTTAGAGTTGCAAATAAAGTTTAAGTCAATGCCCACAAAAGAAGAACTTGAATTAGAAGAACATATCAAAGTGTTAATTGACTTGTTATAGATGTGAAGACCTATGCAAGTAGGATTTTGGGCTTAATCAACTCTAGTTTTAAGCAGTGGACTCATTTGCAAAATGTTCTTAAGGTGCATGCTAAATATTATAAGAGTATCATACAATGGGAAGCTTATATTTCAAAGGCAACAAGCCATTAGAGAATTACTGATGAGTGTGCACAAGGATATCATGGTTGAGGTGATTGCCTTGACTAAGTAAATTGCCATATTGTGTTCCAAGCAGCATCAACTTACTATCAAATTGGAATAGTTTTATGAGCATGCTGAGAAGAGGTGCATAGGATTGATATATGTACAATTGAAAACAATTGTAGCTCTTTAGATTTCTGAATAGAGCATACCATAAAAATGAAAATCTACTTTAGAGTTATATACTAAGTTTCAACAATAAATGAAGACCTTATAGAACTCCTATGGCAATTTTCTTCAAATCTTTAATGAGTTTATTGAATAGATCAAGCAAGAGCTTCCTTCAATGGTGTCTATTTTGAAGGAATAAGTTTCATTGCCTTGGGGATGAGACAATCATAGTGTTGGGAGCTTATTGACAACTTAATTTGCAGTTTTGAAGCTTTGAATGTAGCTAATATTTGCATGCCTAGCTTTTTCTTGCACATCAAATTTTAGCATGCATGCCTAGCTTTGTCATGTACATCAAATTTTAGTGTGCATGCCTAGTTTTGTCCTGAAAATCAAATTTTAGTATGCATGCCTAGTTTTGTTCTATGTAACCTATTTTGATTTCTGTGCCGAAGGTAAAGTTCATAATTAAAATCAACACACCAACGTGTCCATGCACTAGAAGGTCGAGTTATAGAAATTTATAACTAATATAGATGTAAATGAATCAATTGAGTCTAGCCTGAGTGGTTATGGGATGTAGTTTTATCCTCCCCACCAAGTTTCTATTCCCATAAGGGACATGTTGAGCTCATAATGAGTATATGTAATGGATTTGAGCCTTGTTGTTGATTGGCCTTGTGCCCTAGAGAATATAGGGTTTACTTTGGGTACCATCCTCAAAATGAGGGAAAGTGCTTGGGGGTTTCCCTAGGATGATTTACCTAAAAGAAGAAAACAAAGATAGATGTAAGTGAAATAATTGGGGTTAGTTAGTTGTACCATGAATGCAATTCCTTGTCTTAGTGATTGTATGAAAGAGGTAGAGATCGAGCTTTAAATAACTTAAGAGTTGTGTGAAGCTATAAGGAATCGTGTATGGACTTATCTTATGGAATGAATAGAAATGAACGATTAATGTATGAAATTGCAAATTATATTTTCTTGTTATTATCTAAATCTATCTTTGTAATCTTCATTAATGTCTCTGGTAAAACCTTATTATTGTTAGGATAGTAAAAATATCAGTGCTAATAAACTTTATTGTTAATTTAAGTTTAAGTTGTAAAAATGTCAATACTAATAAAATTTATTGTTAGTTTGAGTTTAGAACTTAAAGTATAAATTTATTGTAAACAAATACGTCCAACTTCTCATTCCTCTTCTTTGAAAAGAAAATTTAATCTCTATAGACTTTGTTCTATAGACATTGTACTAGGTAAAAATGAATAAATAATGTCCTTTCCAAGAACTTCATCACTAAACTTCAAAAGTAATGTGGGACTGTTACTTGATGTGGATTCATTGAAAGTTTGGGAGCTGCAAAAGAACCTCATCAAAGAGATCAATCTAGGACCTTTTTATTTTGATACATCTACCCATTTCATATGAGCCATACATGTTTATTTTTCCCGATCTACTGAATTCTTGTTAAGTGCATAAATGAACATTGTATTTTGTAGAGAAGAATTATATATATATATATAATCACGGTGGGCTAGCTCAAGTGGTTGAGTGTTGTAAGTTGTGAGTAGAAGGTTTGCAAGGTCAAATCCTCGAGTGGCTATATATTGATATAGAAGGGTTTCACTTGGTGTCCCCATTGGGTTAGCTCCGTAATCATAGTGAATAGGGCGAGGCCCCTTCGTTTGGGCCCCTTGTGATTTATTCCTATGGACGTAGCAGCCCCACTGGGGGGTTTGTGAACTAAACAAGATATATATATAGGAGCCTAGTAGTGATGATATGTAATCGAAGTATGAAGAATACGGTTCGAAATTAATATAGTTTTGGAGTGTGATCCTTTTTCCATGGAAAAATAAATGGTCTTAAGACTTCCCTCACGAGTATCCATTATCAAATCTTAAATCATCTACTAAACACAATGTATGCAAGAAGGAGAAGCTAAAATATTCAAAAGTCCAGAAAATATAGATTTAAAGCAGAGACTAGTTACGTAAAATTTTATTTGGCATTCCTATAATGAAAACTATATTCATATCACTTTCTCTTCTCTTTTTTGCCTGAAAAAAACCTTATTTCCTTCCTATTCATATTATATCAAAGTGAAAGAAATGTACATCCATAATTGGCAAAACATCGTGTACATCTATAAAGTAGAGATGTATAAAAAGACCCAGACTATAAGGTAAAAAATAAATTCAATCATTTCAATATGTTCCAGATATCTTTACTCCCACATAAACAAATTTTCCCAACCAATACAAAAGAACTGATGTCCAAACAAAATTGCAAACAAAGTACATAAATAAAATCCAACCAAAAAAACATAATACTAAATATATGCATATGAGTATACGACCCAGGTATAGCAAGGAAATTGTGTTGTTATGATCAAAATTAGAATATTCATATTATCTTCTCTAAAACATTAAAAATGTAGAATTTTTTTTCAGCCAAAAAAAAAAAAAAAAAAAAAAAACCTTTTTNTCTTCATGATCATCTAACTGTTAGGCTTGAGAGATCTTAGGAAAAAACCAGAAACTTTCATGTCTTCAAATATACATGCTAGAGAACAACAGACCTAACAGAAAGGGCTCCAAAACTTCTAAAAACAGAGATATAAGAATTACTAAGCTTCGGAACGGAGTCTAGAGAAAAAAAATTGAAATGGCCTGAATCTATTAAAAGATTGTCCATCCATTACTCCCAATGAATCCAACCTTCTTTACTAAACAAAGTTGACTTTGAGAGCTTATTAACAACTTGATTTTGTTCTCGATAAATATGATGAAAAGAGATATTGTTGAACTTCGTAAGATCTGAGTGAATTCTACTCCACCAAGGTAGTAAAGAAACAACTTCCAAGTTAAAGTCTCCTTGATTCCATTTGATTGTGACTCAGGAGTCACCAAAAACTTTTAGAGACACTATACCAAAAGATGAGGCAATCTTGCAAAGACACCAAAGGGATAGAAGCTCCGCTTTCATATTTGAACATGTTCCACACTGAAGTTGAAAGCTGAAACTATGGGAAATGCCAAGCTTAAGGACACCACCAGAAGCACAAAGACCATCCTTAGATGCACCATCAAAGAAACCCACAACACCTGTGAACTGGAGGTCTTTCAAAATCCTTGATTTTGTAGAAGGAGTCTTTTTCAAGTGAAATTCCTTTTCCAAATTTAAGATAATAGAACATATTGAGCTCTGATAATGAATACGATCTTCAAAGATATTGGTATTTCTAACATTCCAAACCTTCCAATAGACAATTGCAAGTAAATAAGGGAAATATCTGCAATTTTTAATCCATAAATAGCAAGCATGGTCAAAATTGTCTCCTTCCCAATTTCTCCGAATCTTGAGAGCAATACACACAGACCTCCAAATGTTGATAGAGAAACTACAATTAATTACCAACAAGTGCTCAATTGTTTCTTCAACCACTCTGTAGAGAGAGCACAAACTTGGTCCAATCCAACCTTTTTTAATGAGGTTATCCTAAGTTTTCAGACAATTTTGTAGAGCTAACCACATAAAAATTTTTATCTTCAGAGGAATTTTCCAATTCCATAATGTTTTATACCACCAACTATGAACAATACTGGAGTAATTCTAAACCAGGGCTTGATAAGCAACATTAGCAGTTATAAAACCATATTTAGGATTGGCATACAAAAACAAAATAGCTTCTTTAGGGGAGATTCTACAACCTGCAACATTTAGTTTTTGGTGTAAGATTCCCATTCCAAGGCCAGATCTTGAACAAAGCCCAAGTCTTTTTCCAAAAACCAATAGGAACTATTCCTGTTGTGCAAGCTAGGTTTTTTAGTATGAGTAAGAGTATTATAACCGATCTCGTCCAAGTAATTTTTTATATAAGGAGAGAGTTTGTAATCATCCTCCATGCTAATGATGGGATCAATACCAATAAGAAAATATTTTCCATTACCAACTTTCCAAGTGAGAAAATCACCTATAGAGTGAGAAAGTTTCATGAAACATTTCCAGATTGGAGACACATTTCTACTCATCTTTTTTGGAGATCTGAGCCAGTCAACAAGGTCCATCTTTAAGTATTTTCCAAATAAAATTGTAGACCAGAGAGTGTTCAGAGTCATCCCTCGCCAAAAACTCTTAAGTTTTAGAGCAGAGATGAACCAATGTAAGTTTTTGATGCCTCGACCTCACCAATATTGAGGCAAAGAAATTTTGTACCAACTGGCCATTATGAGATTTCCTTTTCTTTCTCCACCTGTCCGGAGAAAGTTGAAAATTAACCTTCTCAATTTGTTAATAATGGAAAAAGGAACCCGCAGAAGAGAAAACTGGTAGACTGGGATACTAATGAGCAATGCTTTTATGAGGGTGAGCCTTCCAACAATTGACAGAAATCTGAAACTCCAGTTTTTAATTTTTTTTCAAAATTTTCCAACAACCACTTCCAATCACGAACTCTATAGTCATTAAGTTTCAAGAAAAAACCTAAATATTGAAAACCAATTTCAAGCTCAAGAGTTTTGTAGGGAAGGATAGAGGTAATACTATCCAAATTTTCTTTATCCGGCTTATGATGGTGAAAACCAGATTTCCTTATGCTTACAGTCATCTTAGAAGCTTTGCAAAACAGATTGATAATCTCCTTGTAGCAATCCCATTCTTCCAAAGAATCTATACCAAACATCCAAACATCATCAACAAAGAGTAAATGTGTAACAAACAACTTTTTACTGATTTTCACTCCTTTGATCTTCCCTTTTTTCTTAGCTTCTAGAATAAGCCTACTCAAACCTTTAATAACCAACATAAATAACAGAGGGGATAGGGGAAAACCATGTCTTATTCCTCTTCCACTTCTGAAAAAACCCGGAAGGGGCACCATTAACCAGGACAACAAACTGAGTTGAAGAAACACAAGCCATGATCCATTTAACCACCAAAACATGCATACCAATTTGATAAAGAATTAACCTTAAGAAATTCCAGTCAACTCTAACAAAATATTTTTTCAGATCAATCTTCATAAGCAGGGCCTTCAATTTCTTATGTTTTATCAAATGTATTGCTTCTTGAGTTATCCAAGTTGCATCTAAAATCTGTCTGTCGTTTAAGAAACCAAACTATTCTAAAGATAAACAATTTGAGAGAATATGTTTAATTCTGATGGAGATGATTTTAGAAATGAGTTTATAACGCAATTGGTATAAAATCTGCAAAGGTTTTAGTCTTATTATATTTAGGAACCAGAGTGAGGAAAGTAGAGTTAACCGCCCTAAAAACAAAACCTTCAATTCTGGAGAATTCCACCATAGCAAGCAAGTCTTCTCCCATGATATAAAAAAAATGGAGAAAAAGATCGACAGTCCACCCATCCGAGCCCAAACTTTTTTCCTTTTTGAATAACTTCAAAGCATCCTGAATTTCTTTCAAAGTCACCTCTTCTCCCAACTTTTCCTTTTCATCTGAATAAAAAATGAAGGAAATAACTTGATAGTTTTTAACTAGGCTTCCAGAGAACAATTACCATTATCCTTATATATCTTGCCAAAGTAATGCATTGCAGAATCCTTAAGATGTTGTCAACCTTTCACTACCTTACCATTTTCATCCAGTAACTCTTAGATTGAATTGGAATTTATTCTTTGAGAAGCATAGGAAAGGAAAAATATGGTGTTATTGTCTCCTAACTTGATCCACAGGGATCTAATCTTTAGCCTCCAATCTTTTTCAACATGTTTGAGAATCAAGTCCTTTTTATACTCAAGTTCCTTAGTTAACAAAAGATCCTCTTCTGAAGTAGAATAATCCCGTTCCTTGGAAAACACATTCTTAATTTTATCCTCAAGAAGGGGGTATTCTTATTTATCTTTAAGCTTTTTGAACTTTATCCATTTAGTTACTTCCTCTTTAATATATTTTAATTTAAAAACAATGAGCTCCATAGGATTATGATCCATTTATGGGATGTGGTGCATCTAAACATTCCTTATAAAGGAACAAAACTCAACATTTTCTAACCAAGAACTATTAAACTTGAAAGGGAAAGTCTGAGAAGGCAAGTTTCCTTCTAGTTGTAAAAAGATAGGCTAGTGATCAGGAATTTTATTCTTTCCCACCCAGGTTTTGAAACGGTGGAAGGACTGAACAAGTGGCTCCTTAATTAAAAACATGTCCAGTCTTTTATGAATACCATCCTTACCACTCCTACCATTAGTCCAGGTAGGCTCTAATACATGTGGAGTGATATCAATAAGATAAAACCTTTTCATGAGAGTTGTAAAGAAATCAACCAACAAGTCGAGGTTTTCCTTTGGCCCCCCAAATTCTACATAAGAGGTAGTGAAATTTAGGTCTCCAACCATTATAAGATTATTAATGTCTAAGAAACTAGAGTCAGAAAGAGAGCCTCATAAATATTCTCTATCTTTGTAAGGAGCATACATATTAAGGAAAGTAACATCTTTTTCCAAAAACCCTAGGTTCCCTTCCAATAAGAACCCCTAATAAGTTTTATAAGGCTTGAGATTGACAGTCTTTGGGTTCCAACAAGAACACAGACCTCCCAAAATACCAAGAGCACTAACAACAACAACTTCTCACCCTAGGAGGAGATTGGATAGAGTTTCTACAACAAAAGAATTAGGACACATTGTTTCTTGTAAGAAAATAATATAAGGGCTAGTATCTGATTGTTTCTTGTAAGAAAATAATATAAGGGCTAGTATCTGAAAACAATTTTGATACAGCTCTAACTCTCTCATCCGTACCTAACCCCCTAACATTTAACGAGAGAATAGACGTTAAGAACTAGAAGTAAGGGATTTTTGTGCTCTAAGAATCCCAGGAGTGCCAAAAATGATATTTGCATCCAGCACATGAGTGGCTTCTTCCAATTTTACATATTTAGGTTTATAATCTAAAGTCTCCAACTCTTTAGATTTAGGTCGGTTGTTTGCTTTCTTTTTCCTTATAGCCACTTCTTGAAATCTTATGGATTGCAGGGAATTGACATTCGAGTTTGTTGCAATTATGTCAGACTTCTACAGGAGACTTTGAAGCAATTATGTCAGACGAACTGTAACCACTTTCCTTTAAAAGATACGAGTCCTTAACCGGAAGAGCATACTTAGTTCTAGGTTCATAAAAAGGCAGAGAGTCATACTTTCCTTTTGATTCCAAAGGTAGGGAGTCCAAATTCAAATTCTAAGCTTCCAACAGAAAATATAAAGGGTTAGTTCCCTTATAGCTATGATCCAAGACTTGAGAAACCCTAGCCGAAGTAGGGTTTTTAAGGATACTTTTTTTAGTCGAGGTCAGAGAGTCTCCAAAGGTTTTAAAAATTTGAGGCATAAAACGTTTTGAGCCTCTGTCTAAGGGTTTAGCTTCAATAGATTTAGGATTGAAAAACTTGCACAAATTTCTTCGAGGTGAACCTTCCACAGAGGGGGAATCTAAACCTGAGAAATTCTTTCCATAAGAGAGACGAAGGTTTAGATATTTTTCCATAGAGAGGTAGAAATTTAATTCTTATTTAGAAACATTTCCATAATATGTAAAAGATTCAAAGTTACTCTTACCCAATATCAATCTGCCATTCATTGCTGAATAGACCGAAGCTTCCAAGAATCTTCACAGGAGCGAGCTAAGGTTGGGAAGTCTTCAAAAAATTCTAACATACAAGGATTCGACCCCGTTAACAAAGTACGACAACATGCTTTTATGTGTCCCATGTTTTTGCAGAAAAAACAGTGGAAAGGAACCTTAAAATAATATAGTTTCTTAAGAAAGGTATGATTTCCCTAGATGACCTCAATTTTTGTAGGAAGACCTTTTGCAATGTTAAATTCAACCATAACCTTTACCACCATTTTATTGTAGCCGTGGAGTGAATTTTTGTCAACTATGATAAATTTACTGATTGCATTTTCCAGACCTTCACGGACATTTTGCGACCAAAGTTCAAGAGGAAACCCAGGTAGCAACATCCATAAGTGTCTCCTGGTTTATTTCTCTTTGGCAGGGTAAAAAGACAAATGCCAGTGTTTTAAAACAAGAGAGCCTTCATTGTAGAGCCATACCTTATTGAGAATGTTCTCAACCTTATCTTCGTCCATGAAAATGAACACTATCCAACCATTGATTAACATACAAACCCTTGGAGCATAACCCCCTTCCGACATCCAATATTTGTTTACCCAGGTCAATATCTCATTTCCGTTGAGCTTCACAAACTCCACTCTACCAACTATCACCCATTTAGTAAGCATTTCTACTCTATCCACATTAACATCAATCCCTAGCTCGAATCTAGCTAACTCTTCCTTTACCTTGTAAGATTTGAGTCGACGTCTCAACCGTGCACGGTCTCCAGACATTCGATTGAATTTCCCCTTCTCATGTCTATCTAAACTTGTCTGCTCTTAATAGATATGAGGAAAAGCCTCGATACCTTGTGATGGATTAGGGTTTAAACTAGTTTTTATTGGGTCCATTTTGAAAAGGAACGGTTAGGATTGGCTAGTCTGACAACTCGCCACGGATCTCAGCTGATGTCACATCAACTCGACAGGTCAAGTCCCATGCTTAAGGAGCCTCATTTTCAAAAGATGCCTCATTTTCCAACCTAACAACACACTTCCGAAGGACCTGTGGCTAGCTAAGAGTCACCAAACAATTAGTAAAACCAAGAAAGAGAGCTTAAAACCCTAAGTTTATTGCAGCAAAAAAGATTCCAATTTTTTTACTTTGTAAGTACTAAGCTAATCCATAGAAATTAGAACTCCAAGGTGCTGTAGCAACGTATTAGTAGTCCACTAGGGTTTCAGATGTATCATCAAAGAAAACCAAAGCCAACAAATCCCGAGCATTAGATTCAGAAAAATATTTATATGGCCTGCAAAAGACCTTTTTATAAAATAATTAAAATAAAAATATATATATTATATATAACAAAAAATAAAAAAATAAAAAAATAAGCTTCTAGGTAAAACTACTGTAGCAAGCTGTAAAAATCCGTTATCAGGATGATCAAGCATAACATATGATAATTCATCGAATGTTTTCAACCGGGAGCAGTTGACTTCGCCCTCTGCTCAGAGCTGAAGTAGCATAAGCACAGACACATATAGAAGTACCTCCTCCATTTACGGTCATATAGTTTGTATATTTAATAAACTTTTAGAGTCAGTATGTTTTGCCGATATTTGATATTGTATGAATAACTATTGTCAAGGGCATTGAAGCTGTGAAATTCATGCTGGACTCCACCTGTTGTATGGAATACTTCAAACTTTTTACCTATTCTTCTTGGGGAAACCTACGTCTTTTTTGCTTTATCTTCGTTGTGCCATCATCACAGTTAAACATGCTGATCAAACTGTAAACAGAGATACACTCAAACTTTGTAATGATTATTATCATCAGCGGTTGAAAAGTTATGTTTAAATGCTAAAATTGCAAAATGTTGTGGAAGCAAAACAATGTATACATTTTTTAGGGCATTGATGGTTGCAACACCAGAACTCCGTTGTCGGATTCGCATTCTGGAATTTGGGTTTTGCATGAGTGCCGCTCTATCCGGAGAAAACGCTGTTGTGCGTAATGGCCAAGAAGGCTTTCATGCGGATGTGAAATCACCTTATAACATTAGACAACTCAAGGAGGCGTTGCAAAGGTTGAAAGTGATGGACCAACGGAATATCAGGGCAGATTCCAATTTCTATACTTTGCTTCTGCAGGGATGTGCCAAAACGAATTCACTTGCAGAAGGCAAGCATTTACATTCTCATTCCACACAAACCGGGATGGAACAAGACATTTATGTGGGTAACAATCTCATCAACATGTATGTCAAATGCGGAAGTTTGGGATGTGCACGCAATGTGTTTGATAAAATGTGTACACGGGATGTCATCTCATGGACTGCCATGATTACAGGATATGCCCAGAATGGTTATAGCAATGAGGCTCTGAAACTCTTCTGTCGAATGAAAAATGAGAGCACTAATCCAAATCACTTCACCTTTGCCATCGCTTTCAAGGCGTGTGCAACTCTTGCAGCTCTTCAAGAAGGCAAACGAGTGCATGCTTGGTTAGTTATTGCTGGATTTGAGCCTGATGTTGTTGTTAGGAATTCACTCGTTGATATGTATGCCAAATGTGGCAGTTTACAGGATGCACGCCATGTCTTTGACAAAATGCTAACGAGAAATGCAATTGCATGGAATGCAATGATTGGTGGCTATGCTCAACAAGGGTGTAATGACGAAGCTCTGAAACTATTTCGTGCAATGCCTAAACGAGATCAAGTTACATGGAGTTCTGTAATTTCAGGATATGCACAGAATGGGCAATGCCAGGAAGCTCTCAAATTTTTTCGTCAAATGAAGGGGAGTGGCATTAGGCCAAATAACTTCACCTTTGGAAGCATTGTTAAAGCTTGTGCTGGCAGCACAGCTCTGGAACAGGGTAAGCAGATTCATGCCGACATTATAAAGAATGGGTTTGAGTTAGATTTTGTTGTCGGAAATGCCCTTGTTAGCATGTATGGAAAATGTGGGAATGTAGATGATGGATGCCAAGTGTTTGACAAAATGCCTTTAAGAAATGTAGTCGCGTGGTCTAGTATGATTATAGGATGTGCCCAGCATGGACAAGGCAAGGAAGCTCTCAAACTTTTCCAAGAGATGGTAATGGCAGGAATTTCCCCAAATGAAATTACATTTGTTGGCGTGCTCACTGCTTGCAGCCATGCAGGCTTGGTGGATGAAGGTCGTTTGTACTTTGATTCCATGAAAACGATACATGGCATTACTCCCACAATAGAGCACTATACATGCATGCTCGATATACTAGGTCGTGCAGGATACCTGGACGAGGCTGAAAACTTGATAAACGAAATGCCAGTTAAACCCAACGAAGCTGCTTGGGGAGCCTTGATTGGTGCCTGCAGAATCCATGGCAATGCAGACATAGCAAAATGCGCAGAGGAACGTCTTATTGAGTTGGAAGTGGAAGATGCAGGAACTTACATACTATTGGCAAATATATATGCTGCTGCAGGTAGGTTGGATGATGTAGCTCGTGTAAGAAAACTGATGAAAGATCGAGGGGTGAAAAAGGAACCTGGATTCAGCTCGATTGAAGTCAAGAATAGAACACATACATTTGTTGTAGGAGATACTTGGCACCCACAAAAGGAGGAGATCTATGCAATGTTGGAGTATTTGGCTGGCCAGATGAGGATAGCAGGGTATATTCCAGACACCAACCTTGTGTTGCAAAATGTTGGGCAACAACAGAAGGAACATGCTCTTGGTCACCACAGTGAGAAGCTTGCTATTGCCTTTGGGCTAATCAGCACTCCAAATGGGATGATTATCCGTATAGTGAAGAACCTTCGTGTGTGTAGTGATTGCCACACTGCCATCAAGTTCATTTCAAAGATTGCTGGGCGGGAAATTATTGTGAGGGATAATAATCGTTTCCATCATTTCAAAGATGGCCTATGTTCTTGTGGAGATTATTGGTGATGGTAAAACAGAGGAACATCGTGCGCACAAACTAAATGTCTTTTTGTGCACAACCTGAGCGTAAGCCTTCACAGAGAGAAAGATTCCCCAGTAATATTTTCAAAATTTGAGGAAGATTTCGGGAAGCAAGCAAAACATCAACGGCCTAAAATTTGCTTGGTAAACTGAATCAGTAGGCAAACCATTTTGGATCCTAATTCTCCACATTAAACTCTTGATTCCCTCTTTTTTACTAAACCATTATTAAACTGATGACTGTAATCGGTGACCTGCCAAAGAGTCAGCTACTAAACTGTCTATTCAATATATTGCGACAAGGAAAGCATGGTAGGTGAAAGCAGCTTTGGTTTTTGGCCTATGATTGTTGTTGTTTGTTGATATGGCAATTAACAGAGTCCAGAGTCAGTTGAGTGAAATGGGTGTTCAACTGTAAATACATCTCATTATCTGACTGCACCAATCCTTATGAAAAATGGTGGGTAAGATCCTTAGATGCTTTCTGCTTTAATCACACCATCGTGTTAGTATTTTATGCGACTGTCAGTAACACCTGTGGTTGTGGAGGTCTATAATTTTAAGCATATGGGCTGCTATAGAAACTGTATTTATCAGAAGAGATGGTTAGCATATGACATGTAGAAAAGAGTATAGAATTCTCATCTATATGCAAATTTCTTATTATTCAAATCAAATGTATGGACACTTTGCTAGGGTTTAAGATTATGCCTCTGTCCTGATAGGGATGTTGAAGAAAGGTCCATTCACTACTGTACAAAACTTTCAATATCTTCATTTCTTTCTAACACTTACCTAACTTGAAGTTTATCAATGGGCCAGTAATTGTTGGTCACATTCCATTGATTTGTGTAATGGTTGGCTTTCAACCATTCTCGCCAACCTAGTTCGAAGTATCATTATCAATATTATTATGGAATTAAGAGTAAAGGTACCTAGAGCATCAAAATTCTTGAAAGTTCGTAATTCGAAGTATCATTATCAATATTATTATGGAATTAAGAGTAAAGGTGCCTAGTTCGAAGTATCATTATCAATATTATTATGGAATTAAGAGTAAAGGTGCCTAGAGCATCAAAATTCTTGAAAGTTTGTCATAAGATAACTTCTTTACATTAGATTTGTTTGACAATCCATCTATGTTGTTTCCTTCTTTTTAGTAATAGATCGACATTTTTAGTTTGCCATTAAATATAAAAAAGTGAGCTTACAAAAATGTTACATATATGACATTTCTTCAATGAACAAATAAAACCACAACTGAATGGGCTTTGCTAATTGCACAAAAAGAACGAGAGCCATTAGGCATTTATAGCAAGTTAGTCTACTTCTTATGTTCTTTTTCAAAGTGAATTTGGCACAAAAGCAATGGTGCCAATATGGAAGTTATTCCTAAAGTGATCACAACGTAAACTGCTCTGCCTTACAGTTTTTTCTTATTAATCCTATTTAGCTTTTTCCCTTTCTTGGATAATGTATTAGGAGTCGCTTTTCATTGATCTAGCCCTTATTCATAAATGTTACAAGGCATAAATATTTTATATGAAGTTAGGAATGCTGTCTTGAATAAATATTTATTCTGTTCTGGATTTTAATTTCTAAACCCTGTTATTAGGATGATCAAACAAGACACTTAATTCATGATGTAGCATTTATTCATACAATAATTTCTTTCTTTTCTTCAAGAACATAGTTAGTTTTAATATTTGAACTAGCCTGCAAATATGATCCTTTGAAATTAGACTAACAAAATTGGTAAGTGGATAAATGGTATTTCTGGTAGTTGAATGATTGGCAATAACATGTTGCCCATTAGCATCAGTGGACCTTACCGTGTGTTTGGAGCTGAAGTAGTGCAAGCACAAACACCTAATTAGGAACTGAAAGGGTAGCAACTGCACCTTTTTTAATAAGTGTGGTTCACAAAACCCCCAAGGGGCTGCTACATCCACGGGAAGAAATCACGGGGAGCCTACTTGAAGGGGCCTCACCCCTCGCTCTGATTACGGAGCTAACCCGATGGAGACATCAAGCGAGGCCCTTATATATCAATGTAAAGCCACCCGAGGATTTGACCCTGAGACCTTTTGCTCACAACTTACAGCACTCAACCACTTGAGCTAGCCCACCGGGCTAGTAGCAACTGCACCTTACTTCTTATAGTTTGTATATTTATTAAATCTACAATTTTTTAATAGACGGAGCAAAGTATTTAGTTCTTCTCTGATAGTATCTAAAGAATATCTACAATTTTTTAATAGACAGAGCAAAGTATTTATTTTTTCTCTGTTAGTGTCTAAAGAATTAATATTAACAACATCGAAGCATTGGAATTCATGCTGGATGCTACCTGTAATGTTGAATAACTCAAACGTTTTACCTATTCTTCCTGGGAAAACTGCACTTAGCTCCATTGTGGTATCAACACAACTAAACAACAGGTTAATGAATTCTCTCCATGACTGTATTCTATAACAAAAAAGGAAACAAAATTATCCATGCTGTACAACAAACTGAGATAGTTTGAAGCAAACATATACAATTAATCCTTGTAATGCTTATTATCATTATCTTTTGCATCTGAGCAAAAGGGAAACTCATGTTTAAATACGAAATTTGTAAATGTGGTTAAAGAAAAACAAGGTATCCAGTTTTTAGGACATTGATGGTAGCAGCACTGAACTACATTTTGGGTTTGACGTTGCACAAATGGCCCCAATATCAGTGCATGGTTGCTTTGGAGTTTGGGTTTTGCACGAGGATATTGTTAAAACAATATTGTGCATAATGATGAAGGATGCTTTCATGCGGATGTGAGATTGCCATATAATGTTAGGCAACTTAAGGAGGCACTGAAAATCTTGGAGGTAATGGACCAACAGAGCAGCTGGTTGGAGTCCACATTTGTATCGTCGCCATCCAACATTTTGATATCTGGATGGGTAGTTACGGATTTCATATTTCAAAATCCTGCCCAATGGAGGTCATTATTCAAATTTAGAACTAATTTAAGCTTTTTCAAATTTAGAACTAATTTAAGCTTTTCATGAGCAACATGAATTAAGAAATGCATGGTGCAAGTGCATAAATATAAAATGTATTAGAATTAAAACTATATTCATACACATAACATGCATAAACAGTCATATTCATAACATGAGTAAATATAATTTTTCATATTCATAGATTACACTAAACACTTATCTTTTAGTAGAAGAATATCCAAGCCATTGATTGCGTAGGAGCAATTTCCCACCCGACAGTAGGTATCAGATGCAAATACCACCTCCAAGCTGGACTTTGAAGCCACTAGAGCGAAGAAAACACCTATAGGCTTCACTCTCTCTCGGCTCATCCATTTTCTCTCATGCTTAGCAAATCTGCAATCCACTAAGCACTAAAGGTATCTTATTCAACCATCCTAGCCATTAAACTCTCTTCCACTACCCTACACAACACAAGGAATGCCTACTCTTTCTGTACTCATTAGTCCCCCAGAGCACCCAACCCTTACAATGCTCTTTAGAGTATGCACAAAGAGACCAATTGGTTATATGCTTTTAGAGAATGTCGTATAAAATCAATTCATTGTTTCTAAGTATCCACGAGCAACAAATAAACAATGGGTAAAGGTTCCTATCTTGTCCAAACCCCATGCTCACCTACAACCATCATCTTCCCTCTAATGTCAACAATTTCCTCTTCACAGTGCTAATTTTTGTTTAATTTCAAAGTATGGTAGTTGGCTACGGAGAAAAACATGAAGCTATATTGTGTATGAATTTTGCATGGAAAAATGAGTGATAGAGTCCAAGGGGGACTTTCAATGACCACTTATTGAAAGACAACTGACCTTACTTCTGACCGTAGAATGAAGGATTCTTCAACTTGTCATAAAAACTATTTTGATCTTATGTTTCCATAAGTCCATGAGGTAATAAAAACTATTTTCATCCTATGTTTCCATAACTCCATAACTCCATGAGGTAAATAGTCCATTTACTGTACATGGTAGAAATTGTTGAGTTCTAAGGCTGACAAGTCTTGGCAAACACAGATTTAGTCTCATATAGGCTTCCTTTCATCTTCCCCTCTAGTGCTCATTAAACAACCATCTTGGACCATTTTAATATTTTCCAACATAATATTTATATAGATTTTGAGTCATCATGACAAGCCACCCACATGGCCAATATAGAAATATTTACATTATACATGCCTAACCAATCACTAGTCGAGCCTTAGCCTTGAACTCCACAGTAGGATTCCATACTAATATATTTACATCATTTTACATAGTTTGATTTAAAACATTACAAGGATCAAACTTGGGGGCATTACAAATTTATATATTTTCCTTTTGCAAGGTTGTGCCAAGACAAATTCATTTCCACAAGGCAAGCATCTGCATTCCCATTTTACTCAAACCTAATGATGGCATAAGATATTTATGTGGGTAACAATCTCATCAACATGTATGTTAAATGAAAAGGTTCAAACCTAATGATGGCATAAGATATTTATGTGGGTAACAATCTCATCAACATGTATGTCAAATGAAAAGGTTTGGAGTGAATTGATTACTGTTGATTTCTTGATAAGGTGCTTCATTCTTCTTGTGTATTGTATCCCTTTTTTCTTAATTATATTGATTCATATTTTGTTCCATAGGTCTAAGATCTATGGCAAAATATGAGCATATTTTGAATTCAAATATATTAATGTAATTTTATCTCATACTTCTAGAATAATTTGATGCCATTTTTGCTAACATTAAATTGATTATGCTTAATAGAGGATTAGCTATATGTTTAATCCTAATAAAAGTTATTTTTCTATTTTTGACATTATAAAATTTTAAGAGAATATAAAACTAGATGAAAGGGAATTCAAATTATAGAACCAAAGGTAATTACTAGATCTTTCATTGTATTAGAGATGTTTCTTTCTATCTTTGATGTTGGTAAAATATGGAAAAACTAGAAAGTTTTTTATAGTATGATCTATCGTCAATGCATTTAGAGGACATTGTTTGAAGAGCATGCTTTGAGTTTGTTTGTTCTTTTGAAGATGAGCTTCAGATGAAGATGGCCCACGCGTGAATTGTAATGCCCCCAACCCTTGAGATAAGGCCAAAGGTGCTAAAATTAAGACCAACTTAAATTTAAGCACAACATATATAGATAAGTTACTATTAAGATGACTAACCATTCACCCAAATAATTAAAACTTTAAACTCTAGAGATTGAATTATAACTAAAGTTGTGACACTTAATTAAAGAATTAATTGTGACACTCAATTAATAATTTCCAAAGTGCGAGCTAAGGGTCGTAATTGCAACAAGAACATGAATAATACATGATAGACATCATCTTTGGTGTGAATAACTAATTTATGTATTTTTGATTTGTTTGATAGCATAGTTTATAAATAATCAAGTATTGAAGTCATTGATTATTTGCAAATTAATATATTTTTTCGGTGTTGTTATGTGAGTGATGCTAGTGAGGATAAAAAGCAAGGAAAACCACATATCATGGAACATCCAAAGGCTGCAATCTACAACCACACTGCAACCATAGCAAACAAAGAACACTGACTGCAACTACAGCCCTCAAAATCAGCTCTTGATGATTATCCCCCATAGTCATCTCTCGCTAATAAAAATTAGATCTTATGGCTGCCACCCTCCAGCCATCGATTACTTTTACATCTAGAATACATCACTCATCCTCAGATATGCAACTAAGAACAAATATGTAAACAAAGCATTTACAATCAAATGACAGGTGCACTCATCTTGGCACCAGAAAATTGTCACCGACCAAGGCAAACATATATTGGTTATCATGAAAGCTTTTTCAATGAAACGAAAGGTTTTTTCCACTGGAAACATTGTTCTTGGAACAATGGAACAAGTCTCACAATGCAGAAATGAGTAGAGATGTGGGAATCAGATCATATGGTTGCACCCTTCTTAATACAATAGAGCCAAAATTACAATTTCTGATTAAGAAGAAGAATAATAGAGAGAAGGTAATGGGCATAGAAACTTAATTCCACATATATGAAATTCATCCTTCCTGCATGAAGATCCTGACATTCAATACACGAACATTCAAACAACCAATTAGCCGCCATTGCACATATACCAAATAAAATAATTTAATGAAAACATAACATAAGAGAAATACTTATGTCAAAATATGAGCAACTGGCCTTAGCAGGACTATTTTCCTCCCAGTTGTATAGACCGTCAAGCCTTCTTCGTTTGAATAGGTCACCCCAATCTGATACCATGGATCCACGTGTAGAGGATCACTTAATATCAGTATCCTCGAAACTATCTCTTCCGAGAGCCACAATGCTTCCCACTACTACTTTCATGTCTGTCTGCACTGCCTATGGGATGTGACCTAGCTCGACATTCCCATTTCCTGGTTCATGTGCGAGAACCTGGACTAGTAGAGTGATAGAATGGAAGCAAAGGGAAACAAATAGACTCACTCTAAGTCTCACCACACTCTCAATACTATCAACATTCCCAATACGATTAGATAGCACAAGTCACATGGTCCAAAGCTCAAGATTAACTTCAACAAGGAGAAGGCATATGAATTTATAGCATAAGGAGGCCAACTCTAACCCAAAGGTATCAACTCAAATTAGAGAGAGGTAAGGTTTAAGCTTCATCATGGAGACTTAACTTGAATTAGTGGAGTGGTGGCTTAGTGAAAATATTCCATTTCTCGAATTAGCAGCATGAGGAGGAGTTACTAAAAAATAAGGATTGGAGCCATGAAGAGCACATGGAGGCATACTAATGCATAAATGGGGTTACAAAACATCAAGAAGAGCGAAATAGGTGAGAGAGGGCATCCAATAGGGTCATAAATATCATGGAAGCAAAAAAATAGGATCATCAATGCATAGTGTAAGAATGGAACCTAGAAAAGCGGCTTACAACCCCTAAAAACTAGGAAATGGCTCATAAATGACCAAAAACACATAAATGTGAGGGAATATAGTCCCAAGGAGGGCTCCCTAGGCAAGAGGGGCCCACTAAGGTGTGCAAAAGATGCAATGTCAAATCCATAGTCCATAAATATTGAGAATATGGTTCATTGTACAAGTTTTGGGTGACTAACATTATTAATGTCACCAAGGTGCAAATATGAATTGGTATGGAAAAACTTAAGCCAACAACAAGTTATAAGGTGTTAGGGATATCCCCATTCCCCCTCACTTTGTGGAATCCATGGTCCCACATACTCTTTTAGTTTCCTTTGCCGAGCCATTTGTTTATTTAATCAATAGTAACAACATTCAAAGATATCAAAGATGTTAGTAATAATTTAACATTCATAATAGTGCCAAAGTCCAAAGTCATGTTATCAAACAATAATCATAAGTACTTAGTCACATTAATCATGCAAAGGAGCATAAGTCCACAATAATATAAAATATCATAAGTCCATTATGTAGAAGAACATAAGTCACATGAAGGATCATAAGTATAGGGCTTAACAATTGGAGTATTAAATCCCCCCCTTAATACAATGCATCGTCCTCGATGCATATTAAATACATGCTGCAAAATTTCAAAATAGATGAGGGTATGCTTCCCTCATGGCATCCTCCAGCTCCCATGTCGCATCCTTAGGACTGTAATGGGTCCATTGGACCTTTAACTGCCTAATTTCTCGATTCTGAAGCAGCTTGACCTTGCTGCCAAAAATGGCAATAGATTGTACAAGAAAATCCCCTTTCAGTTCTACCTAGATCATAATGCATTCAATCACATGATTAGTACCATGTTCATACATGTATATATATCAATAAAGAAAATAAAAGCTCTCCAATTACCTGGATCACATTCCAATCAATTAAATGGTTAGTATTAGGTATATACTTTTTCAATAAAGACACATGAAACACATTATGTACTCTAATGCAAGAGGGTAAGGCCATCTCATAAGAAATAGGTCATATCTTAGCTAAGACCTCAAAAGGTCCACAGTATCTGGCATCTAGATTGGAGCAATTTCCCAAGTTTAAGGAACTCTTCTTGGGTCTAACTTTAAAAAACACATGATCTCCAACTTGAAATTGTCTAACGGTCTTGTTTTGATATGCATAAATTTTCTTCCTGTCTTGAGCTACCTTTAGATTCTAGTTTATCTTAACCATCTGATTCTCCATATCCTTTAATAATTCTGGTCCAACAATGACTCTCTCTGTTGGGTTATCCCATTTGATGGGAGTATTGCACTTCCTTCCATACATGGCCTCGAAAGGACTCATCTTCAAAGATGAATGATATCCATTATCATAATGAAATTCCACCAAGCATAAATATTCTTCCCACTTATATGGCTAATCCATCACATACATCCTTAACATATCTTCAATCATTTGGTTAACTCTTTCTGTTTGTCCATCTGTCTGAGGGTGGTATGTTGTACTCGTGTTTAGACTTGTAGCAAACCCCTCAAACAATCCTTTCCATAAGTTAGAAGTAAATTTCAAATCTATTTCTGATACTATAGCCTTCGGAATACCATGCGATTTGGATACTTCTTTCATGTAAATATTTGCAATGTTAGTTGCTTTTTGAGTTGTATTTACTGAAATGAAGTGTGTTTCCTTAGTCAACTTATCTACCACAAGCATGATAACATAATTTTGCAATCTCATCTTAGTAACTTGGTGATGAAATCCATCGTCACTACATCCCATTTCCATTATGGTATTGATAAGGGTTGCAACAATCCTATTGGATATCGATGCTCAACTTTAACTTTTTGACATTCCATGCACCTAGCTATATATTCTACAACATCATTCTTCATCCTTGGCCAATAGCATTGTTTCCTTACTGCTACTACTATTTTATGATAACCTAAATGTCTGACATAAGGAACATTATGCATTTCCTTCAGAACCATCTTCCTTATACCTCCAACATCAAGCATATAAAATCTATCTTTGTGCATGAGGATCCCATTTCTTTAAACTTATACTTATCAAATTTATGTGGAAGTTTCTGTTGTTTCAATCATTTTTTCACCTACTCAGATAAATTTCATATGTAACATTGGCTTCAATTATCTTATCCTAGTAAATATGATTTGCTAGTGTCGATAGTTTCTACATGCATCACATGTATCTTCCTACTAAGCTCATCAACTACTTTATTTTCCTTACCTTTGATATGCTTGATGTCAAAGTCATATTCACATAATAACTCCATCCATCTCCTCTATCTTGCATTCAAATTAGGTTGCTCAAACAACTATTTTAACCCATCATGGTCAATTCTTAACTCGAACTTTTTACCCATTAGATAATGTCTCCACATCTTCAAAGCATGGATATAGCTGCAAGATCTAAGTCATGGGTGTTATAGCTGATTTTACCACACCTGGTTGATCACATATTTATGGCCTTCACTATCCCTCTGCAGACTCTATGGACCCCCTTTACCTATATTATACTTTGATGTTCCAAGATTATCCCAAAAAATCACCTGTTTATACCTATACGTGACTTTTAAAACTATACTCGCGTGTATACTTATCCTTTGAGATCAAACCCGCGTACATCGGGAAGTGTGCATGAAGACAAATATTTTTGGAGTTTTCCTCATAGTAGTCCGAATAACTTGACTCTTGGCCTTCCATATGCCTTGAGAACGCTCGGACTCGACCCTCCATTACCTCTTTGGAGTGCTATATATTGAGCCTCTTGGATACATTGAAGGAGGAGAAATTGAAGAGTAAGGAAACTATAGTCCATTGTTGNGAGGCCCAGGTGGAGGACTCAGTTTCTCCGGTTCACAGAAGTGCCAACAGAGTTTTTCACTTTTGTATCTCCGATTTATTAATAAAAATATCCATTTCCTGTACAATACATTTGCATAAATATGAATATTGTATCCATGGATGTATTTATTTGCGTATACATGATTGATTATATATGTTAGAGTATCTCTAACACATTAATATATATATCATGCTTGTCTTGTTTGTTGTTGTTGAGAGCAAATTGTGAATGCAAGTGTGTTGGAAAAGCTCAACGGGGATCTACATCAACCATCTGGAACAAGGTACGATTCATATCCCTTAGTGTTAGATGATTTTATTTCTCTTGCATATTGGAAAGGATTGATTTCTAGTGTCATATTGTCTGTTGTGGGACCCCCAAGACATAGGAATTTTCTCTTCGTAACAATGGGTGGCATAATTCTGCTCATGTTCCTTCAACTTTCTATATTCATAACTGATCACATGTCCATCTTGCATAAATACTTCACCAAATCCTTTCTTACATTCATCTTTGCACACAACAAAGTTTCCTTTAAGATCTGCAATCTTTAGAACAGGTGCACTAGTAAGCATTAGGATTAATCCTTTGAAAACTATCCTCACACTTAGGAGTCCAGTTGAAATTTACACCCTTCTGCAAAGATGTGATAGGATGAACTAACTTTGATAATCCTTCGATGAAACTTCAGTAGTACCCAACTAATCCCATGAAAGATATTACTTTTGATACATTCCTAGGTGTTGGTCCTTCCATAATGGCTCCTATCTGTTAACTTTTAATGGTTATACTAGATCTAATAACGTTTAGCATCATAACAACATAACCATAAGAAAAAGGATCACTAAAAGATACACAAGCACAACCACAAAAAATAACACAAATATTTATCCTAGGAAACCCTCATGGGGAATAAAACCCAGTAAAACTTCCTCTGTATAAGATGTATCAAAAGTACAAGATAAGACCCCAGACAGGGGCGCCTTCTCCCAGCAGATCGCTCTCTCTCCTATGTGCTATACACAAGTGAGTGTATGTTCAAATGAGGAACACAACTCCTCTATTTATACTCTTTTTTTCACTTGAATTTTAACTTAACAAGTTGACCCCACTTAACTGACTGGTCCGACTTCACCTAGGAAGACTCGATGTAATATTATATTATATTCATTAGGGTACTATTGACCCGTATTACAATGGAGGATTTACCTCCCGACTCTATGATGAACAAATACAATAGTAACATCCTGACAAAGGAATAATACATCTCCCTTGGGGTACATTATTAAAATACATTTAGAATATCCTTTGAAGTTACAATATTTCAACACTTCCCCTTAACGAGAAGGGTATTCTAGTGACAACATCATCATCAACTACAGGAGAAACGAGTGAGAGGCAACATCTGCAACATCATCAAGGTGATACATCTATATGTCATAGGAATTTTTCAACAATCATCAGTAATTGGAACAGTTACTCTTCAATGTCTTCAGTACTGGAACATCATCCTCTACAACACTAAGTCTTTATCTTCTGCAGCACTCGATCACTTGATCCATTGCAGCAACACTTCGATCTTTCGATCCCTTGTAGCAACACTTTGATCTTCTTGATCCTTTGTAACTATTGATGTAATTGTAAGTTCAGAATGTATTCACTTGTATTTCTTATCTATTATAACCCGATGTTTATTCCGGGATGTACTTGTGTCATGTCATGCCCTGATTCTCCTATCGTGAGGATCTATATTGTAAACAAGTCATGTCAAGTCATTGTGGGTAACCCTCCTATTGTCTAAGGGTTAAAGTCCCCGCAATTCCAGGGCACTAGGGTTATTAGACTCTCCTAGAGAGGTCGGCCCTAGTAGGGTTTTAGTCATGTTGGGATTAGTATAAATAGAGAGCTGGACTCTCTATTTAGTACACATCTCACACACACTCTGTTGATTGCATGGGCAGACCCGGGTTTACTATACTCAATGAACAACACCCCTAACTCACTGGCCCTTTCGGCGACAGACCGCGAAGCGATCTGAAGTCTCACCTGAAGTGAATCTAATGGGTTGGCCAAGACTCAAGTGTCTTGGACCAGGTTCTGGGCATCCTCCTTTTCCTCTCTTAGACCTATGATTCACAAGGCCAGCTAAGCCTGCGCATCGCACATCCTCTTCTACTCGCAGCACTTTTAACCTTGCGATTCTTCTCTACGTGCAAGTCGCGCGGTTTCTTCCCGCGTCACACGACTTCCACTTACTCACAATATTCCCAACCTTATCGCATTTCTGTGCACCGCGGGACACCCAGCTTCTTCTCGACGCTAAGCCCTCAGCTCGTAGTATCGCGCACCGCAGCTCCTCTGCCAGTGCGATATCGCCTCTCTACGATATCTTACCACTACGACTTTGCACTCTTAGCGTTGACTGTGTCACTGTGCGAAACTCTACTTCCCAGAAGTTATATTGTGATTAAATGGTCATCAGAAACAGATGTAAAGGAGTCTTTAAGCAACTTACTAAAATACTTTAACTTATCTCGATCTTCCCGCATTACCGTGATTTGAACAATACATACATTCACTTACTGCAGCTAACATTATATGCATAATAACCAGTAACAATAAGCAAATACAATCACATTCATACAACACATAACACACAGATTTAATGTGGTTCACCCCCAGGATGGGAGTTACGTCCACCAAACTGTGCTTCTATTATATATCTTGAGGGAAGTTAGCACAGTTTGTTGCACTGCATATGCAGCGCGAGATCTCTTCTAGATCTCTGGTCTATTTCTATCTCTATATTGCCTTTCTTTCAATAGATCCTTCCCTCTCTGTGTATGGTTACATACAGACTCAAATGACTCACAGACAAGCTAGGTGTCTGGATCGTTACAACATAGTCTGTCTGACTGACTCCTGAGTCTACTAAAAAATACTCTACTGACCAACTAACAACTCATCCTACGAGCCAACCAACTAGCTAATTGACTGATTACCTAACCCTTTACAATACAAAATGCAAGCTTTTATAGGCGGTCCGAAGGTCTCGCCATTACAACACTGTGGGCCTGTCCCAACAGTAAACCCATACCCTAATTAGTGACAGTCGGTCCTCTCTGTCCTTGAGGTAGCCGCTTCCCGTCACACCATAGCTCTCTGCAGTCTTCCATGCTTCCCGGCACTGACCATGGGTACTATGCACCGCTTCTCTGCTTTCTATCCTTCGCCTTCAATGCTTGAGCCTCGTTGCTCCTTCTTCTTTATGAGGGTCGCTGAGCCCTCCTGTCTTCCGCTGCTGCCTTCAATGCAGTGGTTGAGCTTTCTTCTCTCGGCCGCTCGGGTACCGATGCCTTCTTGACTTTTCTATCCCAAAAGTCATGGTTTCCAGCTCTGCTCTCCAGCTAGAAACGTGCTACGGCGTCGTAGCTCTGCCTTGTCTTCTTTCCACCAAAACTATATCTTTCCGCCAAAACTAGCAGCTTCTTCTGTAGCTGCGGGGCCCTGCTCCAACAGTCCCCTAACACTTACTTGTGGCTTGCCCTCGAGCCACTTGGAACAGGCTTCTCCTGCTGCAACTTATCCTTCGCCTCCTGCGAAGTGCGCTGTAACCTGCTTTGAAGTCCTGCGACTTCATTCTTCATCTCCTCAGCGCACTGCTTCTTCGAATCAAGAAATGCTTGATCAATCTTAGAGTCCTCTGTTCCTTCAATTTTCTCGCTGGTCGCTGTGAATTCCTTCAGCTTCTGCTCAACCACGTCTACTAATTCTGTGATTTTCTCCTGAAAAGGTTGAAGCAGGTCAGTGATGTGCAGCTCCTTTGTTCTTAACTGCTGCACCTCTTGCTGCAATTGGTTCATCTCCTTCGTCTTTCTCATCTTCTGAAGAGCTGCTAGGCTCTTGATTTCTTCTTTCATGGCCGCTGCAGTGTTCTCTACTTGCTGTATACTCTGCTGGATCTCGACCTTCTGTGGTGGCTCGTCTAACTCGGCCCATGTGTTCATTGCATTTGTTAGTAGTACTCGGGCTTCATTAATGCATGATTGTATTTGTGCAGAGGTGAGTCGAAAGGATTCCACTCGCGCTTTTTGGTCTGCTAGGGAGGTGTCTTGCAGACATGCCTCAAGCTCTACGATCTGCCTTTATCCTAGCTACTTTCTCATCCATCTTAGCTACAGTTTGTTCGAGAACCTTTGCTCTTGCTGCAACTCTTTGTAGCTTCTCCGGGGTAGGCAGTGCGAACTCGATGTTGCAATTAGGGAGTTCTATTGCAATATTCTGTAGTACCTGGGAGAGTTCTTGATCCTTGTTCTGATATGTTGTTAACTCGTCTACCTTTTTCTGATAGCTGGTGGCGAGTGCTGTGTTCTTTTGCTTTAGCTGCGCATTCTGCTGGTAAGTCGCAAGCTCTCTACTCCTGAGCTCTGCGCTTAGTTGCTGTTGGATTCTGTGCAACTGATCAATGTGAACCTCTGCGAGGTTAACCTCAAGGGGTTGTTTAAACTGGACTGGTGGGTCCGTCGCTGTCGCCGAGAGTCTGATACTGCCCGGTGGGATCAACACAATGTTGAGGCGATCTTTTGCTAAGCTTTCCTCGCGGGGTAGCGGCGGTGCTGAAGTTTCTCCAGTGGGCACCTTTACTGGTGTAGTATGTATCGTGGCAGCCTTCTCTGTAATTGTTCGTATATCTATGAGCTGCTTTTCTACGGCACTCTGAATCTTTTCCTGTGATTGCTTCACCTCATCAAATGAATCCTTGAGTGTATCACATGTCCTTGTTGTGATGAGTTCGTAATCATCTTCTGTTAGTGCCGTCTTCAGAGTCGGTTTGGAAGTTTTCTATTTCTTCCTCCCCTGCGTCGTTGTGGTCTCCTGGCTTCTATCCTTTGTAGAGGGCGTTGTTGCTGATGCTTCTGGCGCATCTCTTTTCTTCTTGTCTTGTAGCGGTACTTCTGTTTTTTGGTGTGCCTGGGTGTCTAGTTTGTCTTTGCCTTTCTCGGGTGAGCCTGTCTCGTCGGTCTCCATTGGCAGTGGCATGGTATCTTCGTATTCATTTCGCCATTGGTTATCAAAACCTTTGATGACATTCTCGACGTCCTGCATTGTCATTCTGAACCAGCCGGGAGCCCAGTCGTCCCTTTTAGTCCTTTTAGGCCTTAGGTATATTTGATGGCTGTCCGCCATAAAATTAAGCCGGTTATCATATGCGTCCACAGTCTCTGTGCTGATCCTTGGTGATTGCTGGATAAGGTTCTGCAACATTAAATAATATTCATAAAATACTATTGCGTTGACCTGTTTCCTTGCTGGACTGCTGGTGTCCCATAAACTGGCATAGCGTACACCACTGGGTGTTCCTCCTAGGATCTGTGGAAACTGGCTGTTGGGTGGTTCCCTCCATGCGACAAATGCACACAGTACGAGTAGCCATGAAAAGTGGAAAGGGTGGTTAGCTTGATCTTGGGCTGCCAAACAATCTTCCTGAAACATGTTTAATAAAAATAACGACCAATTGTACTGCTCTCCTTCGGTGACTTGTATGGCCAGATTGATCGCCGATCCTGTAACTTCCTTTGGTCGGACCTTGGTAAGCAGTCTGCCTGCGAGCAGACTGGCTGTAAATCTGAGCATCTCATTTTGTAAACTCATGACATCATAAGCCCTGCCTCCTCGCTGTAACTGATAATTTTTAACGAGCGTTGTTGGCAGCTTGGAATCCTTGGTCTTTCCTGATACCTGTATGTCGGGGTATTTACCAGTTTTAGACAGGCCAGTAACACGGTGTATCAAGTCGACATTGAGGTCGATTTTGTGACCTATCCAGAGATAGCCTCCATGTACACATGAGAGGAGGACACGCACCACAACATTAACCTCTGCGCTACGCCCAAAATGGGGTAGTATCAACACGTTGAGCAGACCTGACCGCTCAAGAATCTGGACATGCGGCAGGGGGGTGAATTCTTCTCTACCTGTCCTTGGGTTCTTCTCTAGCACAAGATATGAATCTGGCTTGAAGTGAGGGTATGTCTTACCGTTCGCCAGGTTGTAATCAATAAATTTGACAATAGCAGCATATCCTACTAAATCGCCATTTTCCTTTACTCAAGAATCTATTGGCGGCATGGGCACAGGAAGCTTACCACTCTTGGAAAGTTTGATGTCTGGAGCGCCTTCAACTCATGGTATGAGGTAATCCATTGAACTACGGACTCCATCTTCCCTCTCGGAACCGGATTCCTCCATGAGCTGGGAATGGCTTCTCGTCTTTGGTGGTTCTCTGGTTCGGGACGAGCTCAGCGGGTTAGTTGTAGATGGCGACGCCATAGCTCTTGCAAGGCCGTGACACTGAAATCTCCTCAAAATGTTTTCCAGCGGCTCGTCCTCAGATAGGACCCACTTAGCATAAAATGGCGGATGTGCAATGGTTGCAACTTCTGAGAACCACAGCACTCTGTAACAACTTAGCTCGTCACAGGGAATGCTTAACACTTACTCTCCAGCTCTCGGTTTTTTCTGCAGGCGTAATTGTCCCAATTGAATACTTTCTGCTTTTGTGCCAAATACGACAATCCCAGTCATAATGGTCATCTAGATTGGGTGCGTCGGTCATATTAATTGCATGGATAAGACCACACCCGTCCTTCAATCCTCAATAAATGCTAAAATCTGATCGAATTTTCCTCCAAGCGTGTGTACGGGTGTCGGTCTCGTCAGAGATTTAGCAAATCTGGAAAAATTTAATATACTGCTGCCAAATCTACGGTAGGGGATACCGGTCATTTCTTCATTAACTACCTGTCAGATAGTGACTTGACTAGCCCACTGTCGGTTGCAAACTGAATACGTGGCAGGGGAAACATCTTACTGCTGCGATGCAACTCCGCATCACCTGCGCAAACAAACAGTATCAAGAATAACACATTTTTATTTTTATTTTTATTTTTATTTTTTTTATTTTTTATTTTTTAGGGTTTAGACTCGCTCCCGGTGTGATGCCTCCTTTAAACTACACTGGACATCTGCACCATCCTGAACTGTTCATGCTAGGGCTGAGGGGTGGGGAGGCTGTCACTACAGAGCTTAAGCCTACTGCCATTAATCCATGTGGGCAAGAGCTCCCCGTTCAGCTGGCTGAGCTGAACGGCACCTCCTTCTGTGACTTGCTGTATCTGATATGGCCCTAGCCAATGTGTCTTGAACTTCCCTGGGAACTTGATGAATTTGCTGTCATAGAGGAGCACCAGGTCTCCGGTCTAGAAAGTCTTATTATTAATGTGTCTGTCATGCCAAGCTTTTTCTCGGGTCTTCTGCACTTTCTGATGGAATCCAGCGATGAACCTGTCTTCTTCTAGGGCCAGCAGCTGTGCTAGCCTTGCTTCAACTGTGTCTGTATCAGTCATCTCGGTAATCTGAGCGATTCTTAAGCTGGGAAGAATATACTCCATAGGCATAACAGCCTCTTGTCCATATACCAAGCTGAAAGGTGTGTGTCCCGTAAGTTTCTTGCATGTGGTTCTGTATGCCCATAAGACAGCGTTAACTCTGAGGTCCCAATCATTCCTCTGGCTGTTACAGATCTTGGTAAGAGCATTTTCTAAAATCTTGTTAAAGGCCTCTACTATACCATTAGCCTGTGGGTGGTAGGGAGTGCTCTTATGGTGCTGGATCTGGAATTCTTCTGTTAATGCCTCAATAGTACTGTTCAAGAAATGTGTACCTTGGTCGCTCATCAAAATTACTGGGCATCCAAACCTGCTGATGATGTTTTCAAAGAGGAACTGTGCAGCTGTAGCGGCATCACAATTTCGTACTGCTTTGGCCTCCGCCCATCTAGTGAGGTATTCTGTTCCAGTGATAATATATCTCGCACCCGTGCGCTTCCCTGGTGGGTTGATAGGACCCACAAAATCTACAGCCCATTTGTCGAATGCGCGCAACGTGACCTGCGGTCGCAGCGGCATTTCATCGCGTCGCGAGGGTTTTCCTACCCTTTGGTAGATATCGCAGCATCTGCAAAAGTCCTTAGTGTCTTTATGCAATGTAGGCCACCACAAGCCCGCTTCTAAGATTTTCTGCGCAGTCGGTTTTCCAGCGAAGTGACCTCCCGCGGTTCCTGAATGAGCCTCTTTGATAATAACTTCTTTTTCATGCGGCATTACACATCTGCGTAGAACTTCATCCGGGCCTAAATTGTATAGGCATCCCGCAATGAGGGTGAAGTCTGTTGCCTTCACAACCAACTGTTTCTTTTGCTGCTTAGTAAACTCATCAGGTGCTACTCCTGTGGTGAGGAATTGAATAATGTCGGCATAGTACTCATCTGCAATCTGTATGGAAAACAACGGTGCATCTGGCAGATTGTCTTCTAGGTTACTGGGCTCTTCTCCTAAGTCTAACCGCAACAGATGATCCGGTCCTACATTCAGTCTTCCTGGTTTCACAATGATTTCAAAATCATACTCCTGGAAGAGGAGTAACCATCTGGAGATTCTCCCCCCTAACACTGGTTTATTGAATAGGTACTTCAATGCGGAATGATCAGTAAACATTTTAAACGAGGCACCCAATAGATAGTGCCTGAACTTCTGCAGCGCATATACCATAGCTAAGCCCTCCCTTTCTGTTGTGGTGTAGTTTTTTTCTGCTGTGGATAGCTTTCTGCTGGAGTAAGCGATGGGATGGTCAAGATCCCCTTCTCCTGGCTGGGTCAAGACGACTCCTAATGCGATGCCAGATGCATCCACATGTACATGGAAAGGTTTAGTCCAGTCTGGGAATACTAGGATGGGTGATGTAACCATCTTCTCCTTAAGTATGTCTAGACTCTGCTGGCATTCCTCGTTCCATAGGAATTTGACATCCTTCTTGAGCAATTTCTCCATTGGCGCTGTAATCTTTGCGTAGCCCTTGATGAACTTTTCTGTAATACCTGGTATGACCAAGTATTGTCCTCAGTTGCTTGACTGAGTTAGGTGCTGGAAGGTTTACAATGATAGTGATCTTGGCGGGGTCTACCATCAAGCCTTGTCTGCAAACAATGTGACCCAACAAGATACCAAATGGTGGACAGAATATACATTTTTTCAAGTTTAGAGAAATCTGGTACTGCCTACATTTCTCTAACATCAGTCTGAGATCACCTACGTGCTTATCAATTAGCCCAAATACAGTCCAATC
>LPNX010519202.1:4318-19263 GCA_001517045.1 Pseudotsuga menziesii
AGACCATTCAGGGTGGCTATCACCACTTCTGCATTCTCTACTTCTTCTTCTACTGCTTCAAGATGTTCAGCATTCTGGATCTTCACATTCTTCAGTTGTTTTCTCAAAGCCATATTCTTATCTTCAAATAGCTTGATCAAGGAATCAAACATCTTTGGTGTCTTTAGAGAAGACACTTGTGGTACAAGTTGATCCATGATTGAATCAACAATGATCTTCTTGGCCTTGATCAAGTTCTTTTGGTGTAAGGTTTTGAGGCTCATCTTCCTCTAGAACTGGAACCTCTCTACTCATGCAAGTGTCCAATTCATTTTCTTTAGAGAGATCAAATACTTCCATGCTTGGAAGTTATCAACTTCACCAAGCTTATCATCAAGCTGATGTGATAGATCACTTTGAAATGAAAACCTCAAATGCAAATAGCAAAAGATTAGATCTTACCGATTTGAGGTGTCCATCCTGCTTCCGGAGCTGGCTGATCTAGGGTTTGTCAGAGAAACCCTAATTTTCAAAACTTGGAATCTTTTAGATCTGATTGGATAGAAATATAGATCTCTTCAAATGGAGCTGTCCAATGTACTCCTTTTCTGAAAACAGTGGAGGGAAGCTCCCAGAACAGGAAGCCCTAGTTTTCCAATTTCTTCTGCAGAATTGCCTGTTACTGTTTCTATGATATCTCCGAAATTACTGCTCCTATATGTCTGAAATTTCTCACTGAGGTAAACTAGCATGTCCCTGATCCAAAAACATAGGTTTCATCAGAAGTGGTTTCACCAATTGGGATTTATTATCATTTTCCCAAGGTGACCTGTCACATGACTGTTCAGAACAGTGAAGTTGTATGGAATTCCACGTGTCACTGGTTCATCTTCAAGTTCTTAAATTCGGACCACAAATGGTACACTCTGTTCTCTTTCTGTAGCATCTTTAGGAATTCCATTTGGACCTCTGTAGCCCAAGCTATAGCAATTTTCCCTAGGTGTCCTGTTTAAGGATGAATTTTGGAAGAGGCTGGAACTTTAACTTGGAGGGATCATATCTCCTAGAATATAGCGAATATGAGGCTAAATTTCGGACACAATGTAAATCAGGATTTTATATTCGGCCTATACAATTTTTAATGCTTGATCCTTCGTCAATCTCAGGATATGGTGAATGTACCAAAACTTAGCAGTTATAGTATTTAGGGTTTTTTTCCAGATCGAGGTCAAACTAGGGTTTGACTTTCCTGGAGTTTCACCCAACCAAATTTATTGATCTAGGTCTCTAAAATTAGATTTTGATGAGAAGAAAAATCCTATGCTGGGCTCACTCAAAAATTCTTCTTCTGTAGAAAGTCCTAATTTTCCGCACCAAAACTAAAATTGCTCGGAATCGAATTCTGCTTCGACAGAAAGATGCGCCCTTCAATGGAGAGTCAGTATAGCCTTATTTTGCTGATCGATCATGGATAGAGACCCAAAAAAAAATAAGAAGCCATAGATTCTTTAGCTGCACAATGTCTTCTTTCAGGGTGGCTCTGATACCATGTTAAATTTTCATATGCTTAGCTAAGACATCAGTACTTCATTTCATTTTCATAACAAAAGCATATAAACAGGATCACTGAAAGATAGACAAGCACAACCATACAAAAGGAACACAAAGATTTATCCTGGAAAAACCCAGCAAAAGCTTCCTCAATATAGATGCCCCAAAAAGATAAAAGATAAAACCAGCAAGGAGATCAAAGCTTGATCCTCCTCCTTCTCCAGCTACTTCTCTTCTCCACTAATGCGCTATACAAGTGAGACTGTGTATCTTAAATGAGGAGCACCACACCTCTATTTATATTCATTCGTTCACTTAAGTTAACTCATCTGTCATGTAGGCTCGAGTTAATCATGTAGGCTCAAGTTACACATGTAGGCTCAAGTAACCACACTGGGGTGCTAATGACCCACCTTTACAATTAGAGGGGACTGCCTCATGACTCTTATTAGTTCTTTCGATTAGGAGCATCGGCGTACAAAGTAATACAAGTGGTTCTCTCAGTAGGACCATCGGGGACCACAAAAAAATACATATAGAATATTCTTTGAAGTTACAATATTTCAACATAATGATAGTCCAATTGAGGAGAAAGGAAAACAAGATTTCCGAGTCAAGATAACTCTTTTGAGGCCAGGAAGATGAGTTTCATTTATTACCTCTGTCTTCGGGTAGCTTCCAGCTTGGATGCCACAGGATAGTAACATATGGTAAACAGAAATATTCTTTTGTTCTTCATTCCCATGCCATTTTGCACTTTTGTGCTTTTTTGGACTTTTGTCCTTCGCATATGAGTCCTCCTGCATACCTTTCTTTCTAAATTTCCATTTAGGATCCTCTATCCATAGTGTCCTTTTATGTGATAGATGTATTCAAGTGTCATCTCACGGACGAAGAAGAACTTTTGGCAATTTAGTACTTATATGGTTCAGTACTTTGTTTTGATACAAATTGCTTTCATAAGAGTATTTGACTCTTATCTGCCTTTTGGCATTCAATTTCTGGCATGGGATCATTTATATATAATATACTATTTACCCTACTTCCTTTCCATGGGCCTTTTGCTGTCACCCCCTAGGACATTTTTTACATGTGAGATGGATGGAACCTCAAAATAGTATTCCAGACCTATCAATCCTGGTTTATTTAACAATGATTAAGTAGGACTTCAATGTGTTCATAGCCATTCGGGAAAACTGCTAAACTAGAAGAAATTCTTTCAGATAAAAAAATAATACACAATCTTTCACACAAGAACTTTAATCACTCCATAATTCTGATGCTCTCCATGCAACCAAGAGTTTGCCTCCTTCTATTGAAATCAATCAAAATATAAACTAAAAACAAAATAGAAATAAAATAAATCAAAATAAACAGCCAAGTCAATTTATTTATGTACATGATAGAAGAACAAAAACAAAACTCAAGAAAAATACGAATTGAGAACTAAACCATTTACTGGTAAGTTCTCTTCCCACCCCTGTAAATATTGCAATTTATAGGTTGAGGGGCCAAGCTTTGTCGCAATCTAGAAAGGACCTACCCACAACTGTTGAAATTTCGTGTGTTTTTCTTTCTCATCATGGGGGTGGTCCCACTTGAGAACCAAATCTCCCACCTCGAATTCTTTTGTTCCAGCCTTGTGTTTATCAAACCATCTCTTAAATACCCCCTGCTGTTGTCTGAAATGTTCTCTGGCCTTTGATCTAGATTCCTCTACCTTCAAAAGATTATGTATCCTTACCTGCAAGACTTCATTATCTGATCCTCTGGATTCCTGAGCCATTATGGAAGAGGGTAGCATGATATTGGGGGGTAGAATGGCCTCTTTTCCATAAACAAGGGTATACAGGGACACACCTAACGAAGTCTTGGGGGTGACCCTATCAGCCCAAACAGCATTTGGTAATGCTGAGTGCCAACTCCTCTGATTTTCTATCACCGTATTTTTTTAAATCCTAATCAGATTCTTGTTTGTAGATTCAGCTAAACCATTTCCCCGTGGATAGTAATTAGCAGAGTAATGCAACTTAATTCCTTTCTCATGAGCAAAAGTAGTTAATCTAATCGATGAAAAGTAAGTAGCATTATCGAAAACTAAAGAAATTGAAACTCCAAACCTGGTCATAATATGGTCTTGCAAGAAGTCCATGACCGCATCTTCATTTACTTTACGCAACGAAATGGATTCGACCCAACGAGTGAAGTAGTCGGTTGCTGTCAGAATATACTTGTTTTGTAGGGAAGAATTTGGCTTTATCTCCCCAATGATATCCATCCCCCACTGCTCAAAAGGCTATGTTATCATCACAGGATTTAACGGTCCTGCTGCTTTAACTTGTCTTCCACCGCACCTTTGACAAATGTCGCACTTTCTGACATGGGCATGTGCATCTTTGAACAGTGTGGGCCAATAGTATCTGGCTCTTAGAATTTTATGAGCTATAGTATCTCTGGAGAAATGTCCTCCAGTGGGCCCATCATGTAAATCTATCATTACCTTCCTCGCATCTTCTTTCTCTAAGCATCTAAGAAGGACTCCATCATAATTTTTTCTGAATAATATTCCTTCAACAATTTGATATGAGGATGATTTAAGACGTAGTGCTCTTCTTTGCTTAGAATTCCAATGTTCCGGTAACAATCCCTCCTGAAGGTAATGCACAAGGTCTCGATACCAAGAGTCTGAAGCTGTGAAAAGAGGACATACATCCATCAAATGTAACTGAGCTTTGTCTTCCCAGTCATGTTCTTCATTGTCTTTACTTTCAGTCATCAGTTTGTACGATCCTTTCCCTTTGACCATGGAGGCTGGCTTGAATTCGAGGTCATACTCCTGTAGAGTTGTTACCCAGTTGCCTCTTCTTTCTCCTAACTCCTTTTGTACGAAAAGAGACCTCACAGCTAGGTGTGGAACTATTACCTTTGTTCAATTCTTAAGTATATATGGTCTGAATTGTTTCACCGCTTTGAACATTGCGTAAGCTTGTTTATCTACAGCTGGGTAATTCAATTCGGCCCCTTGCAGACCAGTGCTCATAAATGATATGGGGAACTCATCTTCCCCATCTTCCTTCTGGGTAAGCACAGCTGCTAGTGAATCATCAGATGCGAAAGTGTACAAAATAAAATCTTTATCAGAATCCGGACTTTTGAGGAAGGGTGTGTGCGCAACAGCTGTTTTAATCTTACTTAATGCATTCTTCTCTACATCAGTCCACTTGAATTGTACACTTTGCTTTACCATTTGCTGCAAATGTTTAACAATTTGAGCGAAATCTGGCACAAAACTTAGCACGAAGTTTATTGTCCCCATAAATGATTACATGCCCTTTTTATTATGGGGTAAGGGTATCTGTTCGATGGCTTTGATCCTATTTGGGTCTATGGAGATCCCCTTCTTAGAAACCACGTGACCCAACAACTTGCCTTTTGTAACAGCAAACATGCATTTCTTGGGGTTTAGTGAGATACCATATTTTCGACAACATTCAAAAATCTGCTTTAGATGGAATGCGTGTTCCTCTCTTTTCTTTGAGAATATCGTGATGTCATTGAGGTATACTACAGCACTGTGGCCAATCAGAACGCGGAAAGCTATGTCCATGGCCCTCTGGAAAGTAGCTCCAGCGTTTATGAGTCTAAAAGGCATCCTTATGTAAGCAAAAGTTCCCCACCTAGTCCTGAATGTCGTTTTTAGTCTATCTTCTTCGGCTACTAATACTTGATTGTAGCCTGAGAATCCATCTAACAATGAGAATAGTTCAGAACCTGAAACCATTTGCAATATCTACTCCATGGGTGGAACAAGATAATTGCCTTTATCTGAATCGCGATTTATGTTTCTAAAATCTACACATAGCCTGATTTCTCCAGATTTCTTCCTCACCAGTACCAGATTTGAAACCCATTCCGAGTGTCTAACCTTGAAGATAATTCTAGCATCCAAAAGTTTCTTAACTTCACTCTGGATTAAAGGTTCTAATTTTGGATGCATTTTCCTTAAAAGCTGCTGATAAGGTTTGATTCTAGATTTGATGGGGATAACATGCTAGATGATATTGGTGTCATATGTCTTCAGATCTTCGTACGTCCAGGAAAAAACATCTTTGTATTGCTTGAAAGGAATGATGAACTTATCCCTTTTAGTTGGGGAGCAGCATTTTCCCAGATTCACATATTTATGCTCCATCTCAGTCCCCAAATTAATCAACTCAAATTGTAGAGATGAGCTATGAGTCTTCGCATTTGCTGGTCTTCTAAATTTCTCATTTAAATCAAACATACGTTCTAAAGTCCTGACTCCCTTAGGAATAAAATTATCGAATTTTAGCTCGGCCTAATGTTCTTCATCGTCAATAATCGCCCCTTTGAATGCCTCGTCATTTGTCAAGCATTCTATAATCTGTTGATCATCATCGAACACTCGTAGATTGGTAATCATATCTGGAACCGAAGACCTGAAAAACAATTCAATAGAGCACCGATTATTAGAGGGCACAAGCCTCGCAGCTGATGTGGCCAACAAGTCAGCTGTTGCATTCTTAAGCCTTGGAATTGATACAATGTTAAATGCATTAAAACACTTAAGTAAATCCCATACTTCATTTTGATAAGCTTTTAAATGAGGAGAAATGCAATGTATTTGATTCCGAATTTGTTTTACAATTATTTCAGAATCTCCAAACACTTTCAGATTATTTTCCTTTAATTCAATTGCTTTCCTTAATCCCTGAACCAACGCTTCATATTTAACTGTGTTATTGGTACATTCAAACTCTAACCTACATGAAAGAAAATGTTTGTTTTTTATAGGGTCAATCAGGACACAGTTCAGCTCCCAACCCCTCTAAAGTCTTAGAACCATCAAAGAAAAGTGTCCAAAAATCGCTACCCACTACTGTGCGAGAATTAACATCTATATCTACAACTAAGTCTACTATTTTACAATCAATTTCATCAGCCTGTGAAAACCGAAGGAGATCAGGCTGAGCGTCAGATGTACTACTGGCTTCTTCCGCTTAATAGTTTCCTGGTTCTATCTCAATAAAGTAGTTTCCCAAAATAGAATCCACTGGTTCATTTTTTTCTTCGAACTGAGTAACATTGTGTTTCATGTGGGGCTCCCTCAAAACTTTAATTTGATTTGGTCTTCCTTTATATGGCAGCCACAAATGCGACCAGTCTGAGGCAAAATATATGTTCAGCTTTGCCGACCAATCCCTGCTCAAAACAAGGCCATAAGCTTCTGGTATGTCAGCCACCACAATATCGATGACTTGACAAACCTTATCATTTGAAGATAAGCGGACGAGAACATCCTCCAATTCTCCAATTACTTTCACATTCGTTATATCCAACTAAACGACCCTCCAGGTAGATGGTTTAGGTTGTCCATTTATCTTTTTGCAAACCGACAGCGGCATGACATTGAGTGATGCCCGTGTCTACTAGGAAGTTATGCACATTATGGTTGAAAATTTCAAAAGTAAAGAAAAAAGGTGGATTCTTGCTTTTAGGCTTACCTCCCATACTTGCTTCACCAATTTCTTCTTCTTGGGGCTGATCGTCAGTGGGCAGCCTCTCCTCTGATACTTCAAGTGCTTTCAATAGCTTTTCTTTCTGTTGTGGCACATTGCACATTTCAAATAATGAGATGTTTTCCCTTGCCTTCTTGATATCCTCCACAATGTCATAATCCATCTTATGTTCTGTGAGATTCGATCTAACATTATTTATTTTTTCTTCATTGGGCTTAGTAGGCATGCTGGTCTGTCTAGGATTTTGACTGGTGATGGTAAAATCCGGAATTTTATTAGCTGAGGAGCTATTTTGAAATTTCTTAACATTCTTTTGAAGTCTTTTGATCTTCGGGAGCATAAGAATGTTTTCCTTAATCAACCCTTGGCTTCTTGTCATTACATTTGTTTTCAGGATGCCCTCGTGTCTCAGATCCCTTTCTTCCTCGGCATCAAACAACGATACACAGTCCCATAAAACCATAGCGTCATCCTCCTGTTTTTATGTTGATTTATTGTTATCTTTCCCTTCTTCATCATTGTCTTCAGTTAATTTGGAATCCAAAATCTTATTCATGACCAACATCATTGAATTTATCCATTGAGGACAATTCTTTTCAGAATGGGATTGTTGGTGGAAAGTGAAAAAGTTATCCATTCCTACCTCCGTTAAGTTCATAGATGCAAGGCGGTGCGGAGGGGGTTAGGATTGATTGTTATCTTCCCTTTTCTTGTAATAAGGCTTGTAGAAATTTTGGGCTTTCTTTTCCTTTTCCAAGTCTATGATTCTGTTAGAAAGCTTCTGCATCATTTTTTCCATTCCTTCAAAATCTGGTGATTGCTCCTCTATAGGATTAGGAAATAACAAAGTTTTCCTCCCAACATTTTTTTCTCCTAACCATTCAGGATAATCTTCGATACTTTCCCTTTCAGCCTCTACTCTCTCCGCTTCCTCATAAGTCTTTACTAGCGTAGGTTTGGCCTTCATTTTGGCAAACATGGCCAACTCGGGTCCTAGAGCTGAGGTATAATATTCAATCAGGAATTTATCCGAGGGTTTGTCAGCTTCAGAAAAATTCTTAAGATAGGGTACGAATCTTTGGGTAAAACTATGCACCTTCTCTTTTCTTTCTTTCTTTAAGGCGCATAGTCCTTTCATGAGAGTTGCATGATTTTTTTGGGTTGCATACTTACTTGTAAAAATCCTTTCAAAGGTATTCCAATCAGGGATAGAGTTTGCAGACAAACCAAAGTACCACGATGCTACTGCTTTTTTAAGGGTGTGTGGAAAAAGTCTACAAACTACATCCTCATATTCCCCAACCCTTAATCCTTCTATTGCCAAATAGAAACTTTGCAAATGGTCATCTACTAACATCTTCTCGTTTGGATCAAATTTGGGCAGCATCTTTTCAAAATATTGAGGTAAATCATGCAAAGGAGGTGTTAAGTTTAAAGGTGATCTGGCTTTCCAGGCAGGTGGTGGATTTGGTGGGTTGGGTGGCTAATTTGCGTTTACGCCCGCCATGAGTTTGGGTAGAGAGTGAGGTGGTGAATGAATAGGAGTATTAACAGGTGAACCGTAAGGTGTGTTTGGGCCTACTTGGTTCAAAGGCTGAACAACCTCCTGTAATGCTACTTCTACTAACTCTTCCCAATCTCCAACTAACACTGAATCTTCCAATATAGGACGGTCTTTCCTTTTATATTCTCTTCTGGGCAATTCAGGGATAATCGGTAATCCTCCAATCTTCTTCATGTATGCCCTAGTATGTCTTCTCAAATCATTAACAACTTCGTTGTCCATAGAATACAAATGCTCTCTACCCTTCTCTTCAGAAATTGGATTGGGAACCAAATAGCCTTCTGAACTGTCACCGGTGGAATAATCTCGAGAAAACGGGTTTCCTCGGCCAACCATGCACTGGCAGCCGTCCTTCTAGCACCAAAAACTGTTGAGGCCTAGAAATTTGCAGGCAACAACAGCAAGGGATTCTCCCCAGTCAACGTTCCCAATTAGCCCGTGACTGTTTGGTGTAGGGAATCCGTCCGGTTTGCAGTCCGGCTACTGTAGGTCAAGTAACAAAAATAAAGGTTTTATCGGTCGCGGCTCAATCCACCGCATATATTTTGGTATTTTTTGACTTAAAGTATGATATGCACGTGCCTATCTAAAATGCAGGTTGATAAAGAATGCAAGGAGCGGTCACAATGTGATGCGCAGGTTCTTACCTCTCGTCTTAGACTCTCTCGCATCTAAATCATACACAACTAGAAAATACATACTAACTAAGCTATCTCTAGAGGGAAAAAAATTAATTCATGAGTAATGTAATACTGTTCACATGTTAAGGTCAATCACAGATAGCTATTTTTAGAATCAAAACACATAAACATGAATGAAGATATACACGAGAAGATAGCTCATCAACAGTTAAAACCTCCATTACTCATAGTGAAAATTATCATAGAATATACTAGAGAACATTTAGATAAGAACATAGGTTCAAAAAGTTAGAACGCTCTCACAGTTAATGAAACACAGTTGAAAACGAAATAATCCCCCTTCAACATTGTTCATTTTATCACATTCGAACATTCCACACAGCACCTTCTCCAACAGGCAAAATTTGCAATTTCTTATTGTAAAACGAAGTAGTTCCTCTTACAAACAATAGCTCACAAGTTTTTCCAGGGAAAAATCCCCTCTCCTCTCTAACTTTCCTCTCTTTATACAAAAACAACAAAACCCTTGGGCTTCCCCAACTGTATGACCTTTGGACTTCCCCAAAAACTGTTTAATCTCACAATTTTGTCTTTTTTCATGAGTACTCATGATTCACATAATGTGTTACATTTCGAATTTCAACTTGTGAGTACTTCATAAACGGGATTGGCTCGGTAACTGACAGACCCCTTCCAAGCCTGGGATTTTGTTGCCATCGATTCAGCCTTGTCTTTTATTTGTCCTTCTGAGATCCGTTGGTTTCAGAATAAACTCTGCTTATCACTTTTCAACCAACTTTCCTCAGCTTTGTCATTTAGCTACATCTTCTCGTGGCAGTAATCTAAAGAATCTTCTGAGTCCGTCTGCAGTTAAACAAAAATTCACATTAATTAGGATTGCATCTTTTCAATAAACTTAAACTATACTAGCAACAAAACTGATCATCAAAATGAGGCCTAGTACTGCGCCCTCGTCGCGAAATCCTTAACAAGAATAAAAAACCACCACTGCCCACACAGGGGTTGAAAACTCACAACACGGCGGGAAAAACCTTATCGACGGCTTGAACCATTTAAACATCGGTCGGATAGTCTTACTTGCAGCCACAACGACGGGTTTCAAATGGACAACGAGTTCTGTGGGACCGTTAAGTCTATCGGAGTCGGAAGAGCTAAATGCCAAAGCATTGGGCGGAAAAGTTCTCTGTTGGCGAATGGAAAGACATCAACGTTGGGAGGTTAGTGCATTACGCAGCCGCAATGACAGAGGATGAAAAGACTACGGACCCCGCGGCCCCAAGACATATCGGCGAGACCCAGACAAAGCATCAGCGGGTGGAGCAGTTATGTGGCAGACACTTAGTTCGCTTGGGAGCCACAATGGCGGAAAACCAACAGAGTATAGCCTTCAATCAAAGTCATAAACTTTCCGCTATGGTGCAGAAACATTGTAAAAACGTTAAGTGTTCGGAAAAATTAGGGTCGTGCAACAGTCCAAAAAAAAGCTTGTCTCACTTCCAAAACAGCGGCTTCATAAAGATCAAACAACCCCAACTCAAACTTCGACCATCCTCCGACCATGCAAAACAAATCATAACAACAGGACATCAGAGAAATCAAGACTATCCAGCAGAACACTCATCATTCAGCTTCCGCAACGGAGGCTCCATAAGGAAATATGGCTCCGATGCGTTGTTTAAATGGCCTCCGAACAACCAAACTAAAATGTTACTTTCGGCTGGGCAACGATGAAGTTTGCTTTACCTCCGAACAGTGACGAAAATGAGAGATAGACTTCTGAAAAAAGAGAAAGAAATCACAGATCCAAGGGCAATATTTCAAACCAAACTCCAAGTTCCACAACCCAAAGCAGTTTCAGACATAAGCAATTTTCCGAAGAGCATGAAGACAGTTAACCTTGAAACAATCCAAACTTGTAGCAGAAGGAAAACAAAAACAGAGTTCATGGATCCAGACGATTCTAGGCAAGATAAAAATTAAGAGGAGGGTCCAAAATTTCAAAAAATTGGGAAAACAGTTGCAGCTACAACACTTTACAAATATAAACCCGCGCATGCAGATAATATGCGCAAGCTCAAGGGCCCAAAGGCCCAAAAAATACTCGAGATACTCACAGTCATCGTGGCCTCTAAAACAAAGGCCAAAATTAAATGAGATTGTTAATTTAAAAGTGTTAATTTCTTAAAAGCATAAACAATGATAAATTACAATTGTGAGAATTGAACTATCACGTGGAGACTATGGGTCATTATATCCACAAATGGATAAATAAAATATGACTCAAACTTGTGACTAAACGCATGTGGGCCAAATACAAGTTATGAATGAATGAAATATTTTAATGTCAGCGAGGTTAAGAATAGCCTATGGGACACACCAACTCACACGTCGTTTTCTGCAATTCAATCCTTTATTTGTTCAACTTGATAATGAACACTCTCAATTTTTTCACAGTCCCTTCGTTAAATAATCATCCCAAGATTTATCCACTAAGACATTTGTGTACTTGTCCCTATTGTCCTTAAAGGCTTCACACTCTAAAATGAAGTGTTTTTCTATCTCCACCTTACCAGTGGTGGAAAAAATACACACTCTTTCTGCCCAAGCTTCTTTTGGCCTTTTTCAACGCCCGGTCTCACAACGGAGTTGATGGGAATTAGTTCTTAATTGAGCAATGAGAATTTTGGCTTTCCAAGGTATATTGGCTCCAATGTACGCCTTTCGATGCCGATCGTAGGTGGGGTTAAACTCTTCAATATAATACTTTCTCTTTCTCCCTAGCTCTTTATCCCAAGTTCGCTTGTGGAACTTATTGATAACAAAAGCCTTTATTTTTTTACTATTCGTAGGGCACCTGCTCAAACACATATCCCACTTGCTAAGCCATTTAATATTTTGCCGCATCCAAGTCTTCTTTCTTTTGCACAATATGTCATTGAAGACAACCTTAGGCCATCTACCTTCTTCCCTTTGCTCAACTCTTTTTAGATATCTTATGAGTCTCACCATAGTGATTGCTTCAATAGAAGTCACCCCCATTTCACTTAGCATGATTTCGTATGGCACTGAACTCTTAATTTTGAACTTGGTTGTGATCATGTGTTTTTGAATCTTTTCTATTTGCTTCCATTGTAAGTCAGAGGTACTGCTGGCCCAAACTTCACAACCATAGAGAACAACCGAGATCACTAAGAGCCCAAAAAGGGTTTGCATAGTTTTCCAGTCCCATAACTCTGCCTCTCTGCACCTATTTTGGAAAGCATAAAAACACTTTCCAACCTCTCAGAGTTCTCTTTTCCTGCATCCTTCTCAACTCAAACTTTTGTTGAAGTCGATTCCGAGATACTTGTAATCATCCACTACTTCAAAGGTATTGTCTTCGAAGTAGAACTTATGTTGGACGAAAAACCATTGGTTTTCAAGTAGTTATTTATTAGTTATTTTCTGTACAAGGAAAGCACAACCAACGAAACTTAGTGTTGATGTTAGAACAACAGATAAAGATTGAGGTTATGGTGAAGTACGCAAGAGGCACATTGTTTATCCATGCATGAGTAGAGTTGATTGGCAGTGATTTGATTTAACAACCGATCGGCAGTATAGAGTTGAAGTTGGACACGAAGAGGTTGGATTTTCTTTACAGTGACAACATTCATAATTTTTGTTTTTTATTACGGGGAAGGTGTTGTTTAAGGGGGGTGTTTCTTTGGCAGGTTCATCGTCTCTTGATGGTCAATAAGAAGTCGCCCCCTCTCATCCATACATTTGCATAGATATTTACATAAAAATCTAAAAGTCAAAACTACTTTTCGCTTATTGGTGAACCCGAGATTTGGGCATGGATCCTGCAATATTAGAGATGGTGAGCACCTTAGCTCTCAGTTAAAGTAAAGTGGAGCTCGAGGAGAGGTACTCTTATCGCCCAGGACGTCGAGGATGCTGTCAGACAGAATCATGGAGCGCCTAAGTGGTTTGCTAACGCTGATACAAGGAGGAGATTAACAATTGTTTGAACCCCGAATATTCTCGAAACAATGGTGGACACAATGTCAAATTCTTTCTTACTCTCAAAGTTTGTTTCTTTGTTTGCATGATCGCAGGTTGAATTCAATATAGTTTGCATATTTCTACATGTCAATTTTGATTTGGATTTATGTGTGAACAAAATGAAAGAACATGTACATAATCATAATCACAGACATTTTGCAAAGATAACAGAAATACAGTAAACACATATTCTATTAAATGGCGGAAATAGAACATACTATAATTACAAAAGATAGAATGGTGGTAGCTATTTCTGAGAAGGGATATGGATGCTATGCTCATCCATGCCAAGTTGAATACAAAATGATGCCAAATGAGCCTATTTATAGTAAGAATGAGGGCTAGAACCCCAAAAGTCCAAAACATAACCCTAGAAGATGAACCGTCATAAAGTTTGCGACTCCAAGGTGCTAAGTTGAACTGTCAACTTCCCGGGGTCATAACTTTTCCATACGATCTCCGATTTGGGCGCTTGATAGCCCATTGGAAAGATCCATCCGAAGTCTACTCTTGATGACTATGAATCCTTATAAATTTGTCGGATGAAGATTTCCCCAAAACGCGTAGTTTAGGGCCTCAAAACGACCCCAAAGGTTTGGGACCCGAAGAACCGTAAAAAATAACTAGAAAACTGCCACAATAGAAGGTTTTGAGCCAGCAGAATAGGTGGATAGCCACCAATCTTCATTTGAATCAAATTTGTTTCCCAAAAAATTCCAATTCCTTTAAATACTAGTTCATTTTTTTCAAAGTGGATTTTGTATCCTTAATCTTCATATATTTCCTTGCATTCCAGTTTAAAATTTGCCTTCAATTTAAGGACGGACCCGGGGCAACAAAGCAACTGAACAGAATGCTTCAGTGTACCATTAAATGCCCTGTAATAAATTATTTGTACCATTGAATGCAATGTAATAAATTATTTCGAAGTACTTCAACTACCCATTTCAATTTTGAAAGGAGTGGGCTACCGACGCGACGATTTTGCCCGGCGGCAACCGTCGCGCCGGCGCTCTGACCACCGCCGGCGACCGTTCCTCTCCGTTGCCGGCAGCCGCTTCAACCCCGTCGCCGTTCCATCAACCTCATCGCCGTTAACGTGATCGCCGTTCAGCTCCGTTAAGTGATCGACCACATTGCTTCCGCCTTCGACGTAGCCATCAATGCGCCACCAACCACATTTCAATTCAAATGACGATCCCGCTGCTCCATTGCTCTGTTTCCCGGTCGCGGCTCCATTGCTCTGTCTCCGAAGTCTGCAACATGATCCGCGACTGCTGAATCCTATCCTACTAAGTCCGTTAGTTTTCTTCAGTAATTATCATTGCTTCTTTGTTGGCGTCTTCCTAGGTGATCTTCCAGCACTCAGTGCTTGCTTGTGTAGATCTGAAGATCCAATATCTCTGAATTTGCGAGTTTTGTTATATCAATATCATGGCACAGTCAACGCCCCATTTCGATTGCCTGCTCTTCGGTACCTGAATTCATAAGAAATTGTGGATTTTGTTTCGATTTGAAGTTTTCGCATATCTTTGTTTGGATTTATTATGAACATTTTGCCACCAATTTTGAAGTTGATTTGATGATATTTTGTTTTTTCAC
>LPNX010519208.1:4252-47258 GCA_001517045.1 Pseudotsuga menziesii
AGATTAATTTTCTTGTCTTTGTATGTTGTAATGTTTAAATGTATTTTGATTAAGATCTAAATAAGCTTCATTTAAAGGGTGGTTAAAGAAATTGTTCACAATTTGTTTTTGCTTTTTTTATTAATTTTTATTTTTTGTTTAATAAATAGTATTTGTTTTGGGCTTATTTTAACTTTAACAATTTGGTGCATAAATAATAGATATAAAATTATATATTTGAGTCTTTGTTGCGTGGAGAGGCGCTTTACATCCCAGTATGGAGGAGAACTTGTAACATTACGTAATGTTACTCTTGTAAATGTCCGCTATAAATAATAGTAAAAAAATTATTATGTTGTAAAGTTATAACACTAACAAAATAATAAGAAATAAAAAAATTAATTATCCGCCAAAATAAATGTTAGCAAAAAAAAACCTAATTTAAGGAAGAATAAAAGTCTGCCAAAAAAACCTAATATGGGGGAGATGTTGTAACATTCCTACCTAACAAAACAAGAAAAAAATAAAAAACCTAATTTAAGGAAGAATAAATGTCGACCAAAAAAACCTAATATGGGGGAGATGTAACGTTTCTACCTAACAAAACAAGAAAAAAATAAAAATTTAATTATCAGCTAAAAAAATGTGGGTCAGAAAAAAAAACACAACATGGGGAAGATGTTGTAATATTCCTACCTATCAAAATAATAAAAAACAAAAAATTGAATTATTGACAAAACAAATGTTCGCCTTGCACATTCTTTTAAAACCTTGTGCAAGGCCTTCTAAACAACCCATGGTTTTATTGTACATGGTTTAGAAGGGACTTGTACATGGTTTTAAAACCATGTGCAAGACTTCCTAAACAATCTCTTGTTTTATTGTACATGGTTTAGGAGGGCTTTGAAAATGATTTTAAGACCATGTACAAGGCCTCCTAAACAACCCATGGTTTTAGGAGGGCCTTGCATATGGTTTTAAAACCATGCATGGAGAGATGTTGTAGTTTGGTTCATAACAAAATAAAAATAATAATAAATAATATATGTGGGTCATAAATAATATTGAATATTAATAATAAAAATATTATTTGTGGACCTTAAATAAAAAGATGTGTCTTTTAGTTTGAATCAAATCAATGGCTCTATATAGGACACACCAAAGTTGATAGCTAATTGAGTGCAATACCTAAAAATAGGTTTGCACATCGAGAAATTTGATCCCTCTCGACGCTTAATAGAGCCGAGGATTTGAATCTAAGCTGGTTTAAGAACCAACTATCTTCATAAAATTAAGTTTTTGATTGTGTGTTTAATAATTATAGATCATAGTTAATATTAATATTAATATTTAATATTTAATTGAAAAATTTGAATTAAATTATGAAGAAGGTTGAAGATCTTAACATAATCAAGCATTGTTTTGTTTTATTTTGTAGAGATTTATCGAATATGAGTACTCGATATTTGTTAGTTGTTGCTAGTATATCGAACAATGCTGATTTTATATTCGGAAGCAGCTATTGAACGATGTAGCTATGACCTTCCTCTATGAAACTATGCAGCTATTGGAACGAAGCAGCAATGAGAATTCCTCTAACCTACCTTACGCTATGAAACAACTGGCTACATGGAGACACCTGGCTATGAACACCTGTAGCAATGAGAAGTCAGCACCTATAGTCACGACTCACGATGGAGCAATCGGTAAAATAAAAAAACGTTATAATAAAAAGATGTGCTTTTTCTTTATGGTTGGAATTATGTGCAAATTTATCATAACATGCTAAATTTTAAGACACGTATTTATTGTTAAAAATAATTGTTGCAGACACATTTTAGAATATAGCTTATTTAATTAGCTTTATGAATATTATGAAAAAAAATTACAATTCAAAAAAATCATCTTTTCAAAACATTGGTGTGTTATTTTTTTTTTTAATATATATTATTTATGTTCCTTTTAAGATGTTGGTTTAGTATTTAAATGATAAAATTTCTCAAAATAAATTTAGACAATTCACTTGGGTCTTGTTAAGGTCTTGACCATATCTATTAAATAAGGTCTTACGAGGTAGTGAGTGAAACCAATAAATGTAAATGACATCATTAAAAGAGTTTAATGAGTGAATCATTTTAGATCTAGATCTCTATTTGAATTATGTTAGGTTCGTACCCTATCTTATTTACTTTAGGAGTTAGTAAGTAATATATCGAACATTTTTTTTAATAAGGTTAATTAATTAGTAATGAACAATCAATATAAAAATGGTCTCTTTATTACTAGGAAGTTGATACTTATTAATTATTTGACAATGTTAAGTTACGGATTTGGGAACTTGGAAGCTTATTTAAATAGTTAGAAGGCTATATATTCTTTTGTAAAGAATTATTGGATAAGAGCTCTTCCCAAATAAAAGGTTACCTAAGATTAAGAGGCATGTGAACATTGCTTCTAGATTTGATTATCATAATACAAGAGCAACTTCAACTGCATAAATATTGCTTATTGATTTTCTTAGTTATTCTTCACAGTAATATTATGTTTCTGACAATTGTTCATCTATAATTATCTCTTTGTTGCTAGATAACTTTCATGGTAAAGTACATTGCAAGTGGTATGAGAGAACCTTCTCAAGCTATCATGCTTCCAAATTTTCCATATAATATTTTTATGATATAAACATGGGTGTTCACATGAACATGGGTAACACTTTTTTGCAAGAACAGGGTATGCGTATGTTGAAAAATGATCTTGTTTGAACTATTGTTAATCCCTCGATTGATCTTTCAAAAGCTCAATTGAGGGATTAATAAAGCGCTCAATCGAGCTATTGTTAATCCCTCGATCAAGCTTATTTTAGGAGCTCGATTGAGGATTAAAAAACCCTTGATCGAGCTAAGGAGATTACGCAAGGGTTTATCAAACCCTCAATCGAGAGCATGAGATCGATCGAGAGAATGTTAGGATGAAATTTCCAAACTGAAATGCCTCGGCTTAGCAAGCGCCATGGATTTTGAAAGCTCGATCAAGCTATGCGACTTGATTGAGATTTATAAAGCTTTGTTGAGAACGAAAAGCATCAAACTTCAGCTTATCTCAACATGTCTATTGCATAGGAGCTCAAATGAGGAGTATAGAATGGTTGTGTTGATTTTACTAGTGACTGGACAACTTGCCACCAACCACCAATTATTTCTACCATGGTCTCCACAGCTAGAGGTAAGCAACTCAAAACCCCCAAAAATTAGTCCTTCTATGCATGGATTGAAAGAGTTTGTTTTTTTCAGGAATTTTGTGAAATTTGTTGAAAACCCTAAAACAGTCAGTTTTTCTATGCTTTAAATGAAAGTGTTGTTTTTTTTAAGAATTTTGTGAAATTTGGTCAAAATTCTTAAAATTTGAAGTTCTTCTATGCATTGATTGAAAATGTTGTTTTTTTAGGAATTTTATGAAATTTCTTCAAAACCCCCCAAAAAACAATTATATGTATTGATTAAAATTCTTTTATTTTTAAGTAATTTTATCTAAAAAATTGTGATATTAGATATTTTTATCGAGATCTATCAAGCACCGAGAAGGATCCAATTTCTTGAGGTGTAATTTTTTTTAATATATCTTAAACTCAAGGAATTAGATCCCTCTCATGCTTTATGTATTTGGGTTTAAGACGTATTTGCATTTAAGTTTTATGTTTTAGGTAGAAATGGATGTTTTAAATTAGTTTTCATAATGTTTTATGTTTTAAATTACTTTGTATAATGTTTTATTTTATTAGAGAGCATGTATTTATTTTATTTTATGAGCTGACATGTATTTATTTTATTTTATTTTTGATAATGTAATGTTAAACATTACATCATGATATTAAGAACATATATTGGTGGGAAAATCAATTTATCGAAAGGGTTTTCGTGGAGCTTTATTACATTCAAAAGATAACCTATATATGATTACACGAGGAGCAGTGAGGTTCTCTACAACCCAGTATTGGGGAGATGTTGTAATGTGTAACGTTGTGTAATGTTATGTAACTTGTAATTCTCTTAAAAAATGAAAATGCAAATAATGTCGGCTTAAACAAAAAAAATTAAATTTCTTTGATTTCATTTTAAAGATAGATTTATAAGCATAGATAAGATAAAATATATTAAGGTGTAAATATTTTCTTAATGACTAAGAATTCAAGATAAAAAATAAAAAATAAAAATTACATCTCAAGAAATAGGATCAAATATCTTAAGGTGTAATTTTTTTCTTAATGTGTAAAAAATTAAGATAGAAAAAAATCCACCTCAAGAAATTGGATCCCTCTTAGTGCTTGATAGATTTGGGTTTAAGATGGATATATGGTGGTTTATCTTCATTGTTTCATACAGACGGTTCTCCAAAGCGGGGTTCTTCCCTCTACAAATCGTGTTCATCAAGAGGATATAGTGTTGTGGCACCCCCCCCATGTTGCAAGCGTAGTTGTATGTCAACTATTTACATATATAGTAAATTATTTTTATTGAATTACATAAAAATGAATTATTGTATACATATAACTCAATTATTAATTTTTGTTTGTCTATACTTTCATAGGAACCCCGCTAGCTAGGTCGTCTGGTAATCATGTATCCGAGAGTGTCATGTCCAGTATATCGCATGATGGTCACGACAGATTGACCTCCTTAGAACATGTTGAGGAGGTTTTTCAACACATAGGTACATTAAATTCATATTTAAATATATTTTTAACTATTGGTATCTTGATTTTCTATCTACATTTTGTATTTTGATTGATATATTTGATTAATTTGTTTATTAGGTGCTCATCCTACTTCTCCACCTCCTTGGGAGGATGAGATCACAAGGATTACGATAGAGAAGATTACATCACAACATAATTAGTTGTGCACCCAATTAGGGGCCATGCACCTTGATTTCCCATACAGATAGTTGATCAACATGACGATTGATGTAATCAATGTACTGTCGGAGGTCCACTAGAAGGTGGGACCTCTTAGTAACATCTAGCAAACTTATTTCCAGAGGAGGGACTGGGTATTGTTCCAAAAAAATGAGAGGCTGTGAAAGTCACAACAAGAGGAAAGGATGTCAAGGGAACTTTGTTTGACATCCCTCCTGGTTGTGCACATGGACAACTGCTTCGATTGCGGGAGCTTAGGCTTGAGGCCACTATGCCTCATGTTTACAACAGGTTTATTGGGGCATAGGGAATATTCCCCCAACATGACCAAGTCCCTTTGTACTTTCCCAAACATGTGTATGTAAATATTGTGCTACACATGCATCTTGATTACATGAGTATGCCATTGTTTTTTATGGTGTTGGGTTGGGCCACAATTATGAGAATCCTTGGGCTCGTAGAGACCCTACCACTAAACCACCACCTCCTTGACTAGTTTCCATTCCTAGTTGGGGTGTTATTTAGTCAGATGATGTTATTATTCCACCACAACTCATATTTGAGACATGATATTTGATGGAAGGTGCCCGACGCATTGCATTGGTTGGTGCTACAATGGCCATGCATGAGGCAGGTCAAGACCATGCCCTAGAGATAGAAATCCTAAGTTACCATGGGTGGATGAGTCAATTATGTTGTTATATTTGCAACTTCAGAATATATTATGATGTATATTATTGGTGTATATTGTAGTAGCCCCATCAAACATGTGTTTCCCTCCTTTTGAGATGCCATTATTGTGTATGGTCCTTGAGGTACAACCTCCGTTGTAAGTCTAGGAAATAGTCCCCAGTACGATATAATGTAATTTTATTTCAGAGTCTCTCTAGGAGAAGTCAACCCTACTAGGGTTAGAAGTCAACCGTAGTCAAGTTGGAAGTTCCGTCATGTACCCATACCCCATTATCATGCGGAATTAAAATTTTCATTGAGAACCTTCACTGTTCATCGAAACATAGGGCATGGTTGTGAACCACATCTCAACATTTCCAACACTATCATACTCCCTCCCGTCTTCCATAAATCAGTTCGACAATCTGCAAGAAAATATCTCAGAGGAGATTGGGTGGCGGAGAGAAAACAATGGAAATCAACGATTGTAAATGATCCCGCAGACTGGATCCAAATCAACAATTCAGAATTCACCCGCAAAGATCAACGGTGCAGAAATCCCAAGTTGCGGGGTTGAAAAGTTACAAAACTTTCAATATCACTTCCCACAACCTGCATCCCACATCAGAAACAGATCAATGACGAAGAATCATCCCGCGAAGATCAACGGCGCGGAGATTTGGATGGAGGGATTGAGAATTATGGGAATCGTGACATCGCGATCCCACATCCCGCAAGTTGTGGAAGGGAAATCTGCAGAAAACAAAATCTACAAAAGGAAATTCCGCATCCTGCATCCCGTAAACCTGCAAATTTGTGCAAAGGAATATTTCTAGCAAAAAACTCAGCTTTTCCACTGAATTCTTGGACCGATCTGATCATTCAGGCCATTACCGATCTGGCCAATCTACCCTGCAACTTAGCTCGAATTGCATTGATGGAAAAAGATACATAGATGCCTATAATTGCAGCTATTTGAAGGAACAATGCATCAATTCCACATAGCAATATGTTCATCACATTCCATCAAGCAATTTGTAGAACAAGAAATACAATTGCAAAGAATAACATAGACAAGAACACTTATCTTGCACAGAACTTGTCCCGCAACCAGTTATGTCGCTGCAATGTTCCACCCAACCATATGCCAGTGTGCTCCTTAGTCTCTCAGCAACACTACCACCCCCGAGCTGGGCATGATTCCCTATAGGAATAAGGGAACACTAGTAGACTCATACATAGCCAAGGTCTAATGACACTCAACCAAGCCAACACAGTTGGGTTTATCAGGATGCAGGGTAAAACATTCCAGCAGATGGGTTCCACAGGCCACTTAGCCAAGCCATCTCACAGTTGGGTTTCAAAGACTGTTCACATTCAAGCCAACATATGGGTTTATCAGACTGTACACAATCAAGCCATCTCATTATTGGGTTCATCAGGCTACCTAGCCAAACCAGCATTCACAGTTGGGTTTATCAGACTGTCCAACCAAAGGTTACTCACCAGGTCAAACACCACAAGACACAGCCAATCCAACCGATGGGTTTATCAGGCTTCCAGCCAAGCCACCTTTCCCTTTGGGTTTATCAGGATTCCAAGGAAATCGGCAGGAAGAACTGCTAAGATAGTGAGCTCATCTACAAAGCTAAGAACACCTTCACAAGATCTATCTAGTCTGGCTTCCCTACTACCTACACACCCAACATAAGAAATTTTCCCCTTCTCTACTCCACAGTCCCGCAGGATACACCTTCCCTTCCAGTGCTCTTCAGGATGTGCATAACAAGTTCACCAGCCACTCTTATCTTATGGTGAGGTTTCACACTAGGTTTATCAAGCCCGTTCTATGTCTCTCCCATTCCTAAGTCTTGTACATAGCTCAGACCTGAACCAAGGTGCACAACACGACAACCACAAGGAGACTCTACAACACAGGCTTACTATGGGACACGAGTAACATGGTTGCATACACTCTGTAGTTTAAGGCACGCTGCAACACAACAATCATAGTCTTTCCAATGAAAAAACACTCGCAGAACGCGAAGGATACACACAGGTAGAGCTCTGCTGCTACCACAATGTCACTAAAAACTCACAGAACGTGAAGGATACACATAGGAAGAGCTCTGTTGCTACCACAATGTCACTCTTTCCCAGAAAAATGAAGATGGTGGTGAATGAAGATGGATGAACTAGAACGTCCCATAGCTCTCAAATCGTGAGAGGAAATCCAAAACGTGAACGTGTGGGTCAACACTGGCATACAATTCTGGTGTTTTCTTGTCCATGCAAGTAAAACAAGACATTCCAGGACTGGGTGGTCTTCCCAATTCAAATTTTCCCATACTCTTCCCCTTCCAAGCAATAACTACCTCAACCACCTTCTGGCAGAATAAATGGTTGGGAAGAGAAGACAAGAAAGAGGGTAGTTAACAGTTATGATGGGTTCTCCCCATGACACATGGATTTCCCCAACTGGTTCAAGTTTAACATTCCCCCACCCCCTTATCTTTAGGAAAATCATGCCCCCATCTCATTATTTGTTGCATTGAGATAGTTGGCTATGGGTTTTTCATTAATTTACATATTTACATGATGTTTAAAAACATGCTTGACTTAGCACGAAAACCATAAGCATCACCATGAGTGCCTATATACCAAACCTTAATCAATGACAAGACCTTGGCCTTGAGCTCTTGATATAGTATTCACATCATATACATTAATGCAACGGGGTCAAAACCAGGGTGTTACAAGGTCAGTCACTTGAAGGGTATAAATAGGGAGGCTCCCTCCCTCATTTATACACACTCTCACTCACTCAAGTTTGCATGAGGAGAGAGAGAAGGATAAGGAGGAGAGAGAGATACCTACAAAATACTTCTTCTTATTGGTTTTTTCCATCTTGTGATATTTCCTTAGTGACAGAACTATTCTAAGGAAGTTTGTAGGGTTTTCTCCTTTATGGTTTCCTCGATGAAAATATTTGTGTCTTGTGTATCTTCTCTATCTTGTGTATATTTTTGTGCTTGTTGTTCTTTCATATAAATATCCTAATCAAATTAATTAGATTATAAAAACTATCATGGTATCAAAGCCTCTATGACAGAAGGCACTGTGCAACAACAAAAACTAGGGCTTCCTAGTTCAAGGTCTTCTCTCCATAGATCATCAAGAAAATAGGGATAGGCTAACTCACCTTAGAAGGGCACATCTTTTGGTGGAAGCTGATCCAAATTTGGATAAGTTTCATTTTTTTACTGCATGACACTATAGGAAGAAACTAGGGCATCAAGTTTCAGAGGCTTCCCACCTTAGTCTTCAAAAAAGGACCTTGCTGAGAAACTTGTCTCAAGGAGGTGCATCTTTTTATATAGATAGAATTCCCAAATTCCAAGTTTAGAAAATTAGGGTTTCTTTGACAAACCCTAGGTCAACCAACTTCAGAACTAGGTTGGACACCTCTAATCGGTAAGATCTAAATCTTTTCTATTTCCATTTGAAGTTCTCATTTGAAAATGACTCATCATACTCAGCTTGAGGACAAGCTTGGAGGAGATGATAACTTTCGAGCATGGAAGTACATAATCTCCCTGATCCTTGAAGAAAATGATTTGGATCAGTATATCCGTGAGGAAGTTCCATATCTAGAGGGATATGGGGCTAAGGATACTCATAATAATAATTTAATTAAAGGAAAGAGAAGCATTACAGATTCTATTAAGGATCATCTCATACCCCATGTGTCATCCTTGAAGACACCAAAGGAAGTATTTGATGCTTTGACGAGGATGTTCGAAGGAAAGAACATCAATTAGAAGATGGCATTGAGGAACCGGTTGAAGAATGCGAAGATACAAAACTCAGAGACTATACATTCCTACTTTACAAGGGTTGCTCAAATCAAGGAACTGTTGAGCATGGTTGTTGTTACAAAGAGAAAATTCCTATGTCTTGGGGGTACCACAATAGATAGTATGGCACCAGAAATCAATATTTCCCAATATCCAAGAGAAGTAAGAAAATATAACACTAAGGGATATAGAATCGTACCTTATTTCGGACGGTTGAAGTAGATCCCCATTGAGCTTTTCCAATGAAATTACAACTATAATTTGCTCTCAACAACAACAAACAAAGCAAGCATGATATATATAAATGTGTTAGAGCTACTCTAGCATATATAATCAGTCATGTATAAGCAATTAAATACATCCATGGATTCAATATTCATATTCAAAATGCACATGAGTTGGACAAGAAAAGATATTTCTATTAATAAATTAGAGATACAATAGTGACAAACTCTGTCGGCACTTCTGCGAACCGAAGAAACCAAATCCTGCACCTGGGCCTCCACCACTTCAATCCTCCATCTCTCGATAGAAAGTTCACAAAGAAAAGGAAATCTTGGGAAGAACACTATGTGCTCCAAGGGGAAAATGGATGCAAACTCAAGTATAAGAAAAACTAAGGCAACAATGGATTACAGTTTCCTTCCTCTTCAATTTCTCCTCCTTCAATGTATCCAAGGGGTTCCTTATATAGCACTACAAAGAGGTAATGGAGGGTTGAATCCGAGCATTCTCAAGGCATTTGGAAGGCCAATGGTCAATTTATTCGGACTCATATGAGGAAAAATCCAAAAATATTTGTCATTTTGCACACATCCCGATGTACGTGGGTTTGAGGTCAAAAGTTGCATATACACGCGAGTATTGCTTTAAAAGTCACGTATAGGTATAAAAAAGAAATTTTTGGGGATTATAATGGAACATCAAAGTATAATATAAGTCAATGGGGTCCAAAGATTCTATAGAGGGATAGTGAAGGCCATAAATGTGTGATCAACCATGTGTGGTAAAATCAGCTATAACAGATGCCCCTTAATGTGTGAGGTCAGAGGGGTAACATGATGGCCAAAATAAATTATAAAATCCATCCCAAAAGTGGAGGAATGAATACCCAAGTGGAAGAACCAGCCACTCATCAGTACAATACAATAATCATTCTCTGCATGTGACTGCAAATACATATAGCAGTCCCAGATACATAAGAGTACAATGGTCATGAATAGGCATGATATACAAAGTGTCATGTGTGATCATCGCCACACACAATATACAATGGATTAATATCTCCATAATGGATGAATATATCTGATATACAATGAAAACACTGGAATCAAGATCACGAGAGCTTAAATCTCATGAATATTGGCATGATCAAGGAGGTAGCATATATGGAATGCCACCAAGCTGGAAGGTCTTCTACACAAATCGCTATGATTACATGGCCTACTATGTGAATAGATGTGTCAAGGTCGAACATATTAGTCCATCATCTGATTACCAGTCATTGATGTATACCGTTAATATACGCGAGAAAACCCACCGATAATGGAAATGGGAATCAAGGTACAGAGTGCAATTTAACAAGTGTGAATATATGTGTTGAGGTTGAACACTTGAAAGAATCCATAGATCAGGGGACATTGATGTATTCCCAAAATTTTTGATGGTGAGAGAACCTACCACTGATGACTGTAAGTCTCAAGGCACTCAAATTACTCTAGACTCCTATTCCATAATAAATGATATCATGTCAATGGAATGGAATCCGTTGGAAGGAGGGAATTAAGGAATCCCCCATCAACCAACACGAGGTGCTCAACAATGTTCTATAATGTGGAAGAACTCAACAAATAAGATGTGCATGAACTAGTAACAATACCGAGAATGGCTGACATGCAAAGTCAAGATAACTGAGGAATGACCGACTCAAGCTTCAACTTCCTTCCAACAAGAGCATAAGGCAAGTGGTGACTGAAGGTAGGAAACATGGGCTTGATATGAAAACTATGACATATTTGTGACACATGAGGCATCAACAGAGGCTCCATGGGGAATGGAAGCGTTACCAATTGGTGAAGCTAGACTCAGAGTAACGAGTACAACTCATAAAGTCAAACTAATAACCCAACCAACGGATGTGATATATAGTGCTATGTTCAAAGGTGACATGACTCAACTGCTGCCAAAGATAACATCTTTTCCCGTCTCGATTTTTATGTTTTTTTATTTTCTTGGACTTTTTCAAATATTTTGAAAAGGTTGAAAAACAATAAAAGTGCTTTATAGTACATAGCTAGGAGGATACGAGTTTCAGGGAAAGGAAAACTAGTTCCAAGTAGTGTAACATACCTATGCTCAATGCAAGGAAACATGTGCAGGATAATGACACTTGGGGGAAGGTCTCCTACTGGAAAAGGGGAGATCAAGCTACAAAGGATATGTAAAAGTCTCTTCTTGGATAGATATGATACAAGCTCGAGCTATATGGATTATAACTCTGAATCAGGGAGCCAACATAAAGCTTAATAAGGCAAGAAAAACTCATGAAATGCAATTACAACTTGACATATACAAGGGAGTCCCTATAAGGAAAAGCCAATATAAAGTTCAAGAGGAGTATGAAGCTCTTGCTCAAGGACATGGCACGACTAAAAAGAGACTCCCACAACCTAAATGAGGCATCTCAGCATGGGTGCCAAATGCAAAAAAGGATATAATTAAGGAACCCATGTACAGGAAAGCTCTACCATTCGCACAACACCACTTCTAACAATAGCATGAAGGTTTCGTGACATTATGGAATGGGTTCGTACCTAAGGTCAAGATGAAATGGTCATAAGATGATGCATAAATGCAACCGGATGTGAAATCCTAACCTATATTCCAGTTCGACATTATACCTGTGATAGGCACGAACGGGTGAAAGACCTCAGAGAGAGTGTGCAAAACATGGACCCTACATGACAACAATATTAGTCCAAAACAAATAGAAATAGTCAGTAAAGAGTCCAAACTATATGATACAAGGAGGATTGATCATGACAACTACATTCAAAGGAAACAATGCGGTGGACGATGGGACATAAGAAGGAATGTAAGGTGTAGACCCAACGTTCACGTATCCACTAACAACCCCGTGAGGGTGAACACTAGTGTTAAGACCGGACAAAGGGAGTGATATGACCACTCCCAAATCTATGAACAAGGTAAGGGGCGATGGTCCTCCCCAGTCCAACATTGAAGGTCCACACTAGGACCTAGAGTGGGTGACGGGATACTAGTAGTGATATCAGACATGTCGAACATAAAAGGACCTAAAATCAAGAGAACATAAATATACTCAAGTAACTGCGATACTTAAATCCAAATAGCGCACAAAGAGCACACTCCTAAGATAATCAAAGGAAAAATGCAAGCAAACCAAGGGGAGGATATGTGAGCTCCCGAATGCAGCGGGTATGTCTCTCCTAGGAGAGACTAAAGACTCGCATACAATACAAGCAGAGGTGTGTAACCAATTATAGTGGCGCTCATATTCAACGCGTAAAGAGACTGTGCTTTCCAACCCCTACCTGGCCAAGAAACCCACATAATAGCCTCTGCAAGTACCCCCTGCGATACCTAGGTAAGGAAACTAAGGTCACCCCAATATAACCAATGCTTAGGCAGACAGTCGCAGGAGGGATCGACCATATGGGAAGGTTAGCAAAGCCCGAAGCTCAAAAGCACCAACTGGTACCTCAAAATCACCCAGATACGAATACGATCCTAGAAATATCTTCGGCGCTCATAGAAAGTGATCAAGGGCTATCCCAATCACAATCGTGTACGCTACCTCATGCTTAACTCCCGTGTAGGAGGAGCCTCCTAAGAAACACTAATTATACCAAGGATTTCACTCTCTCACCTGGACAGACACCTAATTGTTATGTTTAGTAGTCTTGGAGAATTGACATACAATGAACTATTCCAAGACTCTAAATCCTAATCTTGTTGATGTACCCTATCAAAGAAAAATTTGTAATTCATTTTAATTTAAGCGTTGAATTTAATGGATGTAATTACTCAAATGGAAATGGTTGTGCAAATGATGATATTGTGACTAATAAGTGAAATAAATGTGCACACCTAACAAACAATGCCAAGTACAATTTTGTAGAATGAAAAATAGGGTATGCCACTACATGAGATGCATAAAAAATCATTCATTTCCGAATGCCAATGCAATCCTTCCTATATGAAACCCTAAACACAACTCTCATCCAAGAAATCCAATGCAAGCACCTCCTTAAATCCATATGTGAGATGCAAGTAAGAATGCAACTATTTTGTATTTTCAATTTTAAGAATGAAAATGCAATAAAATTCATTAAAATCCTCAGTGTCTGCAGCAAGTATAAAACATAAGCCAATCAAGACACCGAGACCAAAAGATTAATGCACTAATGGAAAAATAAAAAAGGAGATAAATGACTAGAACTAATTTCAAAGAAAAATCAATGAAAAAGCAGTCTCTGGTCACAAAAGAAGCAGTCAACAGACAACATCAGTACCTAGGAAGACCCATCCACACTCACAACCCACCCAACAACTTCCCACAACATCAAACTCAACCAAAAGGGAGTATATACATGACTATTCAAAGAACAATAGCATATGTATGCAAATTTTAGCCAAAAACCTACATGTATACGTGACTTTTGGCCAAAAACCTACATGGACACATGACTTTTGGCCAAAACCCTGCGTATTTACGCGACTTTTAGCCAAAAACTTGCGTATACAGAGAAGAGAGTGGTAAAATGCAGGCCAAGGGTCAAACCAATATAGGGGAGTGTCAATGGATGAACATACTACTAAATGCGACACAAAAATGGGGAGAAATAAAGAGCAAGTCAAGCACATTGTGCCCCCAACCACAAACAAAAGCAAGGAACATCCCCAATGGAGTCACCAATTCTGTTACAGAAAGAAACTTTCTATGGCTTGGGGGTACCACAACAAATAGTATGACACTAGAAATCAATCTTTCCCAATATGCAAGAGCCATAAGAAAATCTATCACTGAGGGATGTAGAATCGTACCTTATTCTGGACCGTGTTGAAGTAGATCCCCGTTGAGCTTTTCCAATGCAATTGCAACTATAATTTGCTCTCAACAATAACAAGCAAAGAAAGCATGATATATATAAATGTGTTAGAGCTACACTAGAATATATAATCAATCATGTATAAGCAATTAAATAAATACATGGATTCAATATTCATATTCAAAATGCACATGAATTGGACATGAAAAGATATTTCTATTGATAAATCAGAGATACAATAGTGACAAACTCTATCGGCACTTCTGCGAACCAGAGAAATAGAGTCCTCCACCTGGGACTCCACCACTTCAATCGTCCATTTCACAATAGCAAGCTCACAAAGCAAAGGCAAGCTTGGGAAGAACACTATGTGCTCCAAGGGACAAAGGGATGCAGACTCAAGTATAAGCAAAACTGAGGCCACAATAGCCCTATAGTTTCCTTACTCTTCAATTTATCCTCCTTCAATGTATCCAAGGGGTTCCTTATATAACACTCCAAAGAGGTAATGGAAGGTTGAATCCAAGCGTTCTCAAGGAATCTGGAATGCCAAGAGTCAAGTTATTCAGACTCATATGAGGAAAAATCCAAAAATGTTTTTCATTTTGCACACATCCTGATGTACGCGAGTTTGAGATCAAAAGCTTCGTATACACGCAAGTATTGCTTTAAAAGTCGCGTATAGGTATAAACAACCAATTTTTGGGGATGATTTTGGAACATCAAAATAGAATATAAGTCCATGGGGTCCAAAGAGTCTGCAAATGGACAAGGAAGGCCATAAATGTGTGATCAACCATGTGTGGTAAAATCAACTATAACAGTTGTCATTGATGGCAAGCCATTAATGACAAAGGAGTGATAAGGGTTGATGACATAGCAAGCATGACATGGTTGGTTGGGCATTGGAGACCACTCACAGTTGGTTTCATGTTGATCCTTTTCCCAAAAGCTAATTGAAGTTACTTTGATGATGTTAATGCAGCTCATGCTCATGTGGATGGTTTGAGTAGCCCATGCACATGATTGAAGAATTACATATGCTTGAAGACCTTGATGCATTACATGAAAGAACTCTTAAAATGATTGAAAAGGTCTTTGGTACCCATTGCTATCCTCCTATGTATTTTATATGGTGGTAACTTAGTGGAATAAGCCCACATGGGCATAAGATATCCTTATGCCCTTGTTGTTGTATTGAAGTTCGATGGTGAGCCCTTAGACATGATAATGCACTTGCATGTGGTAACTTGGATCTTGAATTCTTGATATGGCACACTTGTTGCTTGGTGACGATTTTATCTTATTGAAGAATCCTTAAAGAGTGTGATATTGTTACCCTCATCCTTTGGGTCCTTGGTGCCATTAATGAAATCCCTTTCCATGATGATGTTGATGATCATAATAATGTGCACTTAGTTATTTGTTGAATCTGGCACATAGTTTGAATAAACATCTTGTAAATAAAACTTTTATGAACTCATTTAACAAGTCGGCTCAGCTATAATAAAAATTATAATAAATAAAATAAACTCACTTGTTGGAAGTTGGATCAACAAAATTCATGTATGGAAAACATATATAAATAGGTGGCTAACGTCCTATTTTATGTAGACAAGATTTGAAGCAATAATTCTCTCTGAAATTCAAGCATATATAAGATCAAGGAAGCCACGGATGAATGTGAAAGACAATTCGAGCAGCAATCCAAATTTAGGTATGGTGTGTGGTCGTGGTACATATATGATCCGGGGGTAAAAGGAAATTTGAGGCAGCAAAATTGTAGTCCTATGGAGAAGTCCGAAGTGTGATGAAAGGTTCTAATTTAGGTTAGCCAAGGTTTATCTCTTATAAGGTTTTAAGGAACGTTTTAAAGGGCAGATTTTAAATGTTAATTCAGTAATTGAGTACTCTAGGAATGATTGTGGACTGATACAAAACTCCTTCAATGGATTTGGACTATTATTCACATCTTTGTGCAATCATGTTAAGGGATGATTTAAAATCTGGTTGAGAACTGGTTTGATGAGTCGTTGGTCCTTGAGGTCTATTATAAGACCTTTTTGAGGGACGTCGTGAACTCATAATGACAGCTGTGACTTATTCACTATTGAAGTAATTTAAGGTGATTCAAAGAATCTTTGAAGACTTGGGATAAGATGACATGAGCGTCATTTCCATGGGAAGATCCATTGGATCTATGGACAGACCTTAGACTACTTGTTATCTTGGAAATATGAGTCCATGTGGAGATGCTTTGAAGACATGAGAAACATTGATACATGGGAAGACTTGATTGGAACAAAAGTAAAAGGTGGATGTCAGTGACAAGTTGATGGTTGTTGAATGACTAGTATTTGATTGAGTGGTAGAAGTATGTGAAGGCAAGCTGGGTCTTGCACACATTCTTAGTTGGAGCTAAGAAAACCAAGCTGGGCCTTGGCATAGGACTTGTTGCACTTGAGTTAGTTGGTGCTAATGGAATCAGAAGATTGAAGTCTTCATTGTAATTCATATCCAGTTATAAATAAATCTTACTATATTTGTCTTCCAATGTGTCTTTATGATTTACGTTGATGACATGCTTATTTGATGAATGTTGATAAACTCTGCTTATGCCTTAATAATTGAAAATTATCAAAATTTCTAGAACATTGATTCACCCCCCTCCTCTCAGTGTGGCATTGTGTACAACATGAACAACTTGAAGGAGTTGAAGAGAATGTAGAAGAAGGAGAGATTGTGATGACCACCTTGAATGGCCTCCCAAGATCATGGGATTCCTTCATTCAAGGAATCTGTGCAAGAAGGAAGTTGATCTCTTGCAGCAGACTCCAAGAATAATGCACACAAGAAGAATCTAGGTTCATAACAAGAGAAGAGACTATGGGAGCAAACGAAGATCAAGCTCTCACAGCTCACTCCAGAAGAAACTACAAAAAGAAGGAGAACCACCATGACAACAAAAGGAAGGAAAATCATCATAAAAGACAAAAGAAGTTCAGAAGAGATCCTTCCAACATTCAATGCTACACTTGTGATGAAAAGGTATACTTATCTAGATATTGTCCCAAGAACAAGGACTCCTTCAACGAGAAGAAGAAAAGACATCATGCTCACACTACTGAAGAAAACGAACCGACAAATAGAAGTTTCAGAAGAGAGAAGGATGATTCTGATGAAGAGTATGTTCTAATATCAACACTCACATGCACTATATCACATGGAAGAAATGATAGGCTTGTAGATAGTGGGGCATCTAAACATATGATGGGATACAAAGAATCATACATCAACATGTCTAAGCATGAGTCACCTCACAAGGTGAAACTTGGGGATGATTATCAATACCCCATAAAAGGAAGTGGAGAAGCTTCATATAAGCTAGACTCCGAAAAATATTTAAAGATGAAAGATGTGCTATATGTTACAGGATTGAAGAATAATATTCTATCCATCTCCGCACTAGATGCAAAGGGAATGAGAGTTACATTTGTTGATGGCCAAGTTCTAATGTGGCCTAAAGGAAAGACAATCAATGATGCAATAGTAATTCGAAAAAAAGACAGAGGCTTGTACAAACTGAAGAGACAACCTGGACAAGAATTGGTTCACGAATCAATAGAACCAAGTGAACTATAGAACCGAAGGCTTGCAAAAGTGCACCGCACATCACTGCCAATTCCAAGAAAAGAAGTCTCAAGACTTACAGAAATCTAGGCAAAGCATGAAGGCGTTTGCAAAGGATGTATGCAAGGAAAGAATGCAAAGAAGACATTTCCCAACAGTGAAAGCAAAGCTAAAGGAATACTAGAGATACAACACTAAGATGCCAATGCGGGCCCATGTCATATAGCTCACTAAGTGGGTATGTGTACTATGTTTCCTTTATAGATGATTTCTCATGTAAGACTTGGATATATTTCTTGAAATGGAAAAATGAAGTATTTAGTAAGTTCAAGAAATGAAAAGCTTTGGTCAAGAACCACAATGAAAATAAGATCAATACTCCGTGGTTAGAGAATGACGGTGTAACACCCCGGTTTTGACCCCGTTTTCATTAAAAATGTATATGATGTTTATGTTGTATTTAATCGTGGTGTGGAGCTAAAGGAAAAATCCCCACCATTGATTTATCATTTTAGGTTCGACGATTAAAATTGATGCCAATGGTATTTTGTGCTAGCCGACACATTATAATTTTTGGACATCATGTAAATATGCGATTTAATTAAAAAACCCATAACCAGCTATGTCAATGCAACAAATAATGAGATGGGGGGATGATTTCCTAAGGATAGGAGGGGGTGGAATGTTTATCCTCTGAGCCAATGGGGAAAATACAATTGTCAAAAGAAGAACCCATCAACTTCCAACCACCTTTTCTTGTCTTATTCATCAACCAATTAAATTCTCCAAGATTTAGTTGGGCAGTTATTGCCTTGGGACTTGGGGAGTATGGGAAACTGTCAATTCTGGTAGGGTTGTCAGCCTTGACCACACACTTTCCCAAGGGGGAGGTTTTTTCCCATTTCCCTCACTTGGAAGAGAGAATCCACACACCACTTACGCCCAGGATATTTTCCTCATGCACTCACGTGGCTGAGCTTCCTCACATTGTTTTGGTTTGTTGTGTGTTTTCCCTCACGTGGGAAGCCGTTTTATTCAATTTCCCCAAGCTGGGAATTCTTTTTTTGTAATGATCAGTGGGTGGGTTTCCTCCCACACGATTTGGATGCATTTCCCCATTGTTTTCCAAGCTAGAAATATTTTTTGGTAATGCCCAGCGAGTGGGAGAAGAGACCCACAATTTCTTGGATGTTGTTGAGTTCATTTTGGCCATGTTAGGGCCAAAACGTCCTTCGGAATTGAATTGATGTTAGGGGGTTGTTTTCACCCATCTTGGCAATTCGTTTTGTTGCCAAAACTGTTTTCCTCAACCCGGAATTGTGTATCTGGTTTTGTTTGCATCTGTAATTTGGTCTAAACTGAATTAGGAGTGGAAATGGGGTTTGAACAGCTTGATAAAGCTAGTGTGTGAAGGAACCTCATAGACATATCTAGGGGGTTCGTTTTCTTCTTTGCACACGCTGAATAGCGCTGGAAGGGAAGGAATATCCCGAGGGATTATGTAGTAGAGAAGGGGGTTCTTCCTTGTGTTGGGTGTGTAGATGTTCTAGAAGCTAGGATAGATCTAGTGCAGATGTCCATAGCTCTGTGGTTGAGCTCACTAGCTTAGCAGTCAAACTTTCCAACTCCTTTGCATCCTGATAAAAACAACTGTGTTGGCTTGGATGAATTTTGTGGTATCCTTGGTTATGTGTGAGACTGCTAGTGTTCCTTATTCCTTGTGGGAATCATGCCTAGCTCGGGGGTGGAAGTGCTGCTGAGTGATTGATGAGCACACTGACCTATGGTTGGGTGGAACGTTGCAGCGACATAGCTAGTTGCGGGACAAGCTTCGCTTCCAAGATAAGTATTCTTGTGTTAAATATCTGTATTTACATTTGCTAATGAATTAAGATGAACATGTGAATGAATGGAATGCCTTTGTTTCCACTGTATATTAAAGATTTATACATATGCATATTTTTTATTTCCCATGCATTTTTGATATTACATTCATGGGGCTAGTTTTCTCGAATTAGATAGTAACATAGTCGAGTTATCTCTCCGGTAGAGGGGTGGGGACGTGACACTGTGGTATCAGAGCTCATGTTGTAGCATGGGCCTCAAAGGGCCATGAAGAGCAGTGACAGAGGCAATATTACCCTCTGGTCAGCAAGGGAAAATGAGAAAGACAGGAAAAAATTTCCAAATTTTGCTAAGTGTTGGAATTTTTTTCATATATCGGCTCAGTTGGCCGAGTTCTGCCAATACAGTGTCAGCTGAACTGGCTAAGTTGAGCTGGCGGCATGTTGAGCTAACGAGAAGAAGAACAAAAGTAACTATTTTGAAAATTTTCTAAGTGGTGAAAATTGGGTGAACTCGGTAAGTTTTTCCGATACGTCAGAAAAGTTAGATGAGTTTTCCGATGCATCTCAGATGAGCTTTTTGATGCATCTCGGATAAGTTTCTGATGCATCTCGAATAAGTTTTCTGACGCATCTTCGATGAGCTTTGCCGATTACGAGGAAAGAAAGAAAAATTTTCAAAAATTTGTCTAAGCGTCAAAAATCCTATATCAGAACAAAAAGACGAAGTGTTTCCGATACATGTCGGGTGAACTCAGTAAGTTTTTTTGATACGTTGAAAAAGTTTGGTGATTTTTCCAATCGACAAGAAAAGGGAAAGCTTGCCGATACGTCGGATGAACTTGGCGAGTTCTACCAACCCATCAGAAGGAAATGATGATTTTTTTTTATCGAAAATAAATGTTGAGTTTTGCCGACGCGTCGGAAGGGAAAAGGTGAGTCGATTCGACATGTTGGAAAACTTCAGTGAGTTTTTCGATCGGGTGTAAAAGCCGAGTTTCTCCGAAAAAAGAGAATTTTTGCAGGTTTCCAGTGGGATTTAGAGGGACCAAAAAGGTGAAAATGGCATTGATCTTATGCGTCAGATTGTGCAAAAGTAAAAGATTGCCACAAGGGGGAAATCCCCCTTGACCCTCGTCGTCCCCTTCAGATAGTCATTCTTTGTGAAAATAAAATTCTATGATTTGACAAAGTTGTAAATATATGATGTTTCCAATGCAGGTAAGTAATGTATGATTCATATGAGTGTTATGCAGCTAACAATTGTGTTTATTAACACATCTTGCAGAATCATAGTCACCTTGAAAGGAAACATTCCAGATAGTACAATTCAGTGAAGTTGGCTTGGTTGAGCCATGAGAACCTACGACGTCTATGATGATGCACAGAACCCCAATGAGTACGAGGAAGATGCTATGGGGGAAAATGTCTGAGTTGGAAATGTTGAGACAGAGTCTAATGGGAGGAGATTGTAAGAGACTCCCCCAGATTTTGCAGCCACCATGAGAAGCCTAAGGGTGGAGATGCAAAGTTACAGGGCAGATAATGAAAGATTGGTTAAGGCTCAGGAGGATCAGAATCAGGGAAATGCAGCCATGCTACAAAGTTTAATGAACATCCAGAAGCGGATAAACTCTGGGGACCGGACAATAACACCATATGGTAGTAAGAGACATACCAAAATAAGGGAGATATATCCTAGTGGGTCATCTAACTTTGAAGGATCCACCAGCGGTTCAAGTTCTTCTTCTCACAAGAATGAGAGGAAGAGGCATTACTAGAACCATGCACGTGATGAGTTTGAGAAGGAAATGCCACCTACCTTCAATGCTGAGATAAATAATGGTCAAGAAGCGAAATCTTGACTTCTTGGGATGAGAAAATATTTCCAAGTCCAAGACTACTATGGAAATATGAAGGCTAGGGTAGCCATCTTAAATTTGACTGGAAGAGAATCCATATAGTGGGAGCACCTCAAACAAGTAAAGAAGATTAATGAAAGGAATATTGTGTGGAAACAGTTCTAGAAGTATTTCAAGCAAAAGTACCTCTCTGACAGATACTATGATGATAAGATCAAAGAATTCCATGAGCTAAGATTGGGACAATAGACCATGGAAGAGTATGCAAACAAGTTCTTGGAGTTGTTCAGGTGTGTCAGGTACATCAAAGATGAAAAAGTGAAGATCTAGCTTTTCTTGAGTGGATTTCCTCAGTCTTACAAAGACAGAATTGAGTTTTATGAACCTAGAACTCTAGAAGAAGCAATAAGGAAATCTAAATATTTCTATGAGCAAAGAAAAGGAAAACATGATTATCATAAGACATGGAAGGACAAGAAGAATGATAAGTTTGACCAAAGGAAGAAAGGTTTCAAACCTTATAACTTCAGGAATCAATAGAAGCAGCCATCAACCCAAGCTGTGAGTAAGCCAGCTGGAGTGGTGGGAGAAAATCCAAGAGATACACAGCATAATACAGAACCACTCCAATGTTGGAAATGTGGAGGACCCCACATGCATAGGACTTGTCCACTTGAGAATAAGAATGGAAGGCCAACTTACAACATTCAAGAGGTAGAAATAGTGGGTCAAGTAGCAAGGGTTGTCCCTAGGATTTATGTAGCACTAGAGGACCACCGGGAAGATCACCAGTCAACTGTGGTTGAAGTTGCAGGTAAGAATGTTGAGTAATCTGTTTCTATTTTGATTGACCCTAGTTCTATTCACAGTTACATTACCCCTAGAGTAGTGGACATTTGTGCTTTTAAGAAAGTAAAGCATAGAAAATCTTGGTTAGTTAATCTAGCCACTAGAACTAAGAGAAAGGTTAGTGAAGTGGCAGAGAAATGTCTGTTGGTAATGAATGGATTGGTCGCTTGTGTCGATCTGGATGTTCTATCACTTGGTTCCTATGATGTTCTCATTGGAATGTATTGGTTAGAATCTCACGGGGTAAAGCTTGGTTGTTGCAATAAGACTTTTGAATGCATGGATGAAGAAGGCAACCCAAGAGTTGTAAGAGGCATTCCAAAGGTGATTTCTATTAGGAATATTTCAGGAATGCAGTTGAAGAATTTCCGTAGGAAAGGTTGCCAATTGTATGTAGGTCATATTTTTGAGGCAACAGAGAATGAAACTCCTAGGTTGGAGGAATTTCATGTGTTGCAGGAATCAAGGGATGTTTTTCCTGATGAGATTCTAGGGCTTCCTCCAAAGAGAAACATTGATTTCACAATTGAACTTGTTCTAGGAGCAGCACCAATGTCCAAGACACCCTACAGGATGAGCACACTGAAAATTCTAGAACTAAAGATGCAACTACAAGAGTTGTTGGAGAAGAAGTATATCAGGCTAAGTGTGTCTCCTTGGGGAGCACCAGTTCTGTTTGTAAAGAAGAAAGACGGTACACTCAAGTTGTGTATTGATTACAGACATCCGATGAAAAAATATCATTTTCCTAGGATTGATGACCTCTTTGATCAAATGAGAGGAGCAAAGGTATTTTCCAAGATTGACTTGAGGTCTAGTTACCATCAGGTAAGAATCAAGGATGAAGACATTCACAAGACAACCTTCAGAAAAATGTATAGACATTATGAGTTTGTAGTGGTACCATTTGGTCTCACAAATGCACCAACTACATTTATGTGCCTTATGAATAGTGTCTTCAGCAGGTATTTGGACAAGTTTGTTCTTGTTTTCCTTGATGACATCCTTATTTATTCTAAGACTGAGGAAGAGAATGAAGAGCATATGAGATTGACATTGCAGTTGCTCAAGGAGCATCAGCTATATGCAAAGTTGAGCAAGTGTGACATTTATATAGATAGGACTCATTATTTATCTTAGATGAGGGTATATCTTTAGACCCTGAGAAGATTGAGGCCGTTATGAATTGGCCTACTCCAAGAAATGTAACAGATGTAAGATTTTTTATGGGACTTGCAGGATACTATGGGAGATTCATTGAGGGATTCTCCAAGGTTGCACATCCAGTCACTTCTTTTCAAACGAAGGGAATAAAGTTTGAATGGACACTGAGGTGTGAATAAAGCTTCGAGAAGTTGAAGAATATTCTCACAAGTGCACTAGTCTTGAATATTGCAGAACCAAAAAAAGATTTTGTGGTGTGTACTGATGCATGCGGTCAAGGGTTTGGAGGAGTCCTTATGCAAGACAACCACGTGATATGTTATGAGTCAATAAAGCTGAAGGAGCATGAGAAGAACTATTCCACTAATGAGCTAGAACTTGCAACCATAGTGCATGCTCTCAATATGTTGAGGCATTACTTGACGGGCAGAAGATTTGAGTTAAGGACAGACAATTGTGGTCTGAAGTACTTGTTTGATCAACCTACTCTAAATGCTAGGAAAGCTAGATGGCTGAAGTTTTTATGTGAGTTTGATTTTGAAATCAAACACATAAAAGGAAAAGATAATAAGGTAGTCGTTGCACTCAGCAGGAAGGTGCAGGAAATGCATGTGGCATCTCTTACTATTTTCCAATCAGATTGTTAGTCATACTGCTGGAGATGAATTGTATGAGCAGGTAAAAGACAAATTGCAGCAACAAAGTCTTGAGAAGAGGTATGATGGATATAAATTAGAAGAATATGGACGTCTTACTTATAAGAACAAAATTTACATTCCAAATGTAGCATATTTGAGGAGAGTTGTTATGGAGGAGATCCATCAATATCCATATTCTGGTCACCCAGGATATCAGAAGACAATTTCTACCTCCAGAAAGTAGTATTTTTGGCCATGAAAGAAAAGGGACATGGCTGAATATATTTCAAGGTGCATGAAATGTCAACAGGTGAAGGTTGAGCATCAACACCCAACAGGTTTTTTGCAGCCTTTGCCAGTTACAGAATGGAAATGGGAAGTTATATCCATGGAATTTATTACAGGATTACCAATGACTTAGAGACAACATGATTCCATCATGGTTGTGGTGGACAGTTTGAAAAAGGAAGCACATTTCATACTAGTTAAGTCTACATAGTCTCTGATAGAGATGTCAAGTTCACTTCCAATTTTTGGAAGGGGTTGTTTGCAGATTTGGGTACAAATCTAAACTTCAGCACTACCTACCATCCTCGGACTGATGGGTAGACAGAGAGAGTTAATCAAGTGCTTGAAGAAATGCTTCGCATGTATGTGATGGACAAACCAACCAAGTGGGAGGATTATTTACACTTGGTAGAATTTGCATATAACAATGGAAAGAAAGCATCCATGGGAATGAGTCCATATGAAGCTTTGTATGGCAGGAGGTATAGGACACCAGTGACTTGGGATAATCCAGTGAACATGATTGTGCTTGGTACAGAATTTCTCAAGGAGATGGAGTAGAAGGTTGTAAAGATTTGGCATAATCTGAAAGCAACCCAGGAAAAACAGAAAATCTACGCAGATAAGCATAGGGTGAACAGAGAGTTCAATGTTGGGGATCATGTTTACCTCAGAGTGAGGGAAAATAAGAGTTCCTTGAAGCTTGGAAGTTGTGCCAAGCTGTCACCTAGATATTGTGGGTTATTTGAAGTGCTTAAAAGAATAGGGCCATTTGCATATATACTTGCATTTCCTGCTAGCACTAGAGCTCATAATGTTTTTCATGTTTATTTTCTTAAGAAATATGTACATGATCCTAACCATGTGATAAATTGGGATGTGATTCAGGTGGAACTCGAGGGAGAGTTCCAAATCGAGTCAATGAGCGTCCTCAATAGGAAGGTCACAATGCTCCAAAACTGAGACATGGGGAAGGTAAAGGTGTGATTGGAGCACTACAGTCCTGAAGAAGCTACATGGGAGCTGGAGGATGCCATGCGATTGGCACATCCGTTTTTGTTCAAATCTGTGGAGCACTAAGGGAGGTACCAATATATAATTTTTTGTTCAATTTTGTAAAGCATTGGGGACAGTGTTGTTGAAGGGGGAGGGAAATGTAACACCCCGGTTTTGACCCCATTTGCATTAAAAATGTATATGATGTTTATATTGTATTTAATCGTGGTGTGGATCAAGGCAAAATCCCCACCATTGATTTATCATTTTAGGTTCGGCGATCAAAATCGATGCTGATGGTATTTAGTGCTAGTCGACACATTATAACTTTTGGACATCATGTAAACATGTAATTTAATTAAAAAACCCACAACCAGCTATGTCAATGCAACAAATAATGAGATGGGGGCATGATTTCCTAGGGACAAGGTGGGGGGTGTAATATTTAACCTCTGAGCCAATGGGGAAAATACAAGTGTCAAAGGGAGAACCCATCAAATTCCAACCATCGTTTCTTGTCTTATTCATCAACCAATTAAATTCTCTAAAAATCAGTTGGGCAGTTATTTCCTTGGAGCTTGGGGAGTATGGGCAGCCGTCAATTCTGGCAGGGTAGTCATCCTTGACCACATGCTTGCCCAAGGGAAATGCTTTTTCCCATTTCCCTCACGTGGAAGAGAGCATCCACACACCACTGACTCCCAAGAGATTTTCCTCGTGCACTCACGCATAGGCAGGAATTTTTCTTCATGCACTCATGTGGCTGAGCTTCCTCACATTTATTTGGTTTGTTGTGTGTTTTTCCTCATGTGGGCAGTCGTTTTCTTCAATTTCCCCAGGCTGGGAATTCTTTTTTTGAAATGATCAGTGGGTGGGTTTCCTCCCCCATGATTTGGCTGCATTTCCCCATTATTTTCCAAGATGGAAATCATTTTTGGTAATGCCCAGCAAGTGGGAGAAGAGACCCACGATTTCTTGGGTGTTGTTGAGTCCATTTTGGCCATGTTAGGGCCAAAACGTCCCTGGAAATTGAATTTCTATGAGGGGGATTTTTTCACCCATCTTGGCAATTCGTTTTGTTGCCAAAACTGTTTTCCTGAATCCAAAATTGTGTATCTTGTTGTGTATGCATCTATGCTTTGGTCTGAACTAAATTGAGAGTGGAAATGGGGTCTGACCAACTTGATAAACCTAGTTTGTGAAGGAACCTCACAAACAGATATAGGGGGTTGGTTTTCTTCTTTGCACACCCTAAATAACGCTGGAAGGGAAGGCATAGCTCGAAGGACTGTGTAGTAGGGAAGGGGGTGATTCCTTGTGTTGGGTGTGTAGATGTTCTAGAAGCCAGGATAGATCTAGTGCAGGTGTCCATATCTCTATGATTGAGCTCACTAGCTTAGCAGTCAACCTTTCCATCTCCTTTGTAGCTTGATAAACCTCACTGTGTTGGCTTGGCTGAATTTTATGGTATCCTTAGTTATGTGTGAGCCTGCTAGTGTTCCTTATTGCTTGTCGGAATCATGCCCAGTTTGGGGGTGGCAGTGCTGCTGAGAGATTGATGAGCACACTGGCCTATGGTTGGGTGGAACATTGCAGTGACATAGCTGGTTGCGGGACAAGCTTCACTTCCAAGATAAGTATTCTTGTGTTAAATATCTGTATTTACATTTGTTTCCCCTGTATGTTAAAGATTTATACATCTGCATATTTTTTATTTCCCATGCCTTTTTATATTACATTCATGGGGCTAGTTTTCCCGGATTAGATAGCAGCATAGTCACGTTCTCTCTCTGGTAGAGGGGTGGGGACATGATAAGTATGATCTCTTGGTTTAGAAGGAACAAGTCCTGTGTGGTGCTGAGTACAACCGAGGTAGAGTATGTTGCCTCTTTCTTGGCTGGTTGTGAGGCAGTATGGCTGCGAGAGCTATTGATTGATTTGTTTTATCTCTAGTTATATGCAAATTGTATCTTGCGACAACTAGAGTTGCATGAAGTTGTTGAAGAACTTGATCTTCCATGATAAGTCGAAGCACATTGAGATCAAGTTCCACTATATCATGGATACGGTGTGGAGAGGATCAATGAAGCTCTAGTACGTGGTAACATACGGGCAGATATCCCATGTGTTGACCAAGCTACTAGCTAGAGTGAATTTTGAGTATTTTAGAGAAAGACTTGGTGTGATCTGGAAAGAGGCCCCTAGAAAGAGGGACTAACGAGTTCTAGCATAGTCGGAGCTGTAGGTTGTTTTGGAAACATAAATATCCTGGTGTGATCCTATGCTAAAGATGAATAGAGACAAAAAGACGTAAATGCATGAGATCTCACATGGAAAAGAGATAGTTTGTCCTTGAGAAGAAAAGACCCCGTTGTAATACGCAGGTTTCTCAAACGTAATCATCCATGTGGGTTTTCCTTGAGCATTAATGATATTGGCGTAGTACACAGGTTGCTCAGATGTAATCACTCCTGGTATAGGTTGTATTGGAGTGTAAAAGATCCTGGCATGGTACACAAGTTGCTCATATGTAATCAGTCCTGTGGGTTGTCCTGGGGTGTAAAATATCCTGGTGTGGTACACAGGTTGCTTAGACGTAATAATTCTTGGAAGGTTATCCAAAGTGTAGAAGCTCCTGGCATGGTCCTCATGTTTTTCGGATATAATAAGTCCTTGATGTTGAACTGGAACGGAAAATATCCTGGATTGATACGCAGGTTGTTCGGTCATAGTCAGTGCTTGTATGTGTGTGTTCCCTTGTTGGAGATGATGAGGTCACAAGGCACTTGGTGTGCACCTAGGCAGTTCTCACATAGTGGAAGATGCAGATTGTCTTAGTGATGTGAAACATCCTAGATGCTCCTATGCTGTTAGAACATAGGTTGACCGTAGAGAGACGTAATGCACTTGTTGTGCTCCTAGGAAATTCTATCATAGTGGAATATACAAGTTGTATTGGTGACATGAAATATCCTGGCATGCTCCTATGTTGGTAGAACATAGGTGTGATATGCCTCTGGGTTGTGCTCTATATAGGATAATAAGATGATCTAGATACAACAAGATGATGGTAGGAGACGCATGTGATTGCAGTAGAAATGTAATGAATGGTCCCGAGATGTACCTACATGATGGGTTTCTCATGGATATGATAAACACTTGGATGAGGACTATGCCTACACCCAGTATGAAATAGGGTTGGCTCTGTTGAAATTTTCGATGACAGATAGAACTATTCAATGATCGACAAGATGAGGACTAGGACAACAAATCTGATGATTACTCTATCATGATGACTTGACCAGATATGTTGATGACTATGGCAAGAGAGAATACCTTCCTAGTTAAGATGGAGTGTTGTTGTATTTCTAACTTCAGAAGATATTCTGTTGTTTATTGTCATTGTATGTTGTTGTTCCCCCATCGAAGATGTGTTTCCCTCCTTTCGGGATGTCATTATTGGCATGACGTCACCATATATAGCCTCAAGTACAACTGGGAATCAATATTGCATTAATTCTTATAGATTAGTGGTAAAGGTTGACTTTCTATTGTCCTAGTGAAGATCCATCGACTCAACATCATCTTGGAGCTGCCACGCAATGGGATTTGGACAATCTCTCCATGGACTCAAGTCAAGTAAGTTAACCCATCCACTTAAAATTTAAAAAAATATGGCATTTACCTATTTTCATGTACTAAAATATAACTAACTTACAGAGTTCACAATTTTTAATTTTTGCATTCCCCATCTTTAGACACCATTTTCGAGCATTCGTTACCTTGTTGCCAAGGCCATGGTGCAGGTGGCACTAGTGGCGGGGATGACCACAGATCTCACTAGGTATGTGGTCCACATATTTGGTGAGATTTGTTCATGTTGTACTATTTTTATTTTTATGCATACATATGTAATACCCCTAATTTTGACATGGAATAATCAAAATTATGTAAATGATGTAAGTATGCTAGTATGGTTTTCTAGTGTCGATTTCAAGGTCGAGGACTGAGCAGTGAATGGATATGCATGTATAGGTTGTATTGGAGTGTAAAACATCCTGGTGTGGTGCACAAGTTGCTCATATGTAATTAGTCCTGTGGGTTGTCTTGGAGTGTAAAATATCCTGGTGTGGTACGAATATTGCTCAGACATAATAGGTCTTGGAAGGTTATCCAAAGTGTAAAAGATCATGGCATGGTACACATGTTGTTAGGATGTAATAATTCCTTGATGTTGAACTGGAATGGAAAAGATCATGGATTGGTACTGAGGTTGTTTGATCGTAGTCAGTCCTTGTATGTGTGTGTTCCCTTGTTGGAGATGACGAGGTCACAAGGCACTTGGTGTGCACCTAGGAAGTTCTCACATAGTGGAAGATGCAGGTTGTCTTAGTGATGTGAAATATCCTAGATGCTCCTATGTTGGTAGAACACAGGTTGACCGTAGAGAGACGTAATGCACTTGATGTGCTCCTAGGAAATTCTCTCATAGTGGAAGCTGCAGGTTATATTGGTGACATGAAATATCCTAGCATGCTCCTATTTTGGTAGAACACATGTAGTCTGTGATATGCCTCTTGGCTATTCTCTATACAAGATAATAAGATTATCTATATATGATGAGATGACGGTAGGAGATGTAAGTGATTGCAGTGGCAATGTAATGAATGGTCATAGGATGTACCTACACAATGGATTTCTCATGGATATGATAAAGATGTGGATGAGGACTATGCCTACACCTAGTATGAAATAGGGTTGGCCCTGTTGAAAATTTTGATGACAGATAGTACTATTCGATGATCGACAAGATGATTACTCTGTCACGATGACTTAACCAGATATGTTGATGACTGTGGTGGGAGAGAATACCTTCCTAGTTAAGAGGGAGTGTTGTTGTATTGGTAACTTCAGAAGATATTTTCATGTATATTATCATTGTATGTTGTTGAGCCCCCATCGAAGATGTGTTTCCCTCTTTTCGGGATGTCATTATTATGTATGGTCCTTGAGGTACAACATCCACTGTAATTCAGGGAAATAGTCCCTAGTATAATATAATGTAATGTGCTTTCGGAGTCTCTCTAGGCGAAGTTGGCCCGATCAAATTGGGAGGTCAGTCACTTGAAGGATATAAATAGGGAGGTTCCCTCACTCATTTATACACACTCCCACTCACTCAAGTTCGCATGAGGAGAGAGAGAAGGACAAGGAGGAGAGAGAGAGATAACTGCCAAAGTTTTATTCTTATTGGGATTTTCCATCTTGTGATAATGTCTTAGTGACATAACTATTCCGAGGAAGTTTCTGGGGTTTTCTCCTTTATGGTTTCCCCGATGAAAATATTTGTGTCTTGTGTATCTTGATGTGGTTGTTATTATTTCAGATAAAGATCCTAATAAAGTAAATTAGATTAGAGAAAAAAACCTATTATTCAAGTGATTGACCATGAGACTCTACTTACATATTCTATGAATGCCCGAGATGCATATTACCGTCTATATCAGGGATGTTGACCATTGTCGATAGAGCATGTATATTTATGTACTTAAGTTTTTTTCATTATACGCCGTTGAATAATCATCTTTAATACATGTAGATAAAAAAAGAGTCAATTGAGTATATTGATTTGATTTTTTTGTTCCATGTAGAGGAACTCCTTTATGGATTCTCTCATTGCCACTTCCCCATCGATTGATTGTCCATCATTTGTCCCTGGTGATGTCTCCATGGTACACATGCTACTTCCCTCATATTAACTTTGTCAGTTACATACATGCATATAATTGTAATTATTTCATCGTTACTTTGTTTTTTATGCCTTGCTCACATAGGGTAGAGGCAATGAGATTGCACAAGAGAAGGAAATGCATTCTCCCTCGAGTTTCGATCATCAGGAGCTAGTCAATGAGGTGATTTAGCTTATGTTGCAATGCACTGAAGAATTCAAGTTGATGTTTAATTTTTAATGTTCAATTACTATTATTTTATTTATTACATGCATGATGTCGCCATATATAATTACCTCATGTGCAACTGGGAATCATTATTGCATTAATTCTCATAGAGGAGTGGGAAAGGTTGACTTTTTATAGTCCTAGTGAGGACCCATCGACTCAACATCATCCTAGAGCTTCCACACAATCAGATTTGGATAATCTCTCCATGGACTCAAGTCAAGTAAGTTAACCCATCCACTTAAAATTTTAAAAAATATGCCATTTACCTATTTTCATGTATTAAAATATAACTAACTTGCAGAGTTCACAATTTTTTATTTTTCCATTCCCCATCTTTAGACACCATTTTCAAGCATGTGTTACCTTGTTGCCAACAGGGATGATTTTAAGGAACCATACTTATTTAAAAGTGTATAAATGTTGGCGAATCTTACCAATTCTGAAAACGCCAACTATAAATTGTTTGGCGATATTTTTCAAAAAATATTTTAATTTCCAAGGATTTTATATCGTTTATATAATAATTTGGCAATTTCTAGGGTGAAAATTTTTTACCCCATCAAAATTGGGCGAAACAGGGCTTCAAAAAATGAAAAATGGTGAATAATTTTTTGGAGAAAAACATGGAAAAATAGCCCATGGGCTAAATTTCGCCACTAAAATTATCCCTGGTCGCCAAGGGCATGGTGCAGGTGGCACTAGCAGCGGGGATGACCACAGAGCCCACCAGGTATGTGGTCCACATATTTGGTGAGATTTGTTCATGTTGCACTATTTTTATTGTTATGCATACATATGTAATACCCCTAATTTTGACTTGGAATAATCAAAATTATGTAAATGATGTAAATATGCTAGTATGGTTTTCTAGTGTGGATCCCAAGGTCAAGGATTGAGCAGTGAATGGATATGCATGTATACGTTGTATTGGAGTGTAAAATATCCTGATGTGGTACACAAGTTGCTCATTTGTAATTGGTCTTGTGGGTTGTCCTGGAGTGTAAAATATCCTGGCGTGGTACGCAGGTTGCTCAAACGTAATAAGTCTTGGAAGGTTATCCAAAGTGTAAAATATCTTGGGATGGTACGCATGTTGTTAAGATGTAATAATTCCTTGATGTTGAACAGGAATGAAAAAGATCCTGGATTGGTACGTAGGTTGTTTGGTCGTAGTCAGTGCTTGTATGTGTGTGTTCCCTTGTTGGAGAGGATGAGGTCACAAGGCACTTGGTGTGCACCTTGGCAGTTCTCACATAGTGGAAGATGCAGGTTATCTTAGTGAGATGAAAGATCCTAGATGCTCCTATGTTGGTAGATTATAGGTTGACTGTAGAGAAATGTAATGAACTTGGTGTGCTTCTAGGCAATTATCTCATAGTGGAAGATGCAGGTTGTATTGGTGACATGAAATATCCTGGCATGCTCCTATGATGGTAGAACACGGGTAGCCTATGTTATGCCTCTGGGTTGTGCTCTTTGTGCTCTATATAGGATAATAAGATGATTTAGATACGATGAGATGATGGTAGGAGGTGTAGGTGATTGCAGTGGAAATGTAATGAATGGTCCTGGGATGTAACTATGCGATGGATTTCTCATGGATATGATAAAGACTTCGATGATGACTATTCCTACACCCAATATGAAATAGGGTTGACTCTATAGAAAATTCCAATGACAAATAATACTATTCAATGATTGATAAGATGATAACTATGACAACAACTCTGATGATGAATCTATCATGATGACTCGACTAGATATGTTGATGACTGTGGCGAGAGAGAATAGCTTCCTAGTTAAGAGGTAGTGTTGTTGTATTTGTAACATCATAAGATATTCTAATGTATATTATCATTGTATGTTGTTGTGCCCCCATTAGAGATGTGTTTCCCTCCTTTCGGTATGGCATTATTGTGTATGGTCCTTGAGGTACAACATTCGTTGTAATTCGGGGAAATAGTCCCTAGTATAATATAATGTAGTGTGTTTTCGGAGTTTCTCTAGGAGAAGTTGGCCCAGTCAAGTTGGGAGGTTAGTCACTTGAAGGATATAAATAGGTAGGTTCCCTCAATCATTTATACACACTCCCACTCACTCAAGTTCGCATGAGGAGAGAGAGAAGGACAAGGAGGAGAGAGAGATAGCTGCCAAACATTCCTTCTTATTGTGGTTTTCCATCTTGTGATATTGCCTTAGTGACATAACTATTCCTAGGAAGTTTGCGGGTTTTCTGCTTTATGGTTTCCCCGATGAAAATCTTTGTGTCTTGTGCATCTGCTCTATCTTGTGTATCTTGATGTGCTTGTTATTCTTTAAGGTAAAGATCCTAATCAAGTTAATTAGATTAGAAAAGCTAACAGATTATTCAAGTGATTCACCATAAGAATCTACTTACATATTCTGTGAATGCCCGAGTTGCATATTATCGTCTATATAAGGGATGTCGACCATCGTCGATCGAGCATGTATATTTATGTACTTAAGTTTTTTTCATTATACTTTGTTAAATAATCATCTTTAATACATGTATATAAAAAAGAGTCAATTGAGTAATATTGATTTGTTTTTTTTTGTTCCATGTAGAGGGACTCCTTTATGGTTTCTCTCATTTCCACTTCCCCATCGGTGGAGTGTCCACCCTTTGTTCCTGGTGATGTCTCCATGGTACACATGCTAGTTCCCTAATATTAACTTTGTCAGTTACATACATGCATATAATTGCAATTATTTTATTGTAAGTTTGTTCTTGTGCCTTGCTAAAATTGTATAGGGTAGAGGCAATGATATTACACAGTAGCAGGAAATGCATTCTCCCTCAAGTTTTGATCATCAGGCGCTAGTCAATGAGGTGATGTAACTTATGTTGTAATGCACTAAATAATTCAACTTGATGTTTAATTTTTAATGTTCAATTACTATTATTTTATTTATTACATGCATGATGTCACCATATATAGCCTCATGTACAACTAGGAATCAATACTACATTAATTCTCATAGAGGAGTGGGAAAGGTTGACTTTGTATTGTCCTAGTGAGGACCCATCGACTCAACATTATCCTAGAGCTCCCACATAATGGTATTTGGACAATATCTCCATGGAATCAAGTCAAGTAAGTTAACCCATCCAATTAAAATTTAAAAAAATATGCATTTTCATGTACAAAAATGTAACTAACTTGCAGAGTTCACAATTTTTAATTTTTGCATTCCCCATCTTTGGACACCATTTTCGAGCATGCGTTGCCTTGTCGCCAAGGGCATGGTGCAGGTGGCACTAATGGCAGGGATGACCACAGAGCCCACCAGGTATGTGGTCCACATATTTGGTGAGATTTGTTCATGTTGTACTATTTGTTCATGTTGTAATATCCCTAATTTTGACTTGGAATAATCAAAATTATGTAAATGATGTAAATATGCTAGTATGGTTTTCTAGTGTGGATCTCAAGGTCAAGGAACAAGCAGTGAATGGATACGCATGTATAATATATATATATATATATATATATATATTTGGAACATATTGTTGGATTATCATGCCAGTTTGAAATGTATGTAAATATTATGCGAAAAAATAATAAAATGGGCCAAAATGGCTATGTAAAGAGCACTAGAGGGGTTATGATTCCACCATAGGGGAAGAGGAAAGGGGGCCTATATGAAACTAAATCCTTTTCTACCATGTGTCAACCTTAGAACTCATCCAAAAATATTCCATGTTCCTTAAATGAGCTAATTACCTTCTCTTGGCTATCAAACCTAATCATTGAATGCATGTGTGAGGTTGGTGGGGAAAGCCAACTCATGCACTTATAGAAGCATGGGGGTGATGAAATTCATGTAAGCTATCATACTTCCTTTTTATTCTACATTGAGTAGCTATGCCACTTGTATTTTCACGATTATCTAATTTCCCTTGTAGTCAACACTCAATCTATCACTCTTTCATGTAGATTTTCTACGCTACGTAGAGTTCTCCTACTATTATTCATGTCCATTACCAGACTATGTTTTTACACCAGAAATTTGAATTTGGAGATAGATCTGTAGTTTTGAAAGAAAAATATATGGTTGTAGGTGAGCAAAGAGGTTGGGAAAGATAAGATCCCTTATCCATGGATTTTTTCTACTTTTGGATAATTGAGAAGCCATAATTGATGCTACAGGAGGTTCTCCAATAACATACATCTAATTGGACTCTTACTGCACACACTAATAAGTACTCTAAGGGTTGGATTCCTTGAGGGAACTATGGATCATTGAAGGGAAATTCATTCCTTGTGTTGTGTGGGAAAGTTGGAAGGAGGGCCATGGTTATGATGGATGAGTGAGATCTCTATAGAGCTTTGTATGAGTTTTGTCTATAAGCATAGAGAGAAAAAAGGGCTGTGGCATAAGTGAGAGAAGCTTGTAAGTGTTTCCTTCACCCTAATGTCCTCATAGCCTAGCTTGAAGGTATCATCTTATCAGAAAGATTTTATGCTGGACATAATGCCTACGTTTGGGTGGGAAATTGCTCTTAGAAAACTAGTTAGTTGGATCTTCTTTGTTAAAGATAAGTATTTGTTTGCATATGACACGCAATGTTTTTTATTTATATTCATGTGATCATTATTCCTGTAAATTCCATGCTATGTGTGGGTTGAGTTATTTTCGTTGATTATTTTTATTATGTATCTGAACACATGTTTTCACTATTATGAATTCATAATTATAGAGTTGGGGTTAAATTTAGAGGTATTGATTTAGTTAATCTCCCCTCCTATTGGTCGGATTATAAAATGTTTTCCTTAGATTATAAAATGTTTTCATTAGACAATCCTCCCGGGAAGCATAAGGATCATTAAATGTTTTCATCAAACAACTCTCCCACAGTTGTGTCAAAAAAACCCACACTTCTTTTTTTTAAGAAAAATAAAGTCCAATATGGTCAAATAAGTTTAAGGTTCGGTGTGCAGTACACCACAATTTTATAACCAGGACTCACGACTCACGAGCCTTGGTTTAAACTGACATATGTATTAAAGGCCGCCACCCTGCATCACCATTCCGAACGCTCACATATGTAACAATCATCCAAAAGGAGTATCATGTAATCAATACAAACATTTTCCAAAAGTAGTCATGTGGTTGAACTTGTATGAGTCACCTGTCAAATCACCATTCCCAACCTATGTAAATATCATCCAAAAGGAGTATCATGTAATCAGTACAAACATTTTCCAAAAGTAGTCATGTGGCTGAACCTGTAAGTGTTACTGTCAATGCAATCTCCCAATTTGAATTTCTCAATAGTTATAAATTTTGGTTAATTGTAGACTATCTCTATTTTACAACATTTCATTACTAGAAAATAAACTGAATTAAAGAAAAGTGCAAATGAACATTTACATTTAGTAAACACTGTTATAACTGAATGGTTTGAATGTCAAAACTCTATGCTTTGGAAGTACTCTGAAGTCGACTTTCAACCATTACCATTGTTAAAATGTTATAATATAATTCTTTTAAACCATAATTTTTTATTATCTCTTTTTTTCAAACGATAAGTATCTAATATCAATAATTTCAAAAAGATTTCAATTACAAATATTCCAAAATAATTATCTAAATAATTCCAACTAGATATCAATCACAAAGATCTCAATAATTCCAACTAGATATCAATCACAAAGATTCCAAAATAATTATCTAAATAATGACACATTTAGAGTAATCCAACGTATCAATGTGATCTATTACAAGTGGTGAAAGATAAATAAAATTGAATGATTAAGTACAACATTTTTTTTAAAGTAGTCGGTGATGACAGGCAGATATTAATCACCGCTTCCAGCTGCGTGAAGGGTCTTGAAAACCATTAACGAGAGATGAGTGCATTAATTATTAGAGCTTCTTAAAGGGTCTTAAAAACCATTAACAACATTAACGAGAGACGAATGCATAAATGGTTTTTAATTTTGTTGGCAGTGCGATGTACTATGTAGAGATCTAGTTTTCCCACCAGGGTAGGAATTTCAAATGACTGACACCTGTCAAAATTGCCAGTAACAATCAAAATCTAGAACGTTTTCTGTATTCTAAGCCAGATTTTGACGGTCTTCGTAAAATCTTACCTGTATTTGACGGTAAATTGGCCCATGACGGGCATTTACCTGTCAAATTCCATCCATGCTTCCCACTTACTGCTGTGGGGGTGGAATTTGACAGCCTACAAAACGTGTTTTTATTTTTTTAACGTATTTAACGGTTAGAAAAATGTTGACACGTCAACAATTACTGGAATTTGACAGCCTACAAAACGTGTTTTTATTTTTTTAACGTATTTAACGGTTAGAAAAATGTTGACACGTCAACAATTACGTGCATTCAAATTTTCGAACAGTAGATTTGACATTTTCTACGATATGGGTGCTGTCATAAATTTTAATAAGAATGAGTTTGAGGTTGCCATGGAAATTGGCAGGGCCTCTTAAGCCTACTCCATAATAAAAGCATTCGAAATTTCGACAGCCCCAAGCCACACTTTTAAGTATTTTTTTATTAATTTTATAAAAAGAAACCTTTTTATAATATAAATTACAAAACATTTTTTTATAATAAGTGATTGTTTTATTGTAAATAATTACTTTAAAAAATGATTATTTTTATTGGAAATAATTGTTTTATTACAGCTTCCATTATTACAGTTTAAAATATTCTCTTTGAGATGATCGCATAATAGGCTCTAATAAGGTGTCATTATTGGAATACAATCTCTCCAAAAAGACACGACCTTTGGGAATAAAATTGTCTTTTAAAATTCAATCACATCATGACCACCAATTGAATTCTTAAAACAAGAAGCATTTTCATATATCTTGACATCTCTATCAATGGTTAATTAATGCAGTAGAAAACTCACATGTCAATTCTAAGAATTTCTTAATCTCTTGATCATCATGAAATAGTCTCCAATGTTTGATATTATCCGGAATTGAAGGTTTATATCTAATTTCAATCGGATATTTGAGCTCAGTTAGTTTTGCAACTTTAAAGTAGGTTGTTGCTAATGCCAATGAGTCTGTTGTTTGATTATGATCTCTTGATTATGGAAGATATATTATATGCTAAGAAAAAAATATCCACAAGATCCCATACCTCATTCCTATAGACTTTTATAAATTGTTATTTTACGTGATACACATTTTTCACCTAGTGAACCACTAACTTGGAGTCGCGAAAAACAACAAGTTGTTGAATGTTCAAATATTTTTCAGCGCTTAGACCAAGTATTAATACATCACATTCAACAAAATTGTTTGTTGTTTGAAATTCTAATTTATCTATCAAAGAAATAATCTCACCGCCCGGAGAAATAAGTACAATACTTGCTCCTAATCCCCCTTTACATGATGAACCATCAAAATACATCTTCCATAAACATTCTTGAATCTTCATTCTATGTTTAACTGGATGTTTTTTTTCAACTTGTAAAACAATTGTCGTATCATCTTTAAATGTAACATACAAAATGTTAAGATATTTAGACACTTAGGAGTTAGTTAAGATCAACTTGTGTAATATATCCGTTAGGTAAAAGTGTGTTTCTTTAGTATGCATTAGTATGCATTATTCTAATCCGACGGTCACAATATGTTCTAGACATAGAGTGATCTGACGGTTCAACTTCTCTTAGATCATACCTACCATTTATCCATGGCTTAACTGTTGATGTAATTGTAACTTCGGAATGTATTCACTTGTATTTCTTATCTATTGTAACCCGATGTTTATTCCGGGATGTATTTGAGTCATGTCATGCCCCGATGTTTCGATCGAGAAGTTGCTATAATGAGAAAGTCATGTCAAGTCATTATGGGTAACCCTCCTATTTGTAAAGGGTTAAAGTCCCCACAGTTGTGGGGCCCTTGGGTTATTAGACTATCATAGTGAAGTCGACCCTAGGTGAGTCATTGTAAGTCACGGCAATAGTCTCCACAATTGTGTTACCCTCCTATTGGTCGGAGGAGGCAAAGTCCCCACAAGTGGTGGGGCACTAGGGTTATTATACACTCATAGAGATGTAGGCTCTAGTAAGTAATTGTTAAGTTGGGCCGACATGATTGAGTGCACTTCAAGTGAACGAAAGAATATAAATAGAGAGTGAGACTCTCTATTTATCACACACATCATTCACTCACTCAAGTGTGGCACACTAGTGAAGAAGGAAATACTGGGACTAGATAGAAGAAGAAGACTACTGCTGTTTTGGGAGATCTCTTACTGTTTTGGTGTTGATTCTATCTCTAAGGAAGTTGCGGGGTTTTCTCCTTTATGGTTTCCCCAAGGAAAATTCTTTGTGTCTCTTGTCTCTTGAGATGTGCTTATGTTTTATTGCTGTGCTTGTTATTCTCTCAGTGAAAAGATCCTAAGATCATAATGCTAGCTTATTTGATGAAAAAACTAACATGGTATCAGAGCTAACCTGAGAAGAAGACATTGTGCAGCTATAGAAGCTAGGGATTCTTAATTTTTGGGTCTCTCTCCACAATCTATCGGCAAAAGTATGCATTAGAGAGAATTTGAGGTAAAAAATGGGCCTCAAAAGGACCAAAATGTACTATAAAAATCAACCAATTACATTCTAGTAGATGACATCATCCCCCATGGTTGAGGTGGCATTGCATGAGTTAAGAATGCTTATTTGTCACATTTTCTATGGTGGATGAAAATCCATAGTTAACCAAGGTAGTGGTACAAGTACTTTTAAGTCATAAAGTGAAGTACTCATAATAAAAGTCATTTCACACTTTCTCATAAAATAATATTATTGTTATTTTCAAGTAAAGTACTCACAATTCATTTTTTCATAAAATAATATTATTGTCATTTTCAAGTAAAGTACTCATAATTCATAAAAATGTCTTTTCACATTTTTTTATAAAATAATATATTGTCATTTTTATGTTTTTTTAATTTTAAATTATATATTCACTCAATTGTATTTAATATCATAGTGTCAAACTAATATATATATAATCTTGTACTTTTAAAATAAATTAAATTCATGAATGATATTTATATGAAAAAATATGTTACTTATGCATATAAATTAAATTCATTTTTGTTTAATTTTATTTACAAGTTCAAGACAAATAAATGCTAAAGGACAATAATTTTTTTGGAATTTACAATGAATCTTAGTCACATCATTGTAGAGTTATTTTATTAATTTTATTTATAGTCAATTTAGAAAAGTAACTCAACCATGGTTATTTATATTGTGCATAAAAAGTAGTGTAGAAGGTGAGTTGTCATATATACCTACACCATAAAACTGCTAACTCATAATATTTTAATATATCTTATATTTTTGTAGTACATCTCTTAGGATGCCCATTTTTTAACTCAAATTCTCTCTAATGCTAGGACGACTCTCCATTGAAGGGTGCATCTTTCTGTCGAAGTGGATTTCAATTCCGAGCATTTTCAGTTTTCGGTGTGGAAATTAGGGCTTTGTACAGAAGAGGAATTTTTGTGTGAGACTAGCATAGGATTTTTATCCTCATCAAAACCGAATTTTAGAGACCTGGATCAAGAAATTTGGTTGGGTGAAACTCCAGGAAAGTCAAACCCTAGTTTGACCCCGAGCTTGAAAAACCTTAAATACTAAAACTGATACGTTTTGGTAAAGTCGCTCTATTCCGAGGTTGGCGAAGTCTTAGAAGCTGAAACTTGTAGGGGCTGAAGATAAAATCCTGAATAACACCGTATCCAAAATTCAGACTCAGATTTACTATATTCCAAGAGATATGATCTCTCAAAGTTAAGGCTCCATACTCTTCCAGAAATCATCCATAAACAGGACACCTGGGGAGAATTGCAATAGCTTGGGCTACAGAGGTCCAAATGGAATTCCTAAAGATGTTCCAGAAAGGGCACGAACTTCAATTTCGTTGGTGTGAATATCAGACTCAGAAGATGAATCAGTGACACGTGGAATTCCATACAACTTTGCTGTTCTGAACAGTCCTGTAACAGGTCACCTTGGTAAAAGGATCATAAATCCAAAATGGTGAAACCAATTCTAATGAAACCTATGGCGTTAGATCAGGGACATGTGAGGTTACCTCAGTGAGAAATTGCAGACACAAAGGATCAGTAATTGTGGATATATAACAGAAACAGTAAAAGGCATTTCTGCAGAAGAAATTGGAAAATTAGGGATTCCTGTTCTGGGATCTTCCCTCCACTATTTTCAGAAAAGGAGTACATTGGAAAGCTCCATTTGAAGAGATATATCTGTTTGTCCAATCAGATCTGAAAGATTATAGGTTTTAAAAATTAGGATTTCTGTGACAAACCCTAGATCAGCGAACTCCGGGACAAGGACGGACACCTCAAATCAGTAAGATCTAATCCTTTGCTATTTCCATTTCAGGTTCTCATTTCAATATGATATATCACATCAGCTTGGTGACAAGCTTGGGGAAGTTGACAACTTCCAAGCTTGGAAGTATATGATCTCTCTGAAGAAAATGGATTGGACACCTACATGAGTATGGAGGTTCCAGTTTCAGAGGGACATGAGGCTAGAAGCCTTTCACAAAAAGAACTTGGTCAAGGCCAAGAAGATCATGGTTGATTCAATCACGGATCAACTTGTACCATAAGTGTCTTTCTTAAAGACACTGAAGATGTCGATTCCTTGACTAAGCTATTTGAAGGGAAGAACAAAAATCAGAACACAACCTTAAGAAACCAGTTGAAGAATGTGAAGATCCAGAATGCAAAGACCATGCAGTCATAAGAGTCCCTCAAATCAAAGAACAACTTGAAGCGGTAAAAGAAAAAGTGAAGAATGCAGAAGTGGTGATGGCCATCTTGAATGGCCTCCCAGGATCGTGGAATTCATTCATTCAAGGAGTGTGTTCCAGAAGGAAGTGATTACTTTCAGCAGACTCTGAAAAGAAGAAGAAGCTCAATTCATAAGAAGAGAAGGGAAGATGGAAGAAACTGAAGATCAAGCTCTTACCATCCAAAGAAGATCCCTCAAGCAATGAGGAATATGAAGAACTCAACTCTTGAATAAGAAACGATGCTATTATGAATGAAGAAGACTGTTAGGTATAACTCCCGATTCAATTCCATTTCCAATGCAAATGCCTATAATTATACAAAGTACATGGCGGTTGGGTTTCACCTTCCGCTCAGCCTGTTTGGCTTCCTGTCTAATCATATTCCTATTTATTATTTATTTACAATAATCCCGAAGGA
>LPNX010519208.1:50280-106333 GCA_001517045.1 Pseudotsuga menziesii
GGTGAGCATACACAAGCTTCTTCAGTATACAAAATATATCAATCACGAGCTTCAAATATACAGCAGCATTCATTTTTATACAATATGTGGAGGCACCAGAAGCTAATATATATAAGTGTGCAAAGGATATAAGTGCACAAAAAATTCAAGCACCAAACTATATAAGCAATTATCAGCAGCAATTGTCTTCAACCAAGCAGTCTTCAACAGTCTTATAGTCGCAGTAGTTATTCAGCTCAACATACCAGCAATCTTCAACATTCACAATGATGCAGCAATCCTCACAGCAGTTGGTATTTAGCTCCAAAACTCACGCAGCATGTATACACCATTATAATACCATTGATAGGTATTATATCACAATATCATTTAACCATAATATCATTCAACGAGAGAATGCAGTCTTCCATATCAACGCACCTATTATTTCTCCAGCACAATAAATCAGTCTCTAATTCGGGGCAAGCAGCTTTCAGTTTTCAACAGGCTGTAGCAACACAGCAACAGCTCCACTTTCAAAACTTCACGCAGATCATTCAACGGTGGTCTCTTCTGAAAATCGCCGCCGGAGGTCAAGTCTCTCCACGCTGGTCTTCAGGCAGATGAAGAGGACAGTCTTCAAAGGGTCGCAGCTCTCACAACATAGCCTTCACGAGCAGGTTCTATCGTAATCTTCACACACTCCAAAAAATTAGGGTTTATGCACCGGCAACAATAGTCACGTTCTACAACCTTCTCCAGGCAGATTACCAGGACAGAGAACTGGAACTCAAGAATATGCCAAAATGCCAAAGCCGATTGGTATTCTGAAACGCATATGCTACCATGCTTCAAAAAATTGAGCAGCAATATAAAGTAATGAATGCCATGTCTGTAAGTTCATTTCTCTTATAAGGGCTTGCCTATTGCAGAGTTCAAAAATCACGGTCAGCCCAGAAGGGCTTACATATTTAAAAGGGAGACAAACAACAGTCTACCAAAATAAAACTATGCTTGTTTTGTCTCATTAAAGGAAGACGACAGCCACTTCAAGATGAAAAAGAATTGAAGGGTTGATAGTGATCTCGGATTTGCACGTACTCTCGTGAACCAATAATACAATAAATATTGCAGAAAAGAAAGAGACTCAGATGACTAAGGAAATTGATTTTAAGAGGTATTTATCTTCCAATGTGCAGTCCGTGAGAAAGGCTCTACGCGAACTGATAGTAGAGAATTGTGCATATGAAATAATACAGGTTACGCACGTCACTACACTGATTTTGAGCGTAGAAACTTCATGCCTTCGATACTGTGCCTTGCAGCCTGTGAACTTGTTGGAGGAAGTGTGAAATTAGCCATGCCCACTGCTTCTGTGATGGCAATACTGGAAACAATGTACGAAATCCAACAGCTCGCGGCGATGAATACAGGCGGCCTTTACAGGGAAGGGAGAACTGTTATGGCCGCCAACAAATTGCTGGCACTTGCATTCGAACACATTGCTACTGCGACAGAGTACTTGTTAGAGCTTAAAAGCAAGACAATTGGGAGGCTGATTGGTGAGTTGGGTAGATATGCTGCTTTGCTGGGTGTCGCTGTAGGGCTGGAGGCGCTTGAAAGAAAGCCACAGATGGAGGAGAAGTCTTCACATTGATTTTGTCATTCACGTACCTTTGCGTTGAAGAGTTGTGAACAGTATCTCTTCACAACGCAGTCTCAAATCAAGAAATGGTGAAGGTATAATATTTCTAGGGTTTCATGCATAATAATAACATAATCACCAGACTTTTAGTCGGGATTAGGGTTTCACGTGGAGGCTATGAGAGGCCATAGAAAGGGTCGAAACCTTGAAACTATAGAGGAATAAACTCAGCAGCAGTAGAATGGATTCAACCAGAATAATCGCAGCAAAATGAGAACGCTATACTTACAGCAGAGAATAAACTCACAAATCGCAGCATACACAAATGGAGGGCGTGGTTAAAACTTAGGGTTAGGTTTCCTCTACAAAATCGCAGCACAAGAATAAACTCAGGCAGATGGAGTAACGCATACATTGCATGCGACTCCACTGGCAGACTGATGGAGCAGTCTGGAAATGGACTGGCAAGCAGAATTCCAGCACTGAAAAGAAATGTAGCAGGCAGGAGTTATGGCAGGCAGGCAGCCAGGCTCTGATACCACTTGTTAGGTATAACTCCCGATTCAATTCCATTTCCAATGCAAATGCCTATATTTATACAAAGTACATGGCGGTTGGGTTTCACCTTCCGCTCAGCCTGTTTGGCTTCCTGTCTAATCATATTCCTATTTATTATTTATTTACAATAATCCCGAAGGATTATTCTAACAAAGACGATGAAGCTGAAGGCTCAAGAAGGAATCTACCCACGAAACAAATAAAGATAAGTATTCAATTGTCATTTCATGATATTATTTTGTTATGCATTTGTTGATATTTAGTTGATGTATTATGCATGATAGGATGTTTGCATTAATGACAGTATACTACTAATATGCATGTGATGGGTAAGTAGCTCATGGTGCTATACAAATTCTCCATTGCTACTTATCTAGAATGAAACCTCTTTGCTGACATATTGGATTAGTGCACAATCTCAATGTTGTCTTGGTAGAGATGGAAGGCATCTAGAAAGTTTCAGTGAGATATGGATAAATGTTGTATTGGCTAAAGTAGTTGCATGATCATATATTTATGCATAAGAATTTGCCAATATGAATATTCCTTATGAAATGTTTCTAACCATACAACTGTATTTGACTTGTAGGAAAGACCGCATACATAATCGCCTACAAGCAAAGAAGAGTGAAGACTTGTTTCGAAGAACAAGTGACAACAGTTCAAAGACAAAGAATAATATGATGAGTGCAGTGACATCATTGATGCAGAACCTTCCATCCACCAAGAAGAAAGGGAAGACCTGTTCAAGAAGAATGATGTCAGAGCGCAGTATTGAGACCTGAAGAAAAGTTCATAGTTCCATCATGCAGTAGATGGAAACATCGTGGGATACAAAGCAAGATTCGTAGCACGAGGCTTCTCACGAAAAGAATTCCTAGACTACGAAAAGACATTTGTAGCCAGTAAGAGTTTAAACACATACATGATGAGCCTGATGAAGATCTTAACCTTTGCTACAAGGTTGAATATGCAAGTCTATACACTAGATGGTCACATAGAATATTAGTAGCATAGGAAGCTACTTGTCACTCCGGTACAGAATGTTTTAGTGCATAGAGCACAGAAGACTGAGGGATTATGATGCTTCACTTCAGAGGGAGTGACTACAGAATATATTGAGGTTCGACATGGTACGACAGGATGGGCAGATTACTGATGACTCTAGGCTTTACTAAGAGTAAAGTGGATTACAACCTTTGCTTCAAGGTTGAAGGCGGAAGACCAGTGATGTTCCTGTTATGTGTCGATGCATTTTTTCTAGGCATGGAGGTGTGGACAAGGGAAGTATGCAGTAGAGATCCTAAATAGGTTTAGGATGATGGACTACATGACCACACTTATGGCATCGAACCTGAAGTTGTTAAGTGATGCTTCATCAGAGACGGTTGATGCTACGATGTGTCATCAGATGATTGGTTCCTTGATATACCTGACGAACATGAGACCAGATATTTACTTTGCTATGAACACATTGAGACATGTTCACCTGATGGTTGCAAAGCATGCAGGGCTATACTTGAGTATCAACTCAAGTATGATGCGAATCAAAAGATTAACCTAGAGGGTTATGTTGATTCAGATTGGGCAGGCAGTGCCATCGACAAGAAGAGTACTTCAGGATGTTGCTTCAGTATGGGATCAGGTGTGATCTCTTGGTTTAGCAGGAAGTAATCCCGTGTGGCACTGAGTACAGCTGAATCAGAGTATGTCGCAGCTTGTTCAGCTAGTTGTGAGTCAGTATGGCTGCGAAAGCTACTGTCTGATATATTTGATCTCCAGTTGGATGCTACTTGTATACATTGTGACAACCAGAGTTGCGTGAAGTTGTCAGAGAATCCAGTGTTCCATGACAAGTTGAAGCATATCGAGATCAAGTATCACTATATCAAGGATATGGTGCAGAGAGGAGCAGTGAAGCTCCAGTATGTTGCGACGGAGGAATAGATAACTGATGTATTGACGAAGCCATTGGCTAGGCTAAAGTTTGAGTACTTCAGGGAGAGACTTGGTGTTCTCTAGATCGAGGTTTACTCTAAGGAAAAGTGATGAGTCCCATAGCCATTCTGACATGGTGAGAGGATTGGTTCCTTCCATGGTTAGATGTAAGGGCTGAGCCATTCTATCATGGTGAGAGGATTGGTTCCTTCCATGTCAGATATGAGTGCTGAGATCCATAGCCATTCTGACGAGTAGGTCAGATATAAGGGCTGAGCCATTCTGTCATGGTGATAGGGTTGCTCCCTTCCATGTTAGATATGAGTGCTAGCCATTCTGTCAAGTAGGACAGATGTAAGGGCAATTGCCATTCTACGAATGGAGGCACTTGGTCAGTTACCAGGAACACTTAGTGTAGGACTGAGTAGCCATTCTGATGTGATAGAGGGATCTGTTCCCACTTGATTAGATGTAAGGGCTGAACCATTCTGTTCATGGCTAAAGGATTTAGTTCCTTCCATGTCAGATGTGAGTGTTGGCCATTCCGATGAGCAGGTCGGATGTAAGGGCAACTGCCATTCTCTAGGAGAATGGAGGCGCCTGGTCAGTTACCAGGTAGCTCAGTCGAGGACTGGGGGCCATTTTGATATGACTGCTGGGATGTGTTCTCGTAGGATCAAATGTGAGTGCAAGCCCTTCCATCACTGTGAGTAGGATGTGTTCCAACCTGGATGGATGTAAGTGCAGAGCCTTTCTGGAGCGACTGAGGGATGTGTTCCCACGTGCTCAGATATAAGTGCTGAAATCTCTCATCACTATGAGTAGGATATGTTCCGACCTGGATGGGAGTCTTTCATCATTGTGAGTAGAATGTGTTCCAACCTGGATGAAAGTGGGGAAAAAATCCATCACTGTGAGTAGGATGTGTTTCGACCTGGATGGGAGTCTTCCATTCGTGTGGTAGGATGTGTTCCCCTGGATGGTTGTGCCTTTCTGATGAGTAGGTCAGATGTAAGTGCTGAGCCTTTTCACAGATGTTAGTGATGTGATGTCCTATCATGCTGGTGAATGTGAGTGCTGGGCCTTTCTGATGTGATTATAGGATTGGTTCTTATATGATCAGATGTGAGTGCTGGGCGTGCCTTTCTGATGAGTAGCTCAGATGTAAGTGCTGGGCGAAGACCTACATGATGGGTAGGCCTACAACCAGCATGAAAAAGGGCTGGCTCTGTAGAACTTCCTGTGACTAGAAGAATCATGAGATAGCACCAGGGATGATCTAGATCGAGTGATGATCGAGATCCAGTAATGATGATCCAGCAGTGATGATCCAGATCGAGTGATGATCCAGATCTAGTCCAGTGATGATGATCCAGATGCAGTGATGATGTTCCATGATGATCCAGATCGAGAGATGATCCAGATCTAGTGATGATGTTCCATGATGATCTAGATCGAGAGATGATCCAGATCCAGTGATGATGTTCCATGATGATCCAGATCGAGAGATGATCCAGATCCAATGAAGATGAATTACAGATGAAGATGACTTTGAAGATGACGATGACCTAGATGATACAGAGAAGAAGAATTGTGCTGATAAATTGTGTCAAGAGAATACCTTCCTAGTTAAGAGGGAGTGTTGATGTAATTGTAACTTTGGAATGTATTCACTTGTATTTCTTATCTATTGTAACCCGATATTTATTTCGAGATGTATTTGAGTCATGTCATGCCCCGATGTTCCGATCGGGAAGTTTCTATAATGAGAAAGTCATGTCAAGTCATTGTGGGTAACCCTCCTATTTGTAAAGGGTTAAAGTCCCCACAGTTGTGGGGCCCTTGGGTTATTAGACTATCCTTTCGACCCTAGGTGAGTCATTATAAGTCGGGGCAATAGTCTCCACCATTGTGTTACCCTCCTATTGGTCGGAGGAGGCAAAGTCCCCACAAGTGGTGGGGCACTAGGGTTATTATACACTCATAGAGATGTAGGCTCTAGTAAGTAATTGTTAAGTTGGGCCGACATGATTGAGTGCACTTCAAGTGAACGAAAGAATATAAATAGAGAGTGAGACTCTCTATTTATCACACACATCATTCACTCACTCAAGTGTGGCGCACTAGTGAAGAAGGAAATACTGGGACTAGATAGAAGAAGAAGACTACTGCTGTTTTGAGAGATCTCTTACTATTTTGGTGTTGATTCTATCTCTAAGGAAGTTGTGGGGTTTTCTCCTTTATGGTTTCTCTGAGGAAAACTTTTTGTGTCTCTTGTCTCTTGTGATGTGCTTATGTTTTATTGTTGTGCTTGTTATTCTCTCAGTGAAAATATCCTAAGATCATAATGCTAGCTTATTTGATGAAAAAACTAACGTTAACACCCGATTGGTCTATGGTCTCTATTTAAAGAGCATAGAGGGTCCTTGGCTAGTTGACCGATTATGAGAAGCTTATATGTAACTTTCTTTCTTTTGCATAATAAATTGCTCCAAGTAACTATTTCGCTGGGGCCGTGGACTGTTTCCCTCTCGAGGGTTTTAACCACGTGACAAACATCGATGTGTTAATCTGTTATCTATTTGTGTGAAGCAGTTTCTCAAGGTGTTCGGTCTTTTGGGATTACTATGTGTACCCGAACATGGTATCAGAGCATTTATGAAGAGCCACTTTCGGTTTTGATCAAAGATCTGGAACCGGTGTTATCGAAACTTTGAAAGAGTTTTTAGTTCTTGATTTTTTGTGCATTTTTGGCCTATGGGAGCTGTTCCATTGTGTCCGGAGCGCTGTTTCCATTGGGAAATAGTTTTCATTTCACCGAAAACCATTTTTGTTTGTTCCAGAAACACCCATGTTGACAAATCTGAAGGTATAATGTTATAGTGACGGATTTGTTTTATTTTATTTTTTAATTTCTCATATTTTGTCAGTTTTATTATTAAATCTTTACTGTTTCAGTCTCGGATTATTGCCTTCCCTAGTTGCGTATGCCTTTTGCCGTGCACCTTGCGCAATCGCGGCGAATCAGAAACAGAAAGGGAAAGTTGTTTTCCTTGTCTTCTCGGCTACGTATGCTCTTTGTCGCGCACTTTGTGCGATCATGGCAAATCATAAACAATGAGAAAACTTAAAAACGTAGACTTTTCAGGTAAGCTAACCAAGATCTAACTTCATTGTGTGGAAAAAGTTTTTTGTTTTAGTTTTTCGTTTTTTTTGTGATTTTGCAGAAAAAAAAGCAAGCACGAAGAACGAGAGAGAAGAGTTAAAAAAAAAACCCTTTCCTCTTTCCATTCTTTTACATGTACCTTTTAAACTTATCTCACTTGGTCCAAAGTTATTTTATTCCTTAATAAGTCTTGAGTTCAAATCTTATTAAGCTATTTTTTAGTGCATGCAATTTTTATTTTCAAGTTACTTTATTGTAAAAGTGCATCTCACTTAAATAAAATAAAATAAAAAGTGAGTCACTTAAATCTTTTAATTTATTGCCGCACTATTTAAAGTAACATTATTGTAAAAGTGAACATCACTTATTCTATAAAAGTGATTCACTTAAAAGCAACTTTATTGTAAAGTGATTGTTAAAGGTTGATCTTATGAAGAGGGGGTTCTTTTTTTAGTTGGTCAAGTTAATATCTGCCACGTCATTATTGGGGACATCTTCAACATTTTCTTTGGTCAATCATAACGTCATCATCCAGAATCAGTTTTCAGTGCCGTTTTTTTTAAATGCATATTTTTTCGAGCGTTTTGCATCTAAACAGTTAGTTTATGTTTTTTCGGCCTTTATTTTACAGTATGGCCGCCCCTTATGATATTATACTTACAAGTTCTAACTATTTCTCATGGAAATCTCGTATGGAGGATGTTCTGCGAAGTAAGGGACTTTTCAGAATAATCTCAGGAAAAGAAACATAACCCACTGATGATGATAAGAAAATTAAATGGGTAAATAGATGTAATGAAGCTCGTGTATTGATTGGGATGTCAATCTCTACTGGTTTGCAATTCCACATATCTGGAATTGATGAACTTGATATAGCTTGGGAAAAATTTGAATCTGTGTTTGGTAAACATAATGAAATTTAGGGTCATCAACTTGAGAATGAGTTGATTTCCTTGAATCCAAATGATTTTTCTTGCATTCAAGACTATTTAGCTAAGTATAAAACTCTTAGACTATTATGTGCAGAATGCAAGATTAAGAAAGAAGACAAACAATGTATTTATCATATTCTTTCCAAACTTGGACCTGCATATTCTATTTTTGTATATACATTCTACTCCATGAAAGAATCATTGATTGCAGCTAGCTATCAAGAGCCTAGTCTTGAATCCTTCTGTGATTCTTTAACTAGAGAGCAAGATAAACTCATTCATCTTGGAATAATTAACAATGCAGATACATCTGAGAAAGCCTTATTGTCCCAACAGAAAGAAAAGTCCAAGCCTCCCAAGAAATAGAATTTTCGCAATAATAAGCTAAACAAAAAGGGTCCCAAACCCTCTCAGTCAACTCCTTCTTTAAAAAATGACAAAGGATCCAAGCAAAAGGGAAACAAGACTGAACGTCATTGCAATTTTTGTGGGAAAGATAATCATTTTGAATCTAAGTGTTTTAAGAAGATGATAGCCTTGGAAGCAGCAATGAAGAAGCACCACATCAGCCTAGATTCGTCTTCAGAATCTAATTCTCATGGACATGCACTGTGTGCTTCTGGTTACTCTTATGCTGCATCTTCTTCTTCTACTTCAATTGAATGGCTCATTGATTTTGGAGCATCTTATCATATGGCTAAGAATCAAGCCATCTTTTCTACTATGCATGAATGTAACACTAAACAAATATTTGTTAGTGATGATAGATCTCTAAGTGTTGTAGGATCTGGAATAGTTCCAATACAAAAATTGTCATTTTAGTGATGTACTATGTGTTCCAAAAATTTCCTGTAATTTGTTATCAGTCTATCAAATTACTCATCCAGGTGAAGGTAAAACTGTGACGTTTACACCTCACCAAGTTGTAATCAAGGATTTTAAAAATCCTTAAAATGTCCTTGCCACTGGAACTGTTGATGATATTACCAGGTTGTATAAATTTAAAAACTTTGGGTCATCACCTTTTCCTTCAGTTTTTGTTGCTCATAGTGATAACTTTAGCAAACTTTGGCATGAGCGATTTGGTCACTTAAATTATCGCTCATTGCAACAACTATGTAAAGACAATATGGTGACTGGTCTTCCGATGGTATCTTGCAAGGATGGTGTTTGTTCCGGTTGTGTACTCGAAAAACATCATCGAGATAGTTTTGACAAACATGCCTCTTAGCACGCCTCGATGCCCTTGGAGCTTGTGCATAGTGACTTGTGTGGCCCTCTTCCATCTGCATCCTTTTCTGGTTTCAAATATTTCTTAACTTTCATTGATGACTACTCCAGATGCACTTAGTTTTACTTCTTAAAACTTAAGAGCAAAGTATTTAACATGTTCTTGGACTACAAGGCCCTTGTTGAAAAACAATCTGGTCATCAAATTATTAAGTTAAGATCTGACAATGGAGGAGAATATGTTAACAACAAGTTCACTACTTTCTGCACTAAACAAGGAATCCAACAACAACACACTGTTCCATATACACCACAACAAAATGGTGTAGCTGAACGGAAAAACCGCACTTTAAAAGAAATGGCTAATTGTATGATCCAATCTAAGGGACTAAGTCTTCAATATTGGGTCGAGGCCATAAATTATGCAAATTACATACTTAATCGCACACCCACTAAAGTTTTACAAGGTATAACACCGGAAGAAGCATGGAGTAAAATTGTGATAAAATTAAACCAGATGTAAGTCACTTTCGTGTGTTTGGTTGTGAAACATGGGCTCACATTCCGGATGAAAAACAAAAAGCATTGCAGCCTAAAAGTGAAAAGTGCAGATTTGTTGGATATTCTGAAGATGTAAAAGGTTATAAACTTCTTCAGCCCAATTCACATGATACAATCATTAGAAGAGATGTTAAATTTGATGAAAATTTCTTGACCTACGAGCCCAACTTGGCGGGTGTGCCATCTTTGGCCTGCGATCCTGATTCAGCGATTGTGCCTTCTTCTTCTTCTTCCAACTTTCTTGACAGGTTTCCAACTCCAGTTTCTGATGATGACAGTGAGGATGAAAATCCACCTCCACTTGCTCATGTCCCTCCAATTACACTAGCACCAATACTTCCTCGATGGGTCCGTTCAACATGTGAAGCAGCTGGTGATCTTACCGGTGATCCTAGAGATCAACGTCAAACACGTTCTCAGTTTTAGCAAGCCTATTCTCTTTTGGCTCAAGTTTATGAGAATCATGATCCAGAAACTTTTGCAGAAGCTTCAGGAAATCCAGATTGGGATGTAGTTATGGATGAAGAATATCGTTCCTTAATGGTGAACGATACTTGGGATCTTGTTCCTCTTCCAAAATGAAGAAAACTTGTCAGATGTAAATGGATCTACAGAACTAAGTATGCATCAGATGGAAGTGTTGAAAGACTTAAGGCAAGGTTAGTTTCCAAAGGTTTTTCCCAAGTTGAAGGGATTGACTACAATGAAAACTTTGCTCTTGTCGCAAAAATAAATTCCATCCTCCTTGTTCTTTCCCTTCCATCCTTACATAACTGGGAAGTCCATCAAATGGATGTAAAGTATTCCTTTTTACATTCTGATTTACAAGAGGAAATTTACATGGAACAACCTCCTGGATATGTTCAGGATAACTCTAGCCTTGTCTGTCTCCTTAAGAAATCCTTATATGGCCTTAAGCAAACTCCTAGAGCTTGGTATGCCAAAATGGATAGCTTTCTCCTTACACTGGTTTTTCTAGATGTCATTCTGACCCCAATATCTATACCAAGAAAGTAGGAAACCATCTCATCATACTTTTTCTTTATGTTGATGATCTTATCCTTACTAGTAGTGACCCTAAACTTATAACCCATGTGAAATCTAGTCTTAAGCAAAATTTTGAAATGTCAAACTTGGGACATTTGCATTATTTTCTTGGTCTCCAAGTCTTGCAAACCAAAGAATGAATCTTTCTTTCCCAGTATAAGTATGCTTGTGACCTTCTTCGTTGCTTCCACATGGAAGATTGTAAACCAGCCCCTTCTCTCTTCCATTCTGGAGTCAAACTTTTAGCCACTTGTACTTCCCCTGAAGTAGATGCCACCTTGTATCGTCAGCTTGTTGGTAGTCTTTTATACTTGACTCATTTTCGTCCTGACCTTTCCTTTGTCATTGGTCGTGTTGCCCATTATATGCAAACTCCTCATGAAAGTCACTGGAAAGCAGTAAAAAGAATACTTCGATATATTGGAGGTACAATTTAGTTTGGGATTCATTACAGTACAGGGGGGAAACCTTTATTGGTTGGTTTCACTGATTCAGATTGGGCTGACGATCCTAATGATCGAAAGTCTACTGCAGGTTATGTTTTCAGTCTAGGATCTGGACCTGTCACTTGGACTTGTAAGAAACAACAAGCTCTTGCTCTATCTTCAGTAGAAGTAGAATATCGAGACAGAGTTAATGCCAGTCATGAAGCTTTATGGCTTCGATAGATCCTTTCAGAGTTTGGATTTGAGCAGAAGCAACCTACTCCACTTTGGTGCGACAATCAAAGTGCCATCAAGCTTGCCAAAGATCCAGTTCTACATCAGCGTAGCAAACACATTGAGCTACACATGCACTTCATCATAAATATTGTTCATGATTGTGTTATTGAAGTGCTCTATTTCCCTACAGATGATCAAGTTGCAAACATCTTCACCAAGTCTCTTACAGAAGTGAAGTTTTCTAAACTTCGGTCTATGTTAGGAGTTCATGAATGTGTCCTTAAGGGGGGATAGGCTCTAATGCCTCCTTCCTTCTCTTAATAGTGTCACTTTTGAAAATCCTTCAATCCTATCCCAAGTTGTTCTTAAGGGGGGATGTTAGGATATTTAGACACTTAGGAGTTAGTTAAGATCAACTTGTGTAACATATCCATTAGGTAAAAATGTGTTTCTTTAGTATGCATTTGTAAATATTCTAATCCGATAGTCACGATATGTTCTAGACATAGAGTGATCCGACGGTTCAACTTCTCTTAGATCATACCTACCATTGATCCGTGGCTTAACACCCGATTGGTCTATGATCTCTATTTAAAGAGCATAGAGGGTCCTTGGCTAGTTGATCGATTATGAGAAGCTCATATATAACTTTCTTTCTTTTACATAATAAATTGCTCCAAGTAGCTATTTGGCTGGAGCCATGGATTGTTTCCCTCTCAAGGGTTTTAACCACGTGACAAACATCGGTGTGTTGATATGTGATCTATTTATGTGAAGCGGTTGGTCAAGGTGTTCGGTCTTTTGGGAGTACCCTGTGTACCCGAACACAAGAACCCATGTCTACTTGAATTGCATAGATAGGATGATTCATGGAATTTTGATTATCACTTACTAAATAAGTAAGTTGTACCTCTCTGTAAAGTCTCCTATACTCCCTTCTAAATACTGGCATTGTAGCATAAGAAATATCCATCTGCAAGGTTCCTTCTACCCTTTTTTCCCATGACCTTGACAATAGCATGCCAAATTTAGGTGCAATATTAGTTATAACAACATCCATTAGCACACTTTTCATTGGTAATTTTGTAAGGATAACAACAAGATCCTTGATAACCCCAATACATTTAATTGCTCTTGAATCAAAAGCACATAAATCTTGGTAAGGCTTGGTGACAGTAGCCCTAAAGCTTCCATAATTGCCTTGGCATAAGATTGTGCGAAGAACCAGAATCTAAAAGACAATTATGTAACATTTGATCAGTAATTATGAGAGTAATATAAAATGGGGAAGGACAATCTGACTTATTAGCTGTATGATCAAATGATTTAGGGAAAAAAATGATGGTTGGATTTTCATCTTGAAGATTAACAACATCTGAAGGGACATAATTGGTTTGAGAATTTATAAACTTAAGAGTAGGTTCTCTATATGAATTTTTATTATTATTAGTTATGTCAATGGAATAGGATTTTTAATATTGCTAATTTAATATTCAAGATTGAAACCAAAAGAAAATTTACCAACCTCTTCCATATATGCAGATTTATCTTTATTTCCCTATTGATCGTTTCTTTTCAAGAGTTAATCCGTATTTAGCAGGAATATTTTTTCCTTTTTGCTTATCCTATGGAACTTATTTTATCCCAGATCTGAGACCATAATTCTTTTGTGGCGCTGCTTGGAAAACATATGGGATGTATGAAACCCTCTCGAATCCATATTTCTCATCATAATCAGAAAATTTTGCATAATGATAATCAAACTTAGTCAAGAAATTGGAAGAAGAGTATCATCCAATTGATCAATATTTGGATCTAAGTGCTCAATCTCCAGTTCATTAATTTCATTAGATTCATCATTTTGCACCATGTTATTCTGTAAAGGAGGTTGTATCTTTTGATCTTCATTATTCCTCCTATCTCTAGGCAATAATCTAGGATTGAATGGCCTTCTAAATTGGTTAGGGTTTTGATTATCATTCTCTTGACTTGGCTTATTTTGATTTTTATTTTCCATTTCCAACTTAGAAATATTTAATTATAGACTTTTAATAATATTTGACATTTCATCATTATTATTATCATTTTCTTTTGAACCTGAAGAAGTAGGACCTAATTCCTTTATATTTGTTTTGTCACCTTCTTCATGCTGAGACTCACCCCTTAATTTTTCTACTACTCCAATGTTTGATTCAACTTCTAGAGTTTCTTCCTGCATATTCATAAGGGTATTATGTCTTCTTTCTCTCAATAATAATGAAAAATGTGCATCAAAATCATTTGCATAAGAAATATTAGCTGACGTCTATGTTGGATTTATCTTTGTAGGGATCTTTCCATACATCTTATTAAAATGCTTTGAAAAATTAGTATCTCACAACTCTGGTTTTATTTTAAAAGATGAAAATTATGTTAATTAATATAAATGATCTTTGAAATATCCCCATTGTTTCATAAAAAACTCTTCTAACACTTCAATAGCATTTATTTACCCGGTTGGTAATTCCCTGAACCACTTCCTAGCTTCCAAATCTAGGCTTTGTACAAACACACACATCCATACATATTCATTTTCAATATTATGATTATCAACATAACTGTGATATGCATTCCAAAGTTCCTCAGTTGAGGTTTCACTTTCTCCATTAAACCTTGAAATATATTTTAAATAATCACCACCAGACAAAGTATTTAGGGGATGGGGTAATACTAAAGGATCATATCTAGCAACATCCATAGCTTGCATCCTATTAGGTTAAGCTGCTGCCATGTTTGAGAAAGATTGAGTAATTGAAGAATGAGGTAATACTGTATGTACTGGTATTGCTTGAGACTGTATAGGTTGGGTTGAAACATGTTGAATTTGAGGAGGTAATGAAAACTTGCCTTTGCTAGTAAGAGGTGTATACTCAGATTCTTCTCTTTCTAGCTATGTTACTAATGGATTTGTGAAAGTCTTAAAAGATGTTTGTGACTGTAAAACAAAATATAATTGTTCAGGAATACAAATTGACAATCCTTGCTTCCAATCAAGAATTCCAACTTCTTCTTTTAAGCTAGGAAAATGAGTATTTTGAAAAGAAGAAGAAGTTTCTTGAGGAAAATCAAAATATGGAAACTTTTGGTAACCAAGAATTCTAGTGGAAATCAATTCAATAAGGGCTCTATATTTATCTAAAATACTTTCAGGATCAAGGGCTTTAGGTTTTTGAAGTGATTCTATCTTAATTCTTCCCTCCCTTTTAGGTGAGAAGACTTCTAATTCGGGAACTATGGTATCCTTTATTGATTCAAATTCTTTATTTACATTTTGTTTATCTATTGTGGAACTAGTACATGCCTTCTGTCGATCCCTATCCTATCACATAATCCTTTATGGATCATATCTAGGTGGAATATTTGTTGAATAATGATTACTCTGAGTCCCCACACCCTTATTATCCATAACTGATGAGGTCAATGATGTAGTATTTTGAATATATATTGGTTTTGTTCACCATCAAAATCATAGCCTTTAAAATTAATCCCAGGAAAAATAATTCAATTTCGTCCTCGACAACGGCGCTAGAAGATGTTTGCACTGGAGATTGTACCTAGACTACAAAAGTGCAAAGCCCATACATCTAATGAATTGGGTTTATAACTCAAAATTGTCTTTATTTTACAAGGTTATTTGAGAAATGCAAATATCGGGATAATAAATTTAAAGGTAAACAATCAAAGATTGATATTGATAGAATAGGAAAGTAAGGAAGAAGGCTGAGTGAATATATCATATATATTGATACAAATCAAATATAAAATATAACATTCAATAATATTCATGTACAAAAATACATTTTGAACAGGAAATAAGGTAAAATGTAGGCCTACTCATGAGCATTCTAAGATAAAAACTCTATCATAGAACTCAGTCATAAACAGGATAATCAAAATGATTATAAGCATTCACAATGACAATGAATAAATATGGCTCATATCATGTATAAAATCATTCCAAATACAGTCTTCAGAGTTACTTACAAAATATCAAAACATACTTGATTGCAGGCTATGATATACATGCGCTGATCACAAAATCAATTCCCAACCCCCACCTCTACTTTTCTTCTCCTATTTATGAATATACAAAAAAAATTAAAATAGAAGTTTAAGATCCAAGTTTTTAGGACCGAATATGATCAAAGTAGGAAAGAGATAGCATATCGAATATTTACATATTAACTAATTGAATCATAAAAATACAAAATATTTCGCCTATTTCTATTTATCATTAATAAACTGACAGATAATGAAGATGAGGCATCCTGGAAATTATGGAAATTTTTTATTCTTATCCTATGCTTGACTAGTACAGCTGGAATGAGAGTTTATCGAATCAAGAACTATCAATTTTTTCTTACTACCACTGCCAATATAATAACTCCCTCCAAATCCTGGGACCTCTTTTGCAACCGAGTATAGTTTGCGTTCATCATTTGGACTTTGTCATGGAGTTCTGTAGCCTGTTTCATGAGTTCTTCATTTTCCTGTTGAGGAAGATTCTTCCTTCTTAAAACTTCTTTTGAAGTTGTTATTAACTCATGGTAATTGACATTAGTTTCTTCAAGATCCTCTCTTAATCTCCTATTTTCTTGCATTAAGTAGCCATTTGAATCATTAAGACCTAATCATTATGAGCCTTATAATGTTGTAAGGATATTTTGAGGGTATCAACTTCTGACAATGTTTCAATTATTGTTTGATGTGCAAGGCGTTATATACTTAAGATCAGAGCAATCATATCCCTGTCTTCAACAGTCAAGCTTTCCTGAACTTCAACTAACTTTTCCATTGTTTGTTCATTAACCTATTCGGCCAATGCTTCCATATTTGGAGACTTTGAATTCATGCCAATTTCAGATTCTGAAACCTTCTGCTTATCTTTATCTTTATGATCCTATTCAAACACTTTTGGAAAGGATTCAAGACCTTTCTCAATACCTTCCAGGGTTTGGTCCACCGTAAATTAGAGATTGTTAATTTGTGGATCTTCTTCACTCGAATAATCTTCAATAAGGGTCACTGTATTTTTCTTAAATCTAGAATTTAAGACAACTTTCATATTCATTCTTAACTTATTTTTGGATCTAGTCTTTTGTCTCCAATAAGTTTTTTGAAATTCTGAAGCTTAAGTAACAGCTTTTGTATTGGAAGAAAGATCTTCGATCATACATTTTTTTTTTTGTATCCTTAGGTGTATTTGGGGAAACTATTTCTTCATTTTGTGATTCCAAAAAAAAATCATCCTACAAAATTCTTAAACTAGTTTTGGAATAGGTTGATCCTTTAAAGTGGACTCCCTTTTTGTCTGCTTTACTTCCTAATCAACCTTCCTGTTTTATCCTCCTGTATATCTACCTTTGGCCTTCCTGTTATTAACATAAATTTATTCCTCTTCACTATTGATTTGATTATTGAAATCATTTTGGGCTTTAATATTTTTTGGGTCAAAGCCTGACCAGAACAGAAAGTGCTTGCATTAGCGATTTTGCTTCCTGAGTTTAGTCACTACTAACAATTTAACTAGTCTGTGGTGGAAAATAGAGTGATTTGTGTGATGATGATGTTTATTTACCCTAGTATCCATCTTCTCAATGCTTTTGAACAAATAATAGGGAAGATTTAACTTTGATTGCCCATTAATATGCATAAGAAATCTTAGATGACACCTAAAAACGATGGCAAACCTGCCTTCGCAAGTGATATAATGTTGTATGATATCGAGCACGTCTCTCCACTCATTTTTCACATTACTAAGATGTATCCCTTCGTTCCAATCCAAAATTTCATAATATGGTAGTAAGTATAGACTCAAATCGATTTCGAAAAGATGTTTCTTGAACCAACATTCACCTGCAATGGGAAGTCCCATCGCCTCTACAATTGAACCCTCATTTAATTCAAAACTTAAAGTTTGGAAATTTACAAATGAACTAGTATAACTTGGTCATTTCAACATTGTAGCCCTTGATTTTTTCAAAGAAAGAGTACCATCCGGCACCCATCTACGTCTTAGCACATTTAGGAAACTATTCTTCCCATTTCGTATTAATTGGCTCAAACTTGCAAACCTTACCACTGTTTTTCTTCATATTGACACTTGTTAAATCACACTTCTCAAGGATGAACATGAATTCAAATTAAGAACAGGGCGTTTTGGGATGAGATAACCAATAAACCTGAGGAAACAGGGAATCATTAAATGAGAACCAAGAAATATATGAAATTCATTGAATGAAACGTGAATACAACTCAATCATGATTTTAACCGTTGGAAAATGATCTCTAATAGGATTTATGAGTCAATATTCTCTCATTTAAAACCCTACGTGCTTCAAGACAAGAACTTATTGCATTTTATTTTATGATTTGACAATCCAGCAACACTTACATGCATAACCCTCATATAGTTCACTACCAGAATGTATTGAACTATATGTATTAATCATAATGCACAAACTTCCACAAATAAGTTAGTTTTGACATGTAAAATCATATTTTGAAGACTTTAAAAAATCATTTAAAACAAAATTAGCCAAATTTTATTACATTAATCACGAGAATGCATAAAATAAATAAAAGGATTACTAGGCAAATACTAAACTAAAATTAAACTACATATGTGTAGTTCATAGTGCATATCGTTGAGCAACCACATAGATTACATGTTACAAATGCCATGTTGGAATGTGGCACGACAAAAAAACTACGAAATTGAGCGATGGTGCATGTTTACATTTTCATCTATTGTGTGGATTGTGGTCCAATAGAAAATAAAAATAGTTCAAACGATGTTGTAGTTTTTGGAAAAGCTTTGTAAGATGGATCGGGACATATGTTGGGTACTATGTGGCTCGAAAAGTGAGTGGGCAATGTCTTTAAATCTACAAAATTCAAAGGTTAGGGAGATGATAGACAATGTATTAACCCTACAACAATCCCTAGTTTAGAAGAAAGCAAGTAGAAAACCTATAGAATAAATATGACTAAAGATTTAAAATGAAGTTGTTAATTTTGTCATTGGGAAATTACCTGAATAGCGAGAAAATTTATCTTTCCTTATAGGTTGCAAACAATACAACAAATCATGATATGGTTAGTATGGCAAGTACTAATGTGTTGAAACAAATAAACAAAAAAAATAAAGCATAGGAGATATTATAACAAATGAAACTACTAAAATGATATGAAAGTAAGAAAATAGAGGCAAGCTTAAACTTAAGTGTAAATTTCCAATGAAAAGGCATGGATACAATAGTATTATCTTGAAAAATGAAGTTGAAGGAGGAAACCAACACTATCTTTGGGAAGGGTCCTTTAACTCTCTAAATTGCTCTCAAATAAACTTGGGATGATGAAGAAAATTGGTCGCTTTTTAGAGGAAGGATCCAACCACGCATGTAATCCAATGGATGATAAAAAAATGAAAGGAGAAGAGGTCTTCCAATACAATTATTGCAACATGATGTTGCTCTAATTTTCTCTTTTAAAATGTATGCCTATGGCTTCGTTTTATAGTTAAAATGAAAGTTTTCAAAGAACTAGTTCCAAATGTGAAATATTCTCTTATGAAGTGACTTGCAAGTATAAGAATGTGGCCCATTAAGGCCCATGCACTTGGTAGGTGAGTCCTAGTCAACGTATTTGGTGTTCAAATGTGGTTGAGGGTCTTTAATTCACCACGACATTTATGAGTTCAAACATTTTCACAATTGCATAGCTAATGAGGGATATTATACACCATTTTGCTTGAGTACCAATGTTGATAGTCATGTGAGCTTGGTAAAGTGAAACTGCACATTAGTTCCTCCATTCCACATGTTGGTCACTTGTAAAATGAAGCTTTAGGAGTTGCATAATGTATGATCATGATGTCTATGAATAACATATGTGTAAATGTTGTTGGTCTTTGAAATTTAGGTGATAACAATTTTGCTTTTATTATAGATAGCTTTATCAAATATGATGAACCACTTGTCCATCCAATGATATTTGAATAGTTGAAATGTGCATCAACTCATGCAAAGATTCCTTCTTCTTGGATGAGACGGGTGGTTGGTTCTTACATCTATAAGCAGTTTGGAAATCATCTCTTTAATGATATGTAGATAAATTGCATCTCTTCCTTACTTGTGTTGGATGACTAGTATTCTCCCATCGTAGATTTATATTCAATTATACTGGGTAATTGGCCATGAAAATGGCCAATGGAAGCAACAATGGTATCAAATGAAGTGACCAAGGAATACCAAAAAGACTCTCTATTATTCCTAAGGTCACCAATTAAATTTCTAATTTCATTTTAACATTCATTATTTTTTGTGTATGTCTTGTGATGATGGGTGTGGGTTAAGGATGGGGTTAGAACTAGATTTATTTTTCATCCTATTAGAATAAGTATTGCATTTAACAATAACAAAAGAAATTTAAAAACTATTTAAATTTATTTAATTTAACAAATATAAAAATGACACTTGGAACAAAATATACCTCCAAATGAGAATTTCACTATGAGAAAGAGAGAATGCCAAGGGAGTCCTAGTTCTCTACTTGATTTGGGTTTAGATTGAGAATTTCATAGAGTGAATGCCAAGGGAGTCCTAATTTGTTTGTTTATTTGGTTTTAGATAAAGGAAATTGCACAAATTACTAATACTTGCATACTAAAGAATGTGTGCATGTTTTAGTAATTTTTTTCACATAGATTCAAATCTATAAAAAGGGCAACATGGAGGTGGGTATTGTGAATATGTGGAGATTTAGAAAGGGATAAAACGATTCAAATTAGAATGCTGTACTACATGTGTGTTTTTAGAGACTCTTAGAGTGTGTGCTCCTAGAGTAGACATGTTTTTATTGAAACAATTTAAAGAAAGAACTTTGTGCTTGCTTATTTACTGAGAAAATTGAAGAATATTTTCTGATTATGCCAAAACAATATTATGTTGTACATGATAAATAACTTACAACCTATATGTTACAAAACTAATAATAAATTAAGAAGAATAATAATGCTCAAATCTTATTTATACCTTTTTTTTTTGTTTCCCTTTGATGTTTGTAATAATTAGGCGCATTTACTTACAAAGAGTAATTAGTTTTAGTTTTATGATTGTAACATTATTAAAGTAAATCCCAAAAAATAACTTATGAAAAACTTAAACACTAAAAAATACATAACTATAATAAAATAAATAGATTTATCTTGAGTTAGGATCTAATAAGTACTTTCCAAAGATCATTGGAGATGCAAAACAAATAAAGAACATTTAAATTAAGAAAAAAATTAGAGCCAAAAATAAATAAGTATGTATATTATGAAATAAAATTTAAATTTTATTTATACGTATTTATTATTTTTTTTCTCAACAAAATCACAATGATTAAGGATTTTTCTTAACACAAAACAAAAATTCTAAAGAAATCTATAATTTCTGAACTTTATCTAAAGATGCAATAAACCAAAATTGGTGTAAGTACATGTTAACAAGCATCATTATATTTATATCACTAGCACAACCCATTATATTTATATCACTAGCACAACCCAGCATGCATCATTATCTTTATATCACTAATACAATCACTTGTGTCATTGTAATCACTTGTTGTTTATTATGATCCATTCATCAACTCCCACAAAATCAATGCAGAGTATATTTTTCTTTTTCTGATATAATTTAAGAAAAACATACTTGTTACTCCACCCCAAATTCTGAATTGATAAACACCTATAATGTCATTACTCACAAAAAAAAACCTAATATAACTAATTATCATTTAAAATAATTTAATACAACCTCTAACAATACTACACAATTTCAAAAACCATTAATCATCTAAAACAATTGATCAATAGCACAAACCTTTGTTACACAATTTCTAAACCTATGTAAAACAATTTCTAAACAGCACAAACCTTTTTTTGTTACTGAACATCCTCTTGGTTAAATAACCCTTGAAAAATTAAAGAATAAGCAAACATTGACAAGAATAAACGATCGACCCACCAGAAGAAAGGAAACCACAATGAAAGATTTTGAAGTAATGTAACTTTTGAATGTTTAATCCAAGTTTTCTGCTCTTATCGTGTTTGCTCTTTCTGCCCTTCGCGGTCAGCAGCAACAAACAGTTGTGGCCATTAGCGTCGTTGTGGCGAGGTAACACAATATCCCGCATTTCAAACAACCCAAAAAAGCACTGAACATGAGCGTCACGGTTACATAAAAAGCAGTGATATTATCCATGGCAGTAGCAGATGCAAAGAAAAAAAAAATCGATTCAAATTCCAAATGAACAGCAGCATAACTTTCCATATTACCCAGGAATCGGCCTCTACCATGCAACACGTTGGATCAGTCGAGGCTCTCAGTAATCCATCGCCAGCGGATCGAACAATCAACTTATGCGTAAATCTCAATGATCAAGAACCGTTGCCAAGAATCAAAATAATGTTGTCATCAGGTCGAGGTCAGGTTCGATAGCCTCGATGCACTAGGACACCAGAGTTCCCTGAGGGAGTCCAAGTGCATTGAGACTATCGTATCTCACAGCGCACTGATGGGCCGTTCTATAGGATCGGTTGATAGCGAGGGCAAGGTATCCACGCAAATGAATATTGGAGGCTGAGGCTGAGGCTGAGGGCGAGGGCGAGGGCAAGGGCAAGGGCAAGGTATCTACGCACAACTCTTTTCTGTAATATATTGGAGGCTGTCACGTCTACAACTTTGAAATCCACCCGTCTTTTTCAGAGAACGTCGCACTCTTTATGGAGGACTGCAAGGTTAAAGGAATTTTACTCTTTATGGAGGACTGCAAGGTTAAAGGAATTTGAGTAAAATGAGAGGTGTAAGATATTTAATATGCATATGGCACCAGTGTATTTAGTAGAATTTAAACTAGTTAACTCATTGCAGTGTATTTAGTAGAATTTAAACTCGTTAACTCATTGCCACTGTCAGTTCATTTAGTAGAATTTAAACTCGGTCAAATCATTGGATTTGAAATATTCATTGAAGTGTATTTAATATGTAATTAATTGCAATGATACCTTTAGTGATGCTACTACATGAATATAAGTCATTGGATCTTATCCAATCTTAATTGAAATATTTATTAAAATGCATTTAATTCAGTTATAAACTATTTTATTTGAAATTTGAGTGGACTAACGTTTGTTCAAAATCTGAAATAAACAATTATAAAAAAAAGAATATAAAGAATAACTGGTAGCTACTAGTAGTTGATGAATGGATAACTTGTAGTGATGCATGAATAACTCATAGCTAATGATTTGATAACTAACAGTTCATTGTCTCGTAGCTAATGAATGGATAACTAACAGTTCATTGTAAATAACTAGAAGAATGTGAGATAAAATAAAGAATATACAAATTAAAGTATAGTTGATAAATGGATAACATGTATCTAGGCATGGACAACTCAAAGTTGAACCAGTTTAACAAGAAAAATATGAAGAATACAAAAAAAATCAAATTATGTCTCAACCATTTGATCCCTATACCTAACCCAGCCACAAACTATGCACCTGGGATAAAAGACAACCACAAAGTCTCCAGCATTTTCTGATTAAATAGGGTTAAAATTATGTCTGAAAATCTCAGTTTAGGATATTATACAATTTCAGCAATCAAAACTCTTTAATGTAGACTAATTGCTGTATTTTAAAACTACCCAGATAGTTAAAATCAGGATTTAAACATTCTGAATTGCATTTTCAAGAATTCCTCCTCTGCCCAATGATTAGAGGCAATTTGATTAGCATATATACTTTTCCCAAACTATGTACGTATACTAATATGTAAGTTGCTATGATACATTTAATGCTCCTGCAGATATAAACCATTAGATCTGATCAAATAGTAAACTAAACTATTAATACATTTAATATGTTAGTTGCAACGGTACATTTAATGATGCAGAAGAAATATTAACTATTAGATCTGGACCATCTGGTACAAGATATGAACTATTAAATCTGGTCCAATCTTAAATTTTAATGTAAGGCCTATTGAAGTTTTCATTAGAGTACTACTCAGTGCACAATCTTTGCCTAAAAAACACCAATGGCTGACAAATCGATTTTTTCTAGACGCTTGACCCATTTGAAAATGCCGCAGAGTATCTTGTGACAGTGAAAACTCTCACAGGTCTTTCTGACGGGAGTCCAGAAGCATCTATAATCACTCACAGATGTAAAATCTCAGTACGATTGAGTAATGGCATCCTCTGTCTAGGCAGGCAGAATTTAAGCTCGCCAACTACATGGACTTTATTAAATTAGGGTTAGCTTTTCAGTGAATTCCTGTACTCTATTATCCGTTGAACTCTTTCAATTTTTTTTCCAAATTCTGAGCTCTTACACAATCCTGTAGGATAAATCGATTCTTCTAAATGGCCGTGCGTTAATGAGGTAGGGTGCTTGCCAACTGCGTTGTATTGGCAATCTTAAATTCGTGGAAGCAGCTGATCGAAAAATCTTCAATAAATGATTATAATAATAATAATAATAATAATATTTCAAACCAAAAGTCTTATAAATTTTTGGGTTTTTTTTAATAAAGAAATTAACTTTAGGGAGAGTAATTGAGTGGGTTTAATGGTTAATAACATGCACCTGAGTGAATTTAATGGTTAAGAACATGTGTTATCTTTGTGGAGATCACACAGATAGGGTTGCTCATTGACTTCTTGTTACAGGGCTCCAAAAGTAGATTACCCTTATGATAGACACTCACCCAAGTGAGTTTAGATCTATCTCCTCTTAAATCACAAATTACTAGTATATCTAGCTTGCTAAATGTTAGATATACTCTTATAAAATTGCTCTTCCCATAATTAAAAAATAAAAACTAACCTAAAAGAAACACTATTCAACTTGAAAAAACTGCACTTAAATTATTTTCACATCGTTTTGTCTTCCCAATACACTATTTGAATACAAATTAAATTAATGTCTACATTTTTTTGTCACCTCTCAAATTAAATTATTGTTTATATTTTTTTTATCACTTTCCAAAGCAAGGTAAATATGAATGATCATTATCACTTTCCAATGCAAGGTAAATATGAATGACTATATAAATGTATTAGAGAGAAGAGATACATTTCCATTTTTTAGTCTTACTAATGATAAACTAGTATAGATCCATTTTAATTATGGTTCTATCAAGAACATCAAGGTACAAACCTTTTTTAATTTACAAAAATGTCTAAGAAGTATTCCTACTTGGAAGGGAAATGACCAACTTACTTAAGTAATTTCAAAATAGAGTAAATATTAGTAGAAGAATGAGATGAGTAACATTAATAATTATATAATCAAATATTTTTCCAAAAATTGTTTCACTTTGTCATTCTTTAAAACTAATAATGAGTATTAAGAGTAGTTAATGAGTAAAACAATCCATATAAAATTTTAAAATATAGATTTCTTTTACTACTCAAGCCAATTGAAATTTACTCTTAATATTTTACCTACAATATTTTAGTACTAAACTTGGAAGATTGTGAGTATTGCTTAAATATGGTTGTATATTTATGAATATAATAATTTTTATCTTTTATGTTTTTAATTATAAGTTCACATGTTATAAGATTTTTTTATTTTTTACTTTCTATTATTATTATTTTTATTGAGCTTACATGTGGCAAGTAGCTTTATACACGGGACACATTTCTTCCATTTAAGTTGCCTCTCTTTACAATAAAATAAATATTTTTTATTTAATTATAATATAATATATTTTTTATCACCTTTTCAATGTAATATAAATGATAATATAAAAAAAATACTTTTATCTTCCTATTTGATTATCAATACAATATACATTTTTTATCACTTTCCAATGCAATATGAATAACCATATAAATGGATTATATATTATTTTTATTGAGCCTACATGTGGCAAGTAGCTTTATACACGGGACACATTTCTCCCATTTAAGCTGCCTCTCTTTACAATAAAATAAATATTTTTTATTTAATTATAATATAATATATTTTTTATCACCTTTTCAATGTAATATAAAAAAAATACTTTTATCTTCCTATTTGATTATCAATACAATATACATTTTTTATCACTTTCCAATGCAATATGAATAACCATATAAATGGATTATATAAAGGAATGATATTTTTCCATAATATTATTATGATTATTAATACAATATGCATTTTTCCCCACTTTTCAACGCAATGTGTATGACCATATAAATGGATTATATAAGAAAGGAGTACCTTCCCATTTGATTATTAATACAAGATTTGTTTTTTATTACTTTCCAATGTAGTATTTATGACTATATAAATGGATTATATAAGGAAGAAGGTAACTTGTCATTTGATTATTAATAGGGTATAATTTTTATTATTATCATTTTTCAATGCAATATGAATGATTATATAAATGAAAAATATATTTCAATGTAATTTGAATGATTACATAAATGAATTATATAAGGAAGAGGTATTGTTAAAATTTGATGGGTAAATAGTGGTAATTTGTTATTTTACATGTCAAAATATTATCACTTCATAAAATTAATGGTCATTAATGAAGTGCCAATTTTAATTTTACATCTTAAAGTGCATTTTTACTTCTACACATTATATATATATATATATATATATATATATATATATATAACAAAAATGGTTAATATTTATATTAGAAAATCAGTGGAGGCCACTCATCCAATTTCAAAATTGCTAGTGCTACTTAAATCTTCAAGTCTAACATTATAGCTTACAAAATTGTCATGTCCCCTCTCGCCCGAGAGGACGCTACCTAACGACGCTGCTATCATTTAATCGGGCAATCTAAGCCCCATGAACATAAACAATAAAAATGCATTGAACATGAAACAATTAGAGATGCACAATGCAATCTACACAGTGGAAGCAACATCATTCAACACATTCATGATGTTCATATTCATAAAACAAGCAACAGTCATCATGTTCAAGCATTCAACGTGTGCATGATATTTTACAAAACAAATACAATTTCAAAGTTAAATACAAGAATACTTATCTTGAGAAGAATCTTCCCCCAGAACTATCTATGTCGCTGCAACGTTCCACCCAACCATAAGCCAGTGTGCTCCTTAATCTCTCAGCATCACTGCCACCCCCAAGCTCGGCATGATTCCCACAAGGAACTAGGGAACATAGATTCACACACAACAAGACCATACACCCACAGTCATCCCACTAACAGATGGATTCTTGGATTTACTCAACCAAGCCAAGAGAATGATGCACTACTCAACAAAATACAAGTTCTGGGTATGGACAAAAATGTCTTGGGAACCCAAAATCGAAAATGCAAATGGGGAAAAACGACCCAAGTGACCAAATCGTCTCAGAAAATTTTTGATGGCCTTTCAAAGGCAAAAATGACCTCTATTCACACCCAAATCGTGTTTCTACCCTCCCAGCCACAAAACATAACCAAAAGGGATGGGTTTATAACCTAAATGGACTAGTAAAATGGGGGAAATGACCCAGGATGAACAATTCGTTTCAAAAACGCTCTATGGGCTTCACGTGGGAAAAAATGACCCCTTCAATCCCCCAATTCGTGGATCTTCTCTCCCATTGACTGTGCAACACCCAAAAACAAAATTCCCCAACCGTGTGAAGGAGGGAACAACAGAAAAATGCCCAAGAGAGATCCCAACCACTGAACATTAACAAAAAAAACTTCCCAGGCATGGGGAAAATACAGGAAATTGTTGCCAACGTGAGGAAAACACCTAAAACTCCAGCCCACGCGTGAGGAAGAGTGAATGTGGATGCATAATGGGTGAGTAGTGAATTTTTGGGTTCTTACTTTCCCATTAAGTCACAACACATTTTTCTAAAATGGGTGCTCTACCCAATTCGAAATTGACCTCCATACCTTGCCCATTCCCATGCAATAACTAACTCAACCACTTCTGGCAGAAATAAATTATTGGCACAAGAAGACAAATGGGAAGTTGACATCTTGATAGGTTTTCCCTTTGACATTTGGCTTCTCCCCATTGGCTCAAGGGTTTGAATACCCCCCCAATTCCTTGTGAAATCATGCCCCCATCTCTTTAATGTTGCATTGACATAGCTAGTTGTGGGTATTTTATTAGTTGCATATTTACATGATGTAGAAAATTATATTGAGCCATCGGCTAGCACGATAACCATCAACATCGATTTGAATTGCCGAAACGTAGAACACTAAATCCATGGTGGGGCCTTTTCCTTGAGCTCCACACCATGATTTATATTAACACTATTTACATCATTTATAATCTAATGCAATTGGGGTTGAAATCAGGGTATTAAATTTTTTTTTTAAATGCCTCTAACAGAGCTACAACTATGAAGTTCTAATAGCCTAATAAGCATAAACATATTCAAAATGAAGGAGAGTCACAAATCAAGTCATCAAATGCTTTCGTTATCAATTTCCAGAGAGACTTGTTTCGTCATTCTTATACTCCATATCTATGTTGTTGCCTTCATTCTGGATTTGCTGCTCCAAATTCAACTTCCTCATTTGGATCTCCAGCTTTATGACTCGGTCTGCCAAATCCTGGGATGTCGTGAAATTCCTCATGAGTTTTGTTGGTTATTCCCAAATTGCTTCAACCATATCTTCTCTGAGATGAAGGTTATCCTCATCTAGCATTTCAAACTTGTGGCCCGCTTCAACATCCAGTTGATTAAGAATGTGCTTCTGAGTACGAATTTTTTCGTGGAGCCTCCGAAATTTCCTTTCAAGTCATTAAATAGTCAGGTGTTTCTCGTCAATTATTTTGGATCTCTTGGTGGCACTGCAGTGGAGGAATTTGGATTCTCTGAGGTTCTTCCCGGTTTTCCTAGAAATGGATGTGAGCAATCCGATTAAACAGGAAAGTGTGACACCTTTCTCTCTCCTTATTCCCCTAATGCTCAAGCAATAAATCTAGATAATGGGTATTAATGGATCCCTCTAGTTCCAGTTTGTGCCACCATCAAAAGTCATGGATTTCATACCTCAAGTTCCTTTCGGTTTCCTTTTTCACTCAGGTATAGCCCTCCGGTAGGTACATTGTCACACTATGTGATTTAATGCCTGGCAGTTTGTTAGTGACAGATTTGAGATTGCATGTCTTATCTATCTGAAATCTGCCACCAGGGTAGAACCCACCTTTGTTCATTATTGATATTAATCTCACCATGAATTAGAGTAGTGTATTTGTTTTCCTCTCCATCCACTTTTGCATTTAGAGTTTTGAGAATGTGATAAAATTCAAGCTTCTAAAACGAATGAGTAAGGTGTTGAATCTGTGCTATCATTCGAGATGCATTCGAGCTAGATTCAAGATGAGTAAGGTGTTGAATGAGTATGCTTGTTACCTTCTTCGTCACTTTCACATGGAAGATTGTAAACCATCCCCTTCTCCCTTCTGGTATGGAGTCAGACCTTCTACCACTTGCACTTCACTTGAAGTAGATGCCACCTTGTATATTCATCTTGTTGGTAGTCTCTTATACTTGACTGATTCATGTCCTGATATTTCCTTTTTCGTTGGACATGTTTCCCGTTATATGCAAATGGCCCGTGAAAGTCACTGAAAAGCAACAAAAAAATTGTTTTATATATTCGGGGTAGAGTTCAGTTTGGAATTCATTATAGTACAGGGGGGACTTTTTTGTTGGCTGGTTTCACTGATTCAAATTGGGCCAGCAATCCTGATGATCGAAATTCTACTATAGGTTATGTTTTTAGTCTGGGATATGGACCTATCACTTGGGCTTGTAGGAAACAACAAGATCTTTCTCTTTCCTCAGCAGAAGCATAATATTGAGCCGCAATTAATGTTAGCTGGGAATATATATGGCTTCGACAGATCCTTTCATAGTTTGGATTCGAGTAGCATCAACCTACTCCACTTTGGTGCAACAATCACAGTTCCATCAAGCTCGCTAAAGATCCAGTTCAACATCAACGCAGCAAACACATTGTGATACATATGCACTTCATCAGAAATATTGTTCACGATCACATTCTTGAAGTCATTGTTTTTCCCTATAGATGATCAAGTTGTAGACAGAGTCACCAAGTCTCTTACATAAGCAAAGTTTTCCAAACTTCAATCTATGTTAGGAGTTCAAGAATTTGTCATTAAGGGGGGATAGGCTCTAATTCCTCCTTGCTTCTCCTAATAGTGTCACTTTCGTAAATCCTTCAATCCTATCCCAAGTTGTTCTTAAGGGGGTGTGTTAGACTATTTAGACACATAGGAGTTATTTAAGATCAAATTTTTATAATATATCCATTGGGAAAAGTTTGTTTCTTTAGTATGCATTAGTATTCATTTGTAAATATCTAATTCGATGGTCACAATATGTTCTAGACATAGAATTATATGACAGTTCATATTCTTTTATATTATAACTACCTTTGATCCATGGCTTACCACTCGATTGGTCCATGATATCTATTTAAAGAGCATGGAGGATCATTGGCTAGTTGATCGATTGTGAGAATCTCATTTGTAACTTTCTTTCTTGTGGATAATAAACTACCTCAAGTATCTATTTGGCTGGGGCCATGGAGTGTTTCCCTTTCGAGGGTTTAAACCACATGAAAACATCGGTGTGTTGATTTGTGATATGTTTGTGTGAGTGATTTCTCTAGGTGTTCGGTCTTTTGGGAGTACCATGTGTACCCAAACATCCATTCAATTGGGATTCCCTCTCAAGGGCCCAAATATACGGATGAATTACTTGGGGCCTTACTCCCTTAAATTTAGAGACAATCTATCCACTTCAAGTCCAAATCAATTGATGAAACAAGTTTCCAAACATAGTTCCATGAAGGGATCAAATGGAAACAACAATTGGAAGTGCACAAGTAAATAGAACAACAATAGCCACAAAAGAAAATAAATAACAAGATTAAGTGGGTTGTAAATAAGATTGTAGAAAATTCAAGAAATAGTACCTCCCGCCAAGTATTCAAGTCTTGTGAGAAAAAAGAGACACATAGAGTAAAACTTTTGGATATTACACCCCAAGAAATGTCCCAAGATCTTCTAGAAGAAGGGAAAGAAAAAAATTGTACTAGAATGTATGTAAAACAAAGAGAGGATATCAATTCAAATATCTATGGGAAAATTAGTTGAACTACTATCCATAAGGAGATAGTATTCACTAACTCTAGTTCCAAGGAAGAGAAGGAGATAAGTTAATTGTTTCATGTCAAAATCTACATGAAAGAACATAAAGTGGATTGTTGTTTAATCTCAATTACAACTGAGTTGTATTTATGCACAATTGGTTGGGAATCTTGGACTAGAGACTCATGATCATTTTCAACCATATCCCTTGGATTGAGTGAGACAATATGTGAAGTTTAGAGTGGTCAAATAGTGAAGGTTCTAGTTTGTGATTAATTAGAACTTTGTAGATGAAGTGGAAGTAGTTATGGTCCCATTGCATGTGTGTGGATTCATTTTGGGAATCCCATACCTATACTTGAGATATAGCATCTTCAGGAGGAGGGAAAAAAATATCAACTTGTCAAATATGGGAAGGATTTCACCATAAATACAAACAAGTGCAAGGATAAACTCTTTTTAATCATTGCTCGCTAGGAAAGGAGAATAATTGGCTAGAGCTAGATATTTGTCTTATTCTTCTCAAGAAAAGGAAAAAAACAAGGAAAAGGTAGTGAAGTGGGGATGAAATAATCCTTGGAAGAATGTAATAATAATCAATGACAACAATTTTAACAACTCTAACTCTTCTCTAAAATTGGCACCTTTTCTTTGGTGTAATTAGGCTCCATTGCTATCCCCTAGGTAGTAAGCTTCCCTAAGACCTGTTGCTAATGAGAAGAGGGTGGTATATGGCCATCACAACCACTTCCTTCAAATGCTCCAATAGTCTATGTAAATTCCCCTAAGTTTGAATATCCAATGAGAATAATTACATGCCTCTTTCTTAAGTACTTTAAGAGAGGCATTTTTGCACAAATTATTTCAGTTCCCTCAACCAACAATTTCACAATGATTGGATCATCCTAAAAATCATCTTTAAATATACCCAAAGAATGCTCTATCCCTGCATCCTAGGTTCCTATACACAAATGTGGGCTTTCATCTCCCTTTTTAACTTGTTCTATATTCCAATCTAAACTATCCAGTTTGAATGCACATGTTTCCTTGGTCTGCTGCTTTTTTATTATCTCCACTCAATCCTTCAAATTGTGCTACTAAAAGCAAGTTTCCATTGGTTTGGCTTTGTATAAAGGTCACCACCCCTTCCTCAAATTTGTCATGTCACCTCCCACAACTTGAGAATTCATTATAGTAACTAATGCACCAGTGCCTCCATGCCCACTATCTCACTTATTGGAAAATATATTGCTTAAAATGACCTCGAAATGAAGAAGAGGATGAATATCGTATATTTTTACCATTTCAAGTTTTGTGCTTCTTAAAAAACATCTTCCTCCTTTTTCCAATCCTTCAATATGCTAGACACCTTTATAGGTTCCCTAGACTTCTCTTCCCAATCCTTCAATATGTTAGGCACCTTTACCCGATCCCTAAACTCCACCATTTACTCCTAGGAAGTGATTCATGTGTGGAATTTAATAGTGAAATAAAGATGGCAAGTGGATTCCAAGACCATTTCCAACAACTACATCAATAAACTATCCAGAATCCACTATGGTATTTTTCCAACCAAAAATGTATTCCAATGACTTCAACGAACTATTGTCCTACAAATTCTACATAGAGCTCACTACAGAAGCTCCATGCATTGCTTCTCAATCAAATCCATAATATCTATGTCCTCCACTACAATATCACACAACACCTTGAATCATGCTCAAGCATTCATCAGGCCGATAAATTCTTGTTGCTTCCTTACTATAGTAATGTTGCATGGATCTTGGCCTAAAAGGATGACCATATTGTCTAAGTTAGGAATAGGTGCTAACTTTTCCTTTCCCATGAATTTTTGTTTTTTACCTTACACCATGAACATGCATAAACGTTTTGTTAAGGTACCCACAACCTCCTATGTTATATTTGAAGTTTATTTCACTTAATTTGGTCTCAAGGCTACTGGATTCATCTTCAAAGTTTTTTGGACTTTGACTTCTTCCAATTCTTCCAACTTTATTTTCAAAATACAATCAATGGAAAAATGGTTTTGGTAACAAAGTAAACAAGCGATAGTCTTACCTTTGGACTTAAACAATTTTGTTTACTTCTTTGCTATGATGTTTCTATTTTCATGGGAATATTTCCTCTTGAATATCCCAGCATAGGATACAACTTTGTCTTATTTTGCAACCTCTATGACAAGGATTTAGCTCATGCATTGAAATATTGGGACACCTTTGTGTACTCTTTGATCGCCTATAAAAATCTTAGTGTTGTGGCTTCCATCATTGTATTCACAAAATCTTCTTCTACACCATCCATGTTGCATACAGGCATGGCCAATGAATCAACCCAAGTATTCAAATATCAATTATTCCTTCTATGCTTCCAATTCTATGATCTCAAGCACTTGTTTTGAGAAATCTTCCTTCACCTAAAGTTCTAGTACAACTCTGCGACTATTTCACTTAAGCGTGACTATCTTTCAAAACAACTCAAAGGAAATCCTTCTACAAGATTCACTTGGTCTATGCAGTTTCGAAAACGCAAAGAAGACTCACCAATTTTATGTGGAATGATTCGTTCAGGTTTCCTATTGCATTAGGGAATGGTCTTCTTTGTCTATTCTTCAAGCTATTCTATAATAGTCATCTTCCAGACTTGTCCTGGAATCTTAAGTTATACCCAAGTTTGTCAAGATATTCTAAAGATTGCACATATAGTTCTAAAAATAATATTTCACTCCACTCATTTTTTTCCTTCTAAAATGTGGTGAAGAGAACCCAATTTCTCTCTAATACCAACTTACCTTCAAAAAGTGGAGAAGAGTATGCTTTGATACCACATATAATGGACCCCCATTCGTACCTAAAATTTTATTTCAAACTTGGGGCTTCCCCGACTTTGTTTCAAGAAATTGAGGTCGTACGGCATTGCATTTCCTTGACTATAGGGGATTGTCCAACCTACAACTACTAAACCTAGACTAGACTATGCCTCCTCACTTATAATACTCCCATAACTTTGCCTTAAGCTATGTTATGTAAGATAGAAACTAATTTCAAGACAACTAAGTCCTTATAACACTAGGAACATGTCCAACCATGACCTTTAAAGAATCCCAGTAATAGTTATTTACTTATCAAATTATCCAACAACTAAGTAATAGACATTGCAAGCCACAAAACATCCATCAAGGAAAAGGCACTATACACACCAATATGGGGATCACTTAAGGCACCTTAATCCTTTTTATTATGAATAGTGTTATAGATACACAAGGGAGTGCACCCTTACACCTGCAACTCCTTTATAGATGTACAATCAATCCAAGGCAATACTTCTTATTTTCCAAAATACTTGCACACTCAAACCCCTAAAGCATCTGTAGGAATGACTCCTATAGGTCTTATCTTCTTCATTTCTCACTCATCCAATGTCCAATTTACCCTATTTGTCTAACCTATGTTTAACACAGTTGAAGAGCTACTTATCCATCCCTATATGAATGACATAGCACCTTGAGGTGTACACTTTAAATAAGATTCAATGCCTTAGTCATTTTCTCTAGGCGACGTGCCTTACAGCTCACTCAATGCCAATGTGGACCCAATATGCTATCCGTCCAAAAAATCATCCTATGTGGGTTTGAAGGTGACTTGTGCCAAGGTGCACATGTGCCCAATGGTCATTTTTCCAATGATTGCATCCAACGGTTTTTTCCAAAAATTACAACCTCAATTAATGGAGCATCCATATCCTTGGGTGTGCAGTCTACCCAAGACACCCAAGTTTCAAAATCAATCCAAGTCTCTTGCTAATTTGGGTGGGGTTACTTGCAGTAAATCCCAACTTTTTCTTCCTTATTCAATATGTTCACCAATCTTATCTTGGCATTAGAGAAAATTTGAGGTCTAAAATGGGCCTCCTAAGGAAAATAATAAAATAATAGTTAAAATAATAAAATAACAGTTAAACTAATAAAATAATAGTCATTAATTTTGGAGGAAGAATGAAAAAAACTACTTTTTTTATTCGTATTTTCGACATATCTCCTTGTGTTTTTACTCAAATTCCGAGAGGGAGAGCTCGTTTGATGTGGAATTGAATTCTGCATCAACTAGTACCCACACTGCATACTTTTGACAGACCCTGCTACCCCAAAAATAAGAAATACCTAAAAAATGTGATGATGATGTCATCATCATGTTTTTCAGGTATTTCTTATTTTTGGGGTAGCGGGGTCCATCAAAAGTATGCAGTGTGGGTACTCGTTGGATGTAGAATTAAATTCTGCATCCAACGAGCTCTCTCGCCCAGAATTTGAGTAAACACACAGGGAGATATGTCAAAAATACAAACAAAAAAAGTAGTTTTCTTTTGTGACAAATATTTCAATTCAATCATTATGGTTGACTCATTTTATTGAAATTCTATTGGTTCCTGAATTCCAACTCACAAAATTTATTGTTGGTGCGTTTTCTTATAAGGCCCACTTTAGACCCCAAATTTCCTCTAATGCATGTCCTACTATTGTGCATCGTTGCACAATTGTCTATGGTGGACCATACCTTCATGCAAGGGCATTAGGAAAGCATGCAACGTGCCTTGCCATCATGTAAGGGCACTCAATCCAACTTGTTTAACCAACCCACCCATGTTTCATCTGTCTTCGTCAGCAAATGAATATCAACAGAGGTGCAGAGGTGCTTGAAGCCATTCAAGGCTATGGCCTTACACATGTTTTCTTCCTTGCTAACTAAATCCCTATGGATTTGCTTCTCTATGATGGGGTGAGAGTTGGTTTTAAGAAGAGTGTATTCTAGGAATAACCATTGAAGATATGGAATGGTATTAAGTAGACTTTACCTCCTAACTTGTACATAAGTGGAAAAAGTCACAATCCATGGGTACAAGCCAAATGTACATATTGGGTTGATTTCCAATGTCACCTCACAATCAATCCCTACTCCTTCAATCAGCTCTCAAAAGTCAAAGGAGCCTTCCCCAATCAAAATTTTTTTCCTTAAAATAAATTAAATTTAATTATAACTTAAGCACAAGGAAGATATGAAATATAAATATGAACTTAAGATGCCATGTGAATACACAATTTATAAGATATGTGTAATCAAATACTGAGATTTAAATGGATATTCTTCAATAAGATACAATAAGATAAACAAGAAACATGAAAGAGACAAATTACCAATCCACAAGAAAGATATAAAAATTAACCATGCACTATGTGAATTAATAAAATGTCCTTGAGCTCGTTACAAGATTTAATATTTTCATTACTAATCTTATAGTGGTTTTCACCACTAAGCCTTGTGAGAAGTGTCACTTAGTTCTTAACAATATAGTTGTTTGAATATTCAATTGCATATCAAATTTTTCATTCTTGCAAAAAAATATATTGTGATTAAATTTCACTTTAAGCCTTAAAGTCCTCTTAGAGATTCTTATTTCTTATTTTTATTGACTTACTTAATTAAATGTAAATTGTGTTTTCATTGGTTTAAGATAATCTTTGGATTCACATTTCATTCTTTGATTGGAGCGATATAAAAACATTTTCATTTTGTATCTAATCATCCTTCTGCTCATTACAAGTTCTAGGGTTTTACCCTAGACCTTGTTCTTAGCCTTAGACATTTTATTAATTCACATGGTGCATGGATAATATTCACATCTTTCTTATGGATCGATCTTGTGATTCTCGTTATTCTTGTTATATCTTGTTGAAGAATTTTCATTTGAATATAAGTATTTTACTTTTTTAGTTAACTACATATTCTTCATTTGTAATTTTAAGTACATAATTCTATTTCATGTCTTCCTTGTGCTTAAGTTATAATTAACTCACTTATTTAAGAAAAATATTTCAATTAGGAATCCTCCCTTGACTTTTGAGAGTTTTCCTCATGGGGGCTTCACTTATTGACTAATATCCTATCACATTAGTTCATATTGTGGGTTTTAGAATTATAAAAAATTGAACCAATATATTGCAGGTGTTAGGGGGGATGAGGGGTTTAAGGTGGGGGTGGGTAGGGTGGTTTATAAGGATTGAGGTATAAAAAGGGGTGGGGAAGAGGTTTTAAGTATTGGGAGGGGGTTTCAACAAAAAGACTTTGGGGCAATATCTCTGGAAACTAAGGGTATTCTTTAATATCCCACGATCGCACGTGCTATGTGAGAGGTTCACTAAGTGAAGTCCCCGTGGTTTTCCTAAAGAGTAGGAATTGATTGTGAGGTGACATTAGAAATTGATTCGAGGTTGCACTTTGGCTTGTACCTGTGGATTGAGACTTATAGTTATTATGGCCATCATAAATGATATGATGATCAAAATAGGCTAGAGTTAATGAAATAATTTTTTAATGGTTATCATGTAAATCCTATCCACATTTTGTCATCCACTCATTTTGATGGTCAAACAATAAGGTGGGAAGTGTTGTGGTGTCATTTTGTATAAAGTTGGAAGGATATGACTAAGCCTTTAAAGATCGTATTTTAATTTTTCCAAAGCTAATGATTCAATCGACCAACTAGTGCTTAATTTGACAATTTTGTCTATGCACACCTATATTCCTGTGTTGCACGAGGACCTGTCCCCCCCAAAAAAATCCCCTTACCCACCATCCCTGTGTTTCAGGGACTTGGGGACCCCTAGGAAACGTCCCTAATATGTTGGAGACTTAATTAGGGACTTGGAGACTTATTGGTCATACCCAAAATGTCCCCAACGGATTTCAGGGTCTTCAGAGCATATTTTGGAGACATTCCAAGTAGATTTCAGTGTTCCAGATAGAGTTTGGAGATGTTTTAGTGATCATGTATCTTCAGTTTTTCCAATGGACATTGATGATTGGACAATATGTGTTAAATTTTCTTAATTGCTTAGATGATATTCTAAAACAATTTACAATAGTAAGATCACTAAAAGAACAACAAGCACAACAAGATAAAGAAAAAAAATAGTTTCCTTGGGGAAACCACAAGGGAGAAAACCCCACAAAACTTTCTGAGTATAGAACTCAAGCAATATATTGTAAAACACCAAGATAAATTAGCGTCTCTCTCTTTGGCACATTCCTTCTTCTCCCTCTAGAGAATTTGCTTGAGTGAAGGGTGTACAAATTAAGGATGTGCCTCACCTATTTGAATTTATCATTTGAGTGACTTAATTACCTAACTAGGCCATTTAGATTCTAATTATGGACGACCTACCTAGGATGACTCAAAATAATATTTATAAAATACTTTTGTGGGTACTATTTCCCCAAATTACAATGAAGGTTTTACCTCATGAATTTTACAAGAGAAATTACATTAAGGACATCTACGAATGGAGAAATGACAATAATACAAATAGAATATCTTCTAAAGTTAAATTATTTTAACACTCCCTCTTAACTAGGAAAGTATTCTACATTAGCAGCAACCACAACAACAACTATACAACTGACTGGTGAATTTCAATATTTCATAGGAAGTTTTGGAATAGCATCATACATCTTCATCATCAATTTGGAACTACATCATCATTGGTATGTAGATACTGGGACATCACCATCTTTATCTGGAACATCATCAGCATGTGTATACTAGAACATCTGATATCTGTAACATCAGTATGTGAATACTAGATCATCATCTGCAACAACAATATGTGAATACTGGTACATCATCACCATCATCAATATGTGAATACTGGTACATCATCATCATCATCAGTATGTGAATACTGGATCATCATATGCAACATCAATGTGTAAATACTAGAACAACAAAATAATCATTAGAATGTTAGTGCTAAAGCAACATCATCAATAAGTAAATTCTAGATCATCATCAACATCATCAACATAGAGATGTTGGAACATCATCATCATCAGCAACATAGAAATGTTGGTATCAACACAGAGTGTTGGAATCTCATCATCTTCATCAGCATAGAAATGATGGAATCAACACAGAGTGTTGACATCTCATTGTCTTTCCCTTAGGACATCCGAGGTAGCATCACGGTGGGTTCTCTGGTAGATCCACTCGAGCGCTTGTTTGACTTACTAATGCTTTCGATCCAAACAAGCCTAGTCAGAAAAATGGATCTCCCTGGGTACCAAACAATCGTTTTCTAGCTTACTAACCCTTTCAGTCCAAACAAGCCTTGCCAGACATACTAATCCCCTAGGATCAAATATGTCTAGTCTTTCTTACTAACCCTTTCAAGACAAACAAGCCTATCTAGACATACCCTACCTAGGTTGATCTACCACACCACTGCAACAGGAAACCTACTACATCATCATCACTCCCTCTTTCGAGGGAGGTCCTTTTGGACTACACCAAGATTGTCTCGAAAGTATTCAAACTTTACATGAGACAGAGGCATAGTCAATACATCAACAACTTGTTCCTCTACAGGAACATACTTGAGCTTTACAACTCCCTTTTGCACCATATCCAGAATGTAATGATATCTAATTTCGATATGTTTCGACTTATCATGAAACATTGGGTTTTCTATCATATTAATACAACTCTGATTATCACAATGGATATTAGTCACATACATCTATGTATCAAATAATACTTCCAACATCTTGTGAATCCAAACTGCTTCGCTACAGGTTGAACATGTTGCAATGTATTCAACCTCTGTCATGCTAAGTGCAATACTGGAATTCTTTCTAATGAACCATGAGATCATACATGATACTGAACTACAACAACATCCCGAAGTTCTCTTTCTATCTTCGGTAATTCTTTCCCAATCTAAATCTAAAAATTTGTGTAATATGATCTTACCATCTGATGCATATCTGAGACCATAATCCAACATACCCTTTAGGTACCTCATCACATTTTTTGTTTCCACTAGGTGAGCATGTATGGGTTCCATCATACACTGACTTAGGGTGTTTACAACAAAACATATATATGGCCTCGTATTGGTCCAGTACATTAGTGAACCAATAATCTGTCTGTATAAGGTAACATCCACTATATCTGGAGAATCGTCATTCAAAAGCTTCAAATTTGATGTCATCGGAGTAGTCATATCCTTACAATCCATCATCCCAAATATTTTTAGGATCTCAACTCCATATTTTCCTTGGTTCAAGAAAATCTTGTCTGGATACTGCCATACATCAAGACCTAGAAAATAGCGCATCATTCCAAGGTCTTTCATCTACAATTATGTAGCAAGCTTCTTATTGCATTCATTGATGGGATTATCTTTACCTGTCAAGAATAGATAATCCACATATAGTAGTAATATCATAAGCCCGTCATATTCAACCTTATAGTAAAGGTTGGAATCTGTTTTACTCTTGGTAAAGACCAAACTCATTAGGAAACCATCAATTCTTCCATACCATGCTCTGGGTGCTTTCTTCAACCCTTACAATTCCTTCTTTAGTCTTCATACATGAGTCTTTTGATCATCTGTCTCAAAGCCTCGTGGTTGTTCAATGTATACTTATTCTTCTATCATTCCATTTAGGAAGGTTGTCTTCACATCCATATGATGTAAATTCCACTTCATCTTGGATGCCAAGGAAAGGATGGTTCTGATTGAGATGTACATTAATATTGATGCAAAGGTCTCCTCATGATCAACTCCTTCCTTCGGAGAGAATCCATGAGCTACAAATATTTCCTTGTAGTTCTCTATATTGTCGTCTTTCGAATGCTTTGTTTTGTAGATCCATTTCGAGGATACTACTGACTTGTTCTTCGGTCTTGGTACTACTTCCCATACATCATTCTTTATAATGGATTGGTATTCCTCAACCATGGAATATACCCATTCCTTTTTCTTTATTGCTTCTTCAAATCATGTAGGTTCTTTCTCAACGAGATTGCACATAAAATCCACATAAATGGGGTATGGCTTTAGCTTCTTACTTTCTCTGATGGTTCCTTCTGGGACACCATATCTTTCCACTTCATCAATTATTTCAAGTGCCCAAGAAAGCCTTCTTTTTATATCACTTGTAAATTCCTCAGGTCTCTGAGGTTCTATCATGTCATGATCCTCGGGAATCTATTCGTCCTCATCATTTCTAACTGGTTTGGATATTTCTACACTCTATGAGCTTCATACTCCTCTTCATATTCTTGATTCTTCCTTTATTGTCTAAAGGTTGTATCTTCGTCATATGTGAAATATCTATTGAATTCAATTTGATGGTATCCTAGGATATAGATCCGGTAAGCCTTTGAGTGCTCACTATATCCTACAAACAATCCCTTATTTCCTAAAGGGCCCAACTTCGATCTCTTCTCCTTGGGAATGCGTATGTATACCATACAACCAAATATCTTTAGGTGACTAACTTTGGGTTTTTCTCTAGTAAACATATCTTCTTGAATCTTATTTCCAAGAGCACTGTGAGAGATTACGTTCTATACATAGACTGTTGTGCTAGCTTCTTCTTCCCACATATACGTAGGTAGATCTTGATCATGGATCATGGATTTTATTGCTTATGTGATAGATCTATTCTTTAATTTAGCCACACCATTCTGTTTGGGATTATAGGGGATGGTGAGCTCCCTCTTAACACCATATTATTTCTAGTATTCATTGAATTCACTTAATGTGAAATCACCTCCATTATCTGATCTTAAGGTCTTGATCCTCTTGTCAGAGAGGTTTCCTACAAGAGCCTTAAACTCTTTGAACTTTTCAAATAATTCATCTTTCTTCTTCAAGAAATAGATCCAATTTTTGCAGTTGTCATCAATATAGGAAGGATATTAAACATACCTGCTTAGTGAAGTAGTTTTCATTGGTCCACAAACATCTGAGTGAACAATGTCTAAGATCCATTTTTCTTTACTATCACTTCTTGGAAAATGGTGTTGTTAAGGAATTGATCCTATACTTGGGGTTGAGGCCACCAACATACTAAGGGTATACATACTGATATATAAATATCTGCAAGCATGAATTTAAACAAGATTTCAAGGGTTAGTAGGGTTCATACCTTATGCATTGAAGGTAGATCCAAGCTTCCTTGCTATCTCTCCTCTTTCTCTCCAACCAAGAGACCTGCCAAATAACTTCAAACCTTCCTCAAACCAGTTTAACCACATATAAAACAATGATAATCATGATAACATGAAACCGTAATTAACATGTGATTAGGAAATGAGATTCAACATCCATTATACAATGATTTGGAAAGGGAAGAACATTAAATCTTTATTAATCAATGGAAGAAGTACAAAATATACCTTCTCCTCATGCAAGGCACCTTGTGAAACCTTCGATCTGGATCTTCTATCTCTCTCCTCCAAGATTCTCATCCTCCAAGCTCTGCAACAAAGGTAGATGATAGCTAGGGCATAGATGAGGGGGGTGAGAGTCCAAATTTCACCAGCATAATAATATCAAATGCTAAGTCCCCTTCATGGCACCATCACCCTCTCTTATATAGCAATTTGAAGAGTTAGGGTCGATGATGGATCAGTTACAACTAAGGAGGTAGTTCCAAAACCACCCAAAATTCAATAAGTTTATATTTTTTGACCATTTCATAGGGTATACGTGGGTACAACACTGAATACTCTTGTATTCAAAGTGCAAAAACACAAGTTTCCCACTGACAACTTGCGTATGGGTCAAAAAAAGGAATTTTTTAGGGCATTTCCAAGAGTTTTGAGGAGTTGGTGTGGTCTAGAAAGTTGTTCCTTAGTCTGTTATATTTCCAATGGTCCAAAAAAGGGGTAAAACAGAGCTACAAAAATCTTGATATGGCCCTTCCATAAAAAATTTCCCTCTGGATGACTAACAGTAACTTGGCATGGAGTGTTGTCATGTGACCAAACATGTAAATGTCGTCACGAATAGAGAAGTGTCATTTTGGGCTATAATGGATTCCCCCTAATGTATGAGGTTAGAGGGTAAGATGATAGTCAAAATATATTATAAATAGCGAACAAAGGTACTTGAAAGATAGATAAATGTTAGACAAACTGATCTCTGGGACATACATGTCCATATACAAATGATTGCCACAAATATACAAGGAAGATCCAACAAGTGTATAACTTATGTAACTAGCATCGCCGCACAATATGCAAAAAGGTGGCATATAAAATCTATAGGAGTCATGGCCACGACTGAACAACATGGATCCAAGTTCAACAATCGATCATAGCCAAAAAAATACAAGGTGTATCTATGTCATATGAAGTGTGACAAGGTATTGCACAACTCAAGAAATAGCAAAATATGATGATGCTACTATTGGACCAATGTCTCAAATCCAAACCACCCAAAGGTACGAGTCTTAACCATGTGAATAGAGGATATGAAGTTGAGCATGGAGGAAACCGCATGATTATGGGTCATTGATAAAAACCATTAAAAAACACGAGGGAAACCACTAGTAATGAAAATGGTCCCCAAGGTACATAGTACATTATAACAAGTGTGAATAAATGGCCTTGAAGTTGAACACCTGAAGAATCCATTGATTAGGATACATTAATATATTCACGCTACCCAATAGTGAGGGAAACTTTCATTGATGGTTGAAATTCCCAAGGTACTATCATAAAACTTAAATCTCATTCCCAGATCAAAATGATTTGAAGTCGATAGGAATATATTCGTTGGAGGGAAGGAAGTAAAGCATCCTCCATCATCCAACACGAGGTAAGTCAAATATTGATTGGATATGGAACTAGTACAAAGTTTTGCAGCAAGGACCACTAAAAGACTTGATGTAATGAACTAATACCAGGGAGTGGCTGACACAAAAGGTCAAGGAAACTATAGAATGGCTGACAAAGGTTTTATCCTTGAACAGTGAGCATGACACAATAGTGACTTAGGAATATTTTAGACACCAAGGGACAAGCGACACAATTCTGCAATGTAGGAGACATTGAAAGATTCTCCATATAATTGGAAAAGTAACCATATGGAGGAGTAAAAACTATCAGATCAGGTTGAATCCTAAGGCCAAAAACTAGAACCCAACTATTGATAGACTCCAAACTAGTGCTTTGTTCAAGTAGATAAGACTTATTGCCATGATAAAAAGACATTTGAATGAGCTTCCCTTTCCTTCTTTCTTATAAAGGTTTAATGAATCCAAGAAAGCAAACTTGGGACCTTCTTCATTGTTGGAAAGCACGAAGAAGAGATAAAGCACTGATTTGTGTATTTTACAAACCCAAATTAGTGGATGCTCGATAGTGTTTTCACAATTTTGAGAGTCTAAAAACGCCAAAGAAGACTCTGGGGGAGGATTTTTCGTAAAGTTAGTCTCCATAGTCTAAATAATTATAAAACAATTCAAAGGAGAACTCTCTTAGCTTAGTAGAACTAAGGTATTCCTTTTTTGAATTTAGTGAGAAAGGCCCAAAAAAGGGTTAAACTATCACTGTAGCAACGTTCCTTCGAGAAAAAGCATAATGTTTTAGTTTAACGAGTGTGAAGGAAAGCAATATCACTCGATGATTTTGTCCTAAAGTTTTAGCGAGCATGACAATGGCATAAAGAATGCTCAGAATATTTTTCATGGTTTAAACCAGAGCACGAAAAAGAAAAATAAGCTCAAACAGGTTCCTTTTTCATAAACTTAGTCTCCTACGACCAAAAAAGAGATAAATCTATACCTAGGAATACTCTTCTAGTCACAGTCGACTAGAGTATTCATTTTTCATAAGTAATCCACATTGTCTGAAAAAGGGTTAAACTTATACCTTTGAAGATGATCTTTCAATTCCTTTAACGAGTTTAAAAGAACAATCAAACTCAGTAATCTAGTCATATTTAAGGAGTTAGACTAGAGCTTGAAGGTAACTCCATATACCTTTCCCGTAAATTTTTAACGAGCCTGGAAAAGTAAACTCATGGCCTCCTTACTATTTTTAATGAGCTCGAATGAAATTTCGAAGAATGCTCTAAATGCAAGAAGACGAGTTTCAGAGGCATGTGGAACTAGTTCCAAGCGCAAGGAATAGACAGAAGCATAGTGCAAGGAACGCAAGCAAGATAAGGACATTCAGGGAGCGTCTCCTCCAGGTAAGAGGTGTCAAGTTGCAACAACAAAATGATAGAAAGCTGAGCAATGATGCGAGCAAAGATGAGGGATTATATAATGAGCTAAAAGAGTTGAAGCCGACATTAGGATCATAAGCACAAGAATAATATATGCAAACATGGCTACATATTGAACAAAAAGGTGAGGCTAGTAAGCAGTTATGAATCCAACTAAAAATATTATCTCTAAGAAACAACAGTATCAAGATCATATTCAAAAGAAGAGATTGGATACATGTCACTTGGGTAGAAACAGTTGCAACTTCACTATCTTCAATAAAAGGCATAGTCAAGCCATAACTAACAAAGAAAGGATCTATAGTGTTAAGGCTCAAGGATTTATAATCAGTAAGATCAACCTCCAGAGGAATGGTAAAGTTGACAAAGGTAATAGAGTCTGTAGGAAGAGATTCATCACGAGAGTCAAAAATTCCGCAAGAAGAGTCAAAATCATTAGGATCACATACTTGCTACTCAATGGGAGAGTCCAAATACTCAACAATGCCAACATAGGAGGATCGATCATCGGAAATATCAAACTCAACAAGTAATTCAGGGTTGGATTTAATCACAACTGATTCAATATCCATGAGAAAGTTATATTGTATCATAGAATCTAGGAATATTTAATGAGAAGGAAGTAGACCATACAAGATAGAACACATGTCTAAACATTCAATTGTATCAATAGGGTGGAGAGCGAGCTCTAAATTCCCCTTTGGATAGATCACCTGGTCAACTTGTTGATTAAGTTGTCATTGATTCCAATGGTGTCTGGTCATTGATTCCAACTGTTGAGTCCTTGGTGCCCCTTGTGGTTCCCCTAATGGTTAGTGTTTAGTTTGTTGTTGATTGTTTTAGAGGATCCCTTTTGACCTTGTCCAATCCCAATATTGAATCCCTTGGAGGCCTTGGAATAATGACAAAATCCATACACACCCTTTAAAGCATTTAAGTTCCCCTAAGTTGTTTCTATGGTTCCCCAGTTATTTATTTGGATTCCTCTGTACCACAACCTATACCCTATTACCCTAGAAAGAGTCTCGGCGGTTTAAATAAGTGTAGAACTTCAAAGAGTCCAAATGACCCATTATGTGGTCATTTGTGTTTTGAATGAGGTCATGGTACCGTAGGAGAAGTCTAGGAACCCCCACACCTTGGTACCCTTGATATGATAAGTATATGGTGGAGACCTCCTCCTTGTTGATGTTAAGTATGTGTATGTGAAGTCCACTGAATCTCTCATGCCTTTTATGATGTCCATTCAATCCTTTGACCTTGGAACTTATGCATAAGGTAACATGGTCTTTGGCACCTTTATGTGTGGATTCTTGATGTCCTCTACAAATTGAATATTTTAAGGGTATCAGACCAAGAATTTGCAAATAAACCCATCATAGGGATATATTCCTTGTCAATCCATTTTCGTTGATATTTGGAGCATCTTCTAACTCCTTACGGTTGAAGAGATATGAATTTTTGAAGATGGTGTACCCCACCTTTTTGGGTGAGCCGACCAAACAAAAAGTAATTTAATTATTTGTAATTTTGAATTGCATGTCGGTCCAAGGTAATAATTTTTCTCCACGAACTATATAAATAGAATATCAAACATTTCATTTTTTAATCATCAATTCTCTCAGGAATTTCGCAACTCTTGGAGAAAAGTGCGAAATTTTGTGACAGAGAAATTTCTGGGCATCTTCACTAAAATTGACATTACTTTTTCATACGGAATCGGAATTACAAAATTCTTGGCTCGTTGGAAATATTGTTACAAGGGCTATGCGATGAACGAATATATATTTTCTTAAGGGTTGTATACTATTTCTTCATCTTGTGATCTTCAGAAAGGTAAGGTTCATTCTTCTGGGTTTTGTCTTGTGATGACACATGTCTCTCATGGATAGAGTTCATATTTGATATTAGTATGTGAGCCTCTATATTGGTATATATATTTGAATTTATTATGGAGTATATGATGATGGTGTTGTGTACCTTTATGCTATGATATGATACACTTTATGATGATAATGCATGTGATAATGATGTACACTCTATGAAGTTGATGCACTCCTATACAATATGACGTACACGCATACAATAGTGTGATGATGCTCTCCTATGCATTATGATGTATACTTGACGTTGATGATGCATACACGGTGCACACTAAGATGATGATGATGCATACCCTATGACGATGATGCATACCAATGGTGATGATGCATGCCGATGCATAACATAATTACTTGTTCAGTAATTGTGTATGATGAGGTGTACAATGATGTACATGAGTAGTGTATGGAAGTGAAATGACTTGTTGGTATAAAGGGATGATTTGGCAGTGATCAGAATGTAGAGGTTATCAACAGCAGATTCAGAGCTTGGTACAGGTTGGTTCAGTTGAGTAGGATTGGCATAGGTTTCCTTATGTGCAGTTTGTTTGACTTAGATTGGCTGAGTTGTATGAGCAGTTGGTTTGACGTAGGTGGACTCATTTTGGTGTGTAGTTGGTTAGACTCATATTGACTGAGTCATATGATTGATTTGTACAGCGTGATTGAACAGGTTATTGGTTTAGGCGTCGTGCAGTGATGAGTAGTGATCAGTTGATGAGCAAGTGATGAGTTGATGAATAGTGATCAGATGATGAGTAGTGTGATACAACAGATAGTGATCGGTTGATGAGTAGTGATTAGATGATGAGCAATGGTTATTAGTGGCAACATTTGAGTAGTTTGGTACAGATTGTGCAGTGTAGTATAGGTGTTGATTAGCGGGTTCATGGGATCAGTGTGGTTGTGGTTCAGGAGTTTAGTGTCTATCTTCTTATCTTGATGGAATGATGAGGCAAGGAAAGGAGGTCGTAGCCTCCTTCCTGTTATAGTCGGAAAACTAGGGAGTTGAAGCTTCCTTCAGGCTATAGCCTGTAAATCAAGGGGTTGAAGCCTCCTTCCAATTGTAGCTGGAAAATTGAAGTCTTTGTAATAAGGGGGTTGTTTCCTCCTTCCAGTTATTTCTGGAAAACTATTTTAGAAAGGATTCCATGGGTTTTCCCCCTAGGACTTGGGTTTCCATGCAAAATATGGTGTTTGGTGTTTCATGTTATGCTTCTTATGTGATGATGATATAATGATGATAATAATGTTGGTGATGATATAATGATAAAGTGATAATGCATATTATTGAATAAGTTGTTGATTGTTAAAAGTAAAAAGTAATAAAAGGTGTGCACATTGACTCACCCCCCCTCTCAGTGTACTTTGTGTGTCCAACAATTGGTATCATAGAAACAGGTGAAGAGTTCGAAACTCACCCAGCTCGCATTAGGGGGAAATAGTTGGACATTAGGTTCAACGCTCCCCGTGAGTTTTGTGACATGGATTAACCGCCTATTGAGATCCTAACTCTGGCGATTGTGGTAGATATTAACACCTGTGGGTTTTGTTCTAATGGAAATCATGAGTCCAACACACTGTTGGGACTGAGTCCCAAGAAGGTAAGCATGAATCCAGAGGCTTCTTCTTAGTATCAATTGGACACGAGGGATATGAGGCCACATAATTCACTCATGCTGGGCCAGTGTCTGCCGAAACACTGGGAATTAAGAAAGGATAGACTTGGTCTATAGTCTGTTAGGATTATCAATCCTCCCTTGTCCAATTTTGTCATATGTCTAAATCAGGAGTCATGTCTAAATTGGGAGTCCATCCAGTCTATTTTTAGTCACTAGCACCATTGGGTCCACTTGGCCTAAGTGGGGCACATGTTCCAGTTACTAAAGTGTGGGGAACACTAATTGAGGTCTTCTTCCACTGATTGCACTTACATGCATCAGTTTAGGATCCTCCTAGATCAATTCCTACAATTTAGGAGCCATTGGGAGTGCCGATACCAACCTTTATTAGTTGAGTTCTATTAGTGACTAGTCAAGATGAGTTAGGAGTCAGTTACATTCAGTTCTAGTCCTCTGTATTCAGTTAGCACTAGGTTTGCATTGCTGCATGCAGGAGAGGCACATTTCTCACCTACCATAGTCAGTTAGCCTCAATCAACACTCAATTAGACAATTGAGTTGTGTTTTAGAACTTTGTTGAACTCAGATAATGGTTTAGACAAGGTCAGTTAACTATTGAGCCCTCCGATAATGATTTAGACAAGGTCTTAGTTACCTACAATCAAGTAGAGTCTAATCAATTCGAATTTCCTCATGTGGTTTTGAATTGCATGTGGCTATTTAATCCATTGTACTTCATTGTAATTATTACCTAATTACTTTTTTTTATTAATGAAAGCATTCACAGTTGCAAGCCATTTTTGCATTGTTTCATTCTTCAAATGTTGATTAAATTGTGTGATCTATCTTGTGAGTTGTGTGTTTATCCACAGATCTATGTGCTCAATTTAATATGGTATTAGAGCCTTAGTAGACAAGGTACCTCTCCTCCTCAGATCTGTAGTTGGATAATTTTTTGAGAAAAAATGCTCCTTCTAGTACTGCACTAGAAGCGGATAATTTACCACTTAATATCCCAAGTTAAGAAATTGTTGATCAAGCTTGCTTGATCAACTATGCTGGGTGTGAAGGAAATTCCAAAAGTGCAGACTGTCGACCTTATTTTGTATGTTTGATTGTGTGATTTACAGGTTATCATCTCCTCTCATTGCATTCGCTACAAGCATCTCATTCCCCTCACAGAATTCGCTACAGTATCTTAGTCCTCTCTACTGCATTCAAAATGTTCCCTCAAATGGAGCAGCTCACCTCCTTCAACTACCACCAGTGGAAAGAAGACATGGAGAGATTCCTTCTCACCAAGTTGCTCTTCAGACTCACAGAAGAAATAGAGGCAGTGCCAATTCTTAATCATGACAAAGAAAAGTACTTGAATAGGCTTGGTGAAGCTCATGGATACTTGTTCCTCTCATTCTCTCGAGATCTTCGTTTCCACATCTAAGGATTGAAGACTCCCAAGGATATTTGGGACAAGATTGATTCCTTATTTGATAAGCAGGATGAGATGAGGGTCCATCAGCTGGAAAATGAACTAATCTCTCTTAATCCATCCAACTTCAAAACACTGAATGAATTTTTCACAAAATTTAAGAACCTAATATACCAGTTGAAGCAATGCAAGGTGGAGAAGTAGGATGATCAGCTCATCCTTTCCATTCTCTCAAAACTCAGTGCAGACTACTCAGGATTTGTATCAAGTTTTCAATCGGTGAGGATCACTACTCCAAATTGGAAGATTCCTACTCTTGATGCTTTCATTGAATCTCTTACTTATGAGCATGACAAGTTGATCCAGATGGGGATCATTCAATCTTCTAGAGATCAGGCACTGGTTGCAGGAGGACCTAAGGGAGTGAATGATAAAGGGAAGCAAAAAGAGTCTCTTGTGAATAAAGAGTAGTTAAATGAGCCTTCAGGTTTGAAGAGAAGCAAGAAGAACAACAAAGGAAATGTCCTTTGTTCTTACTGTGGAAGGGGATTTCATTCAGAAATCTCCTATACGAGAAGACAACTTGATGAAATGGATATTATTTTGAAGAAACATAACATTGCTGCACCTGCTAGTGTAAGGAAGGATGACTCTGAAGAAGAAGATGAAGAATATCAAAGGAAAGGCGATGCACTAAAGGCTAGCTATTCAACAGAATAAGTCATTCTCATTGATTCTGGAGCTTCCAATCATATGGATACTTCCAGAGAATCATTCTCTTTCTTACTGTCCTTTGATGGTCCTAGTATTCAGATGGTAAATAAAAATAAAATTCAAACCAAAGGGAAGGGTTCTATCAAGCTTAAACATGGAAGATTCAAAGATGTGCTCTATATTCCCTCCCTTGCTTCAAACCTGGTATATGTATACCAGATGACTCATACTGGCTCTCCAAAGTGAGTGATATTTGGTCTTGACTCAGTGGAGATCACAGATATCTGTACTGCGAATACAATAGCAAAAGGTGTTGCAAATCATGCCTCCAAAGCATATGAGTTCTCACACTTCATGCCTCCTTCAGAACCAGTGCACTCTCAGCAGACACTTGCAAGGGAAGGTAAAATCATTTCATATACTTATTTTGAAGCTTCTACTAGTATTGCAGATCCATCTATATCAGTTTATGAGATTGAGGTTCAAGGTTATTCAAATCCAAATCCAACCCCTACTTTCAAACTAGAAGCTAGGAAGATGACTGGAAACCCATCTTACACTCAGAAAGGAAATACCCTTGCGCTATGTCATGCAATCTTACCTCCTTCAGAGAGATGCAATATAATCCCTGTAATATGCTACATGGAAAAGGCTCAGTCTCACTACATTAAGAATAATAGAGCTGATCAAACACCTCTTCATCCAGTAAGAGACCAAGGTTACATTCCTCCTTCCTTTTGTTAGCACTCTGTTTGCAACAATCGATTTATGGGCCTGACAGAGTCCCAAAAGGGTCCTATTCATTTGAAAATTATGTGAATGCCCTTCACATTATCAGAGGCACATTTTCCATGTTTTGAGACCGTCAGATAATGAAGAGAGCTCAATCTACAGTGGTAGATTCCTCCAAAGGTGAAGACTTGCAACAACATAGATGATAGAGAAAGGCATCGTAGACCAATGATCTGGGAGCACAAGGAAGAAGAGCGACGATAGATCATGGTTTTGGCCAAAACGCGGGAGAATGGTTAAATTTTGGAATTCATAGAGTCTGTTAAAACTGGAAAACAATGAAGGGCCAAGATCAAGGCGAAGCCCGATCGACGGCCTGAAACGGTTTCGCTGAGCAAACATGCTTGATAGAAGGAACTTTCCCAAATTGCGAAGCAGGTTAAAAGGCAGAAGTATCTGATGGCAGGGATGAAAGCATAAGCGGATCTACGACCCCAGCTGATTTCGCAAGCCAAACTTGTGCGGAGGAAGTCGTGATTCCAAATTGCGAAAAGTGGTACCGGCTGCAAGAATCAATGATCACAACAAGAGTAGAGGTAGATCTACGACTGTGGCTCTTTTCATGATCTCAACTAGCGTAGACAACATCAGGGTCTTGATTCATGAAGAGGTGATAGGACCCACTTAGATCAACGGTTGCATGGGAAGGTTAATCTAAATCAACGGGTAAGAACACGCCGTGATATAAAGTTGCTCGTTGTATCAAGAGAAGAGAAGTTGGTGCTAGAAGTAATGAAACACGGATGGTGGACATGAATAATTTTGAGAGATACAACTGCCTTCAGATACCCGCACCTATAGCAATGCATTTCCTGGACAGTCGCTCCCCATAGGTGTTTTTTCAGGGACCCCTGATACCATCGTTGCCCCTAAAGCCTCCACAGAAGGAGACATTTGTTTGGATGGGATCATTAGGGATCTAATACATGCACATTCCAGTTTGTAAATTCCACTTGCCAAGGGTGATGGGGCTGGTGGAGGTATGCTCCACCTTGTTTCCTATGGGAGATCCCACCTCACTGTAGGTGAGGAGTAAAAGAATGACAAGCCACCGCAAAGGCTTGCCTCAGCCAGGAGCAATGTGACCCTTCTTTTAGACCCCACGACTATCAGTGTTACCCACAGAAAAAGGAGGTGGCAGATGAGGTTGAGCAGGGGAAAGATGCAAACTGCCCTGCCAGTGTGTGCCCATGCAGAAAGCCTCATTTGAACGCGGCGGAAACACACACTTTGGACAGAAAAAGGGAATTATGCTAACTCATTAGGCCAACTAAAAGGTCCAAAACCCAGTAAATGGTGACTCACCTGAAAGCAAATGAAAAGGAGTCATACTCAGAATCCACAACAGTAGCCGAGCATGTCAGGCTATCACTTGGGCTGAGTGCACCCACTAGCTCCATGATGTTTATTCACATTTGTAAATCATGGCAATAGTTCCACTCTCTAGACTGTTAACGTTTGATTGTGTCTGGAAACAATTTTTTAGGTTTGTTTCAGAGAGTAATCTCGGCACTGAAATAGTATGAATACACTCCCAATAGAGGGAGATATAGGTTGGTTGGGGAAACTTTCAAGGGTTGAGGCTCTCCGTTGTAAATAGTCTTTGATTTTCCGTGTTATGAATAAATTTGCAGAGGAAGGATTGTCTTTTAAGATAGAGATTCCTATGTCATTGCTTCTTTCAATATGTAATCTCTTTACGTGAAATGTTCTTCATGTTTTCATTCCAGTTTGTTAATTTCTTTCATGTCTGAAATGAGTGTATAATAGTTTGGAATTCATACATGCTATGATTTGTCTGTTGTCTCAGACATTCATTATTTTTTCTTCTAAATTTACGTAGAATTCAGCTTTTTGGTGCTCTATGTGATGGACTGTTCCCTCTCATCTACTAATCACCCGCTAAATATCTCTTGATTGCAAGATCGATGGCTATCTTGCCTCTGTTTGTAAATTTACACCATTCTTTACCTCCTGCAATATGTTCCCTACCTAGTCATTTGACTCCATAGCCCAATGGTCCCATACACTGATAGTCCCACCTACATATTACATTAACGCACCCCTCCCATTAAGGAGTCTGGCCTCCTGACCGTTCTTGATCGAATATCCTACGTGAATTTTCCTAAAAACAAGTGAGAGATCCCTCTCTGACTGCACAAGGCTAGAGGTGCAGTCTAAAGCAGTTCTGCTGTTGCCCGGGAGAGAACCCTTTTCCACCCAACCTATGGGCTCAATCCCAACGCTAACACCTTCCATCATCATTTTGGGAGAAGAAAGAGAAGTCTACATGACAGGCCCCAGAATACCTATGCATAGAACACCATTCATGCTGCTTCACTACATCACAAAGATGAAGGTTGTAGCAACATATTTCGATTTTTTTCAAAATTGAATCCAGATTCTATTTGCTTAGATAGAGGGGGGGAATTTTTCCCATGTGGTTTTTTCCCTAGCTACTTGTATTGAGCAGTTACTTTACTTTACTTGATGTAATGGGTGACCTATGGTCTTAGTTTCCAGGGCCCACATATTTTCCAAGTTAGCATTCAGGGGGGGGTGTTAGGATTATTAATCTTCCCTTGTCCAATTTGGTCATATTTCTAAATCAAGAGTCATGTCTAAATTGGGTGTCCATCCAGTCTATTTTTAGTCACTAGCACCATTGGGTCCACTTGGCCTAATTGGGGCACATGTTCCAGTTACTAAAGTGTGGGGAACACTAATTGAGTCCTATTGCCACTGATTGCACTTGCATGCATTAGTTTAGGATCATCCTACATCAATTCCTACAATTTAGGATCCACTGGGAGTGCCGATACCAACCTTCATCAGTTGATTTCAGTTAGTGACTAGTCAAGCTGAGTTAGGAGTCAGTTACATTTAGTTCTAGTCCTCTACATTCAGTTAGTGCTAGGTTTGCATGGATGCATGTAGGAGAGGCGAACTTCTCACCTACCATAGTCAGTTAGCATCAGTCAACACTAAATTAGACACTGGAGTTGTGTTTTAGAACTTTGTTGGACTCTGATAATGGTTTAGACAAGGTCAGTTAACTATTGAGTCCTCTGATAATGATTTAGACAATGTCTTAGTTACCTACAATCAAGTATAGTCTAATCAATTCGAATTTCCTCATGTGGATTCGAATTGCATGTGTCTATTTAAGCCATTGTACTTCATCGTAATTATTACCTAATTACTTTTTTGTTAATGAAAACATTCACAGTTGCAAGCCATTTTTGCACAGTTTCATTCTTCAATTGCTGAGTAAATTGTGTGATATATCTTGTGAGTTGTGTGTTTGTCCACAGATCTATGTGCTCAATTTAATACATTCAGGTAAGAATATGATTGGCAAATGTCAGTCGATCGATAGTAACAATGTTTTTGTTTTGAGGAAAGTACATCCCATGAAAGATCATAGACACCACAACTTTCATAGCATATACATAATCCCACCCAAGGAGCATATTGAAGTCCAAGGGGTCCTCTATAACCATGAAATCAACTAAGACAGTCTTCCCACCCAAAGTAACAGGTGTTTGAGTAAGAACTCCCAATTCTTGACTAGGTATTCTATCTAAAGCCAACAACTGATTAACATTCGACACAAGGTTGGGAGGTTCCGTGCCTCTCCAAGTATGCATGAATAAAATACTAGTAGAAGCTCCCTCATCTACAGCACAACAAGCATTCATGTAGTCTTCAACTTGGAATTTTATTTGAAAAGGTACAACCAAAGGAAGGGATGGCTTAGCTAGGCTATCCCAATAAAAGGAAGCAATCTAAGGGCTTGGTGGGGGTTCATTCGAGGAGAATTCGGTGCCTCCTTGTCCAGAAAGTTCCGAACTAGAAGTGAAGAAAATATAACTAACATACAAATCACTCTCCAAAGGAAGAGCAGGATTGATTGAAGAGTGCATCGATTCAACCACTTGATGAACATCACTCTCCAAAGGAAGAGTGGGATTGACCAAAGATTGCATTTGTTCAACCACTTGATTAGGATCACTCTCCGAAGGAAGAGTGGGATCGACCAAAGATCCCATTAGTTCAATCACTTGATCAACCAAAGGTTGAATAGGTTGTTGGGAAACCATAGGTTGTTCAGGAACATGATATCATTGATACTTGGACCACACTCTTTGTACCTCCGCAATAGTAGGGCGCTAATGAGTAAGGTGATATCCCTCACAAATATTTCAAGGGAACTTAGGTTTATGCCTTAAATGGTTGGTTTTATTAATGGTGTCAACATGACTTGCATTGGTTGATTGTTTTCCCCCAACATGACCTACAAAGGCTGGGTGGATAGATCCAACATGACTTGTAGAGGTTGGATATGTGCCCCCAGCATGACCTATAGAGGTTGGGTAGTCAATGTCAACATGACTTGCAGAGGTTGAGTGTATGCCCCCAACATGACCTATAGAGGCTAGGTGTTTAAGGTCAACATGACTTGCAAAGGTTGAGTGAGTGCCCCTCAGGGATAATTTTAAGAACCCCCCCGAAATTTATATGTATAAAAAATGGGCGAATCCCCCCGATATATAGGAAAACTTGAAGGCGATTTTATCAATAA
>LPNX010519233.1:0-36014 GCA_001517045.1 Pseudotsuga menziesii
AGGGGACTTCCCTAACAATCAGTTCCATGGTGTGGCATCCGTATCATATGATCCACACTAGTACATAAATTTACATTAATTTTCCCACGCAGGGGAGCGAACATTCCGTTTGACAAAGGGGCAATTGCCCTGCAGAAATGGAAAAATCCTCAGAATTTTCCAAGGTATAATCATGTACACCACATGTACATGGAGTTGCCACCTAGTCGAAATAGGTGGGCAACAAACCCTAACCTGGAATTTGACCTCCTTGGGAAAAATCGACCTCCTTGAGCTCTCCTCTTCTCCTTCACTTGAAAAATGAACAAGTGCTTTACTTTTGCCTCCCTCACCCCTTTTTATAATTTCCAAGTGAGAGTGAATATCTCATTTATTTATTTCCCATAAATAAATTTCACTCACTCACTTACTTTATGAAAAGTGACTATAGTCTTAAAATCACACTTAAGTGACTTTAATGTGAGGGTCACAATTTCCCCTCTTAAGTGACTCAGGCAAAATCAAGCCACTTAGGGAACATCAGACAAGGTACAAAAATCAACACGAGCGATTACATTATTACATCAACGACTGAGTTAATTAATCACCAAGGGGTGAAATTAACTAGAAAAAATAATTAAAAGTACAACAACATAACGAAACTCCGCAAGACTCTAGACAAATGCCTAGCATGGTCATGAATCACACTTTGAAGCCTTAGCCACCTCATGGAATTGACTGGTAGAACGCCCGTCACCACTTTGGAGGATTTTGAGTGAAAACCAAACCGATTAAACTCGTTCACACAACAAGTTCAATTGGAAAGGGAAAAATAGTCGATGAGGGGACTTCCCTAACAACCAACTCCATGGTGTGGCATCCGTATCGTATGACCCACACTAGTACATAAAATTATATTAATTTTCCCACGCAGGAGAGCGGACATTTCGTTTTACAAAGGGGCAATTGCCCTGCAGAAGTGAAAAATCCTCAGATTTTTCCAAGGTACAATTATGTACATCCTCATGTACATGGAGTTGCCACCTAGTCGAAATAGGTGGGCAACACAGCTTACCTTCAAAAAAGATTGAGGATTTAGTTAGCTATTATTTTTAATGTTTTTGTTTTGAGACGAAGAGGCATTCAGAACAGAGCTACCCCTGATAATATTGATAGTGATGATGATGAATCTGAAGTAGGTTCTGTTGACAACTCAAATGTACAGAAAGCCAAAGTGTCGGGAACTAAAAGCAAGATGTGCATGCCCAGGATTAAGTATTCAGGAAATGAATCTAGCAATGGGGCTTGCTGCATAAACACACAGAATTGTGGATTGAAAAGATTTCAAGAAGGGGGGGAATCAACAGTGAGACTACCTCATTTGGAAGACCACAATTGTGTTGATGTCCAGAAACAGCTTGGAGTGGCATCTTTGAGCCACAATATGGAATACCTGCGTAACTTGCAGGAAAAAGATTTTCATGGTGCTATCACTATAGAAAAACTGTGAGTAGAATGCTATTTCAATTCACCGTGATTTGTTTTGTTTAGGGAGAATCTAATATTTGATCCAAAAGTTTGTGGTTAGACTGTTTTGTACTTTCCTTCTAAAAGAAGTGCCCATCGATACGTCCAGATATGTGGAGGAGAGCCTTAGAGGCATGACTGTGGAAATGGAAGTGATGCCATCTTCTGACGGTTCATATATCACCCTTTATGATCCAGCATTCATTTTAGAATTCTCTGCTTATGTATTGTCAGTTGGATACATCGAGTCTATGGAGTTTGCTCGCTTGGGGCTACTTGGTTTGGCATTTATTCCCTATTACCAGAAAGCTAATCTGGAGATAAAACGAGCTGATGAAATTCAATATCTCTGAACATATTTAAATCTACCTTCAGAGATTGTTTCTGCAATTTTAAAAAGAGTCTGCAAAGCCTCTTGGCAGACCTATGGGTGGTCCACCTGGCGGTGATCGTCTTCCCAGAGGGCCTCGCTTTAAAGGAGGAGACAGACCGGGAAGGATACCGTGGAGGCCATCCTCGAGGAGCTCCCGGAGAATTTGGTGACAAGGCTGGGGTACCTGCAGAATTTCAACCTTCATTTAGGGGCTCGGGTGGAAGACCAGGGTTTGGTCGTGGAGGTGGTAGCTATGGTGCTGGAGCAGCTCGTCCAGCCCTCGAGTTAAAGCCGTTGTCTCCCCTTTGAAGAATCCAGCATGGTTGTAAGCTTTTGGTTCCTGCAATTAATTGATGTATGCGGGACACAACCCCTGATGAGATTGGTGGCAGAGAAATATTAGTCATTCAGGAAATATTGGGACAGCTGGAAAATATTGGTTCCGGAGTTTAAGCTAATAGATCGACATCTTCAAGGAGATAAATTAGGAGTAACCCCATATTTTAGGCATCATTCAATCCTTCAAATACAAATTGAATTTTCTGTTTTGATAAGTCACACCTGCTCGAGAAGTAAAAGGAGTTTAAGGTACACACGTGAAGAGGATCATTCCATTGGATAAGAGAGAAGAATGCAGTTATGACTAGTTCATTAGATTGCCAAGATCGCTGCCAGCAAATACGCAACAGTTAATTACTAGCATGCATGCGGAGGAAGAATTCATTATTTTCTTATCTCAGTTCGTCGGTATCATAGGCGTTACCTATGTCACATGGTTCGAGTTCGACGACCTTGAAATTCGATTCGAATTCGATTTTTTTTATGAAGTTCGGGATGAGGTTCGGCATTAGGTTCGCCAATATAAAAAAATTCATATATATAATAATATATATAATAAAATATACAATAAAACAAATGAAGAAACAAAACTGGTATGAATTGTAGGAATAATGATTTTTAAATTTGCTCAGTTATAAATGGTTTGTTTTCCTTAACATACGATTTGTATGGTTCGAAGGAGAGGCTTTTATTTAATTCATAAGATTGATTCACTATAGATTTATTATTAACGTCAGTAAACAGAAAGGAGAGCTTATTTCTAAATCCATACTATAGTAATATATTAACTGTACGAATTTATAGTAATATATTAACTGTACAAATTTATGGATAAATAATAATAGAAATACATTTATTTAAAACCCAATTATAAAAATCTAATTTAGTATAACCCTAATCGACTGGTTAAGCTTTTGTGTTCTCTTGCAGATAGAATGTTTATACTAGTTAAGCTTTCATATTCTCTTGCAAATGATATATATATATATATATATATATATATATAATCTAAAGGCGTTATGAGTTAAACCTATTATTAGTTGAATGAACTTTTCCAAGTTTTGATAGGAAACTTTAATATCTCCAATTGCGGTCGAAATAACAAACTCTAGATATAAAAAAAAGAACATAGATATAACTTCAACGAATTTTTACATGTGAGTAAATAAATTCAAAGTGGTTACAAACCTTAAATCGTCTCCATTTCTTTAAGAAAATGGGAAAAAAATTGTGAACAAAATACTTCGAATTTCCAGAATACAAATTGCAATTCCGAGTTTAATAAGAATAGTTCCACATTGCACAGTCCAGAATAGGGTCGGGGTCGTGGAATAATGAGCAGTGTGGACTCCAGAGCGGATGAAAAGGACGGGACAGTGGCACACGTTCTTGAAATTCGTTCTTGAAATTCGCCAAAAATTCGCCTAAAGTTCGCCTGAAATTCGCTTGAAGTTCGTTTGGGGTTCGATTCGGGTTCGATTCGATTCGAGTTCGTTGAGGTTCGATTCGATTCGATACGATTCGCCTTGAGGTTCGACATTGGAATTCGCCGAACCTAAACGAATTTCGATTTTTTTAAAGTTCGGCAAATTTCAAACTCCAAGGATAAAATTCGCCGAACCCTGTGACATAGGGCGTTACCATTGCAAATAGATTCGACCAAGGAAAGATAGACATGGGATGACTATATCCATAACAAAAATGATGAAATCGTTGGTTGGGGTTTGACTCCTGAAATCACTTAAACTCTCCACAAAACTAGAGATGATAAGACTGTTTGTTGCTACCATATTTAGTTCATGTTTAGGATTATAAAAGGATGGAAGGATTTTCATTTAAGGGAGGGGTTGGGCATTTTTGGAGTTATGAAGATCCAGTTTTGATCACTCTCTGTATGACATAAAATACTCTACAGCTTCAATACAGGTTCTACCTTGAATGAGTATGATTATGATTTGTTTGTGTGTTATGAATTGTGTTTCTTGTAATTTATCATGTATATGGTCCATTGAATTCCATTACAATGGTTCTTATGTTGAAATACAATTATCCTTTATACTTTTAAAAATAGAGGTAGTTTCATTTCATGACTTTATGATCGTAGTTACTGGGATATTGAATCTTGTATCTTGTTTTATGTTATACAGTTTCTGTATGATTTCATGATTCTCTTATAGCTCTCATGACATACCAGCCTAGTTCTTTGATAATTGTGTGATTCTCTTATAAGCTCTCATGACATACCAGCCTAGTTCTTTGATAATTGTGTGATTTTCCAACAGCTTTGATTTCATACCAGCTTGGTTTTTATTTTGAGCTTATTGATTTATATTTTTGAAAAAGATTTCCTTAAGCTTGAACCCCCGTAGTCTAGGTTCAACTTTAGGGATAACAAGCTCCAAGAAAGTCTTAAAAATCCTGAACTCATCCAAAGCAGCATTTTTGCTTGCTGCATCCTGGCTGCTGTTCAATAAGGATAGTGTGCATAGCCTTCCTTTCCAAAAGCTTTCTTGTTGATTTGGAAGTTTACCGGTATTTAAGTTGGACAACAACACCATATATGTTTTATTTGAGCTCCATCTTCTACCCAAAGTACTTATGGGTTACCATTCAATCTCAAATTCTTAGCTTCGCTTGAATTTAGAGTACTGCCTTAATCAAGATTCAGCAAATGCTTAGCTCAAAAATCTGAATACAGGTCATTTTGAAAATGGAAGCAAATGCTTCAAAAATAGCAACAGTATAAAAACATTCATGCATGTTGCAAATAAACAGAAAGGGCAATGAAACTCTTATCCAATGTAACACAACAAAGACCAAACTTTTCCTCTGCACAATATAGCCGTAGGAACTAAAAACACAAATTGGATGATAGAGGTATTCCATGCTATAAGCAAGGTAGGCACAGTTTGGCATGTCTTGTATGCCAAGAAAGAAGATCCATATGATCTTGATAGAATGTGTTATAGTGTAAGTTGGCATACTTATCAAAATCGTGGAGAATAATGAGGTATCCCATAGACTGCAGTTATTATCATATGTACAATGCATCCAACTTTTCATGCTGGCCTTCAAATAAAGTTTCATCCTCATCACACAATATGATTGCTAACCTTTTTGGATGTTGAGAGTGTTGAACAAGAATGATCAAGTGAGTTTAGGAGAGAAGTAAAAAGCTTGGAAATCAAGGGATTGGGGAATATTTCAATGGATGGTTAACAAGCTTGCTGAAGAAGCTGAATGGACATCTATAGGCTTGGTTCAAATGCCCAACCTATTTGACAACAACAGCTTTGCCAGCCAAAGAAAGATGTTACAGGCCAAAAAGCTTATCAAGTTGGGCTCTAAAGAGGAAATATTGGGGGGGGGGAGAAATGAAGAGGAAAATTTAACCTTAGCTTTAAGGTAAAGTGATGTAAGAACTCTTCCTTGCAATCTCCTAAATCTTATTGGCTTGTGAAGCCATTGTGACCAATTGATTTTGCGTTAAGCCTTCCACTGCACAGTTAAAGTGCAAGTGATGTAGCAAGGCCTGGGACGACAACTCCCATGCACAAAGACCATATGGACCCACTTAGACTGGACTAACACATTGTCTATCATATATCAGATAGGCTGGACTGGTTACCCAGAGGTTTACTATTTTCTGACACAATTTTTGAACCACACAATTATGCTGCTAGAGCTCACATAATGCACAAGGATGAAACTCCACTCTAAGAGATAAAACAACAGAAACAAACTAAGGCTTTCAACTATGATTTCAGAAAATAGACACTACATTGAGAGTTCTTCAAACACTGCACATGAGATTTCTCAACTTAAATGCAAAGAAAACATTTATATTTTCAAAGGTGTAGGCATAAGAGTTGAATGACATTTAGTTTCCAGAAAACTTTAGTCAGCCATGCAAAATCTTAATTTCCCTTTCTCATATGACTTTGCTCTGAATATATTTAGTGAATCATCAGTGAGAAAATTACTTTTCTCTGCATTTAGCTCCCTACCATGGAGACTCAATATTCCTTCCTTTTCTTCTTCAAATTCTTCATGCGTGTTCTTGTCTTAAATGTGCTATGAAAACATCTCAATTTTCAAAACAAAAATACAATCTAGGGATATTAGCACCCATAGGTTTTTATTAAGCCAGCAAGCAGATCACAGACCTGAGGTACATTCATACGGCCATAAGTATCTCGAGGACCCCCTAAACAAGCTCCACAATTAGGACTTGCTGGAGTATCACAACCTGCTTCCTCAAAAATCTGAGAACATGTCTTGCCATTACCACCCGGTACAGGAAGATTATAGAGATCCATCCAAACCTAATAAAAGACAGTCACATGCAATGTGCCAAAGTATAGGTTTAGTCTAGCACCAACCAAATACCTCCACAACAGAATATTAGCAAATCATTCATGGAATTGCAACCAACCTTTTGAGTGGCAGGCACCAAAAATGTTGGCACTTTAACCTTTTGTCCCTGATATCATAAAGACAATTATCAGCAAAAATGTGAAAAGAAAGGGACACAAAGGTCCTCTAAGAGAAACAACCATAGAAATAGATCAACGTTAGTAAATAACCAATCATAAGTCCAATCACATTTAACAATAAACATTTAAATTTTCAAATTTGGTGAATGTACCACGACTGTATAAGTGTATAGACATGCATCACGGAAAAATGTTCTATGAATTAGGCGTGGTCAAAACATTAGAAAAATTTCCAGCAGACAATTATTTCTTTGGCATAATGCCACCCCCGAAGCCTATAACTGATAACAAGTTGGGAACCGCATAAACAGTTATAATGCACAACAATAAAGAATTGTAATGTTGAGAATGGTGTAATCCTCAGATTCAACAACAGCCAAACTCTGTGTCATTTATACAATTGGTTGGGCATTAATGTGATAATTTATCATATCACTAGACTATGGCTAAGGCCAACGTAGTCAAATTTGACCTAGTTAGATTTTGGTAGCTTGCCAGGTACTTCTACATTGGGGATGTCTAGAAACATAGAAGGGGCTGACTGAAACTCTCTAGATAGTCTTGTAATAGTGTCTTTTGTAATTCTTTATAGTCAATGGTATTGGAGAGACCATGGTATTATGTGTCCCGTGGTACTGGATGTCCCATGGTATTGACAGAAAGTGATGTTATAAAAGAGTCTATTGAGAGTTGTAAGGTATCACAATCAGGAGTGAGTCATATCCCGTGTGATCATTGTCAATGTGAATAACATCATTGATAGTGAGTGATCAGATCTGAGAGAGGGAGTCTCTCAGAAGCTTGAGAGTGAGGAATTCACTCAAGTCGGGGTTTGTTAATATTGTTGAGGGTTTGGGCAGAGTTGCAACAAGGGAGAGTTAGGAGTTGATTGAGATCCAGTGTGCATATCCGGAAGCCTAGTGTTGTAAATGTTGTTTAACAAATCTGCAATAAAGACAAACTGTTTGTTAATTTTCCCCATTGGGGTTTCCGGAGTACTTCTTCAGTTTGGTTTTATCTGTGTACGATTATTGAGAATTCAGTGTGTTATTTGTTAATAATTAGCAGATTAGTTATTCGAGATTAGTTAAAAGATTTGAACTCAAAAAATTTAATATGGTATCAAAGAAAGACTAAGAAGACCCCGCACAATCGAGAAAAGAAAAAAAAGGTTTCGAGAGTACGATACGACCACGGTAGGGGTCGCACAGCCTATGATCATTCAGATCGGTCTCGTAGTCGATGAGACGTAATGTCAGCGTGATGGCAGATTCGTGGCAGCTCGACGATTGCATCGTGTTGTCAACTCCGTGTTGAAGAACTGCACTAGCAGATCATGAGGTGAACATGGCAACCAGAGAATCGAGTTGAGGGTTATGCTAGCAGTGGATCTGGCACATGGAAGTGTTGGGTGATAGGCACAGGAGTCCGCCCGCAGTAGTTGCAAGAGAAGGTGTTGCTACAGTGTGGAAGTTGGCAAGGATGCGAGTGGTTAAGTCGTCGATGTTGGAGGAAGTGTTACAACACGCAACCGAGTTCAGCAAAGATTCGTAGACATCTTAGAGCAATCTAGGAAAACATGAAGAGAGACATGTAGAGCACATGCTTGGACAACGTTGCAGTGGTGGCAACAACGTCAGTCGGATTGTGCACAAACTAAGAGGGCTCTCAAGCGAAACAATCTATGTGGGCTGCTACACGAGCTGGGCCGAGGATCCAGGAGAGGAGGCGTAATGGGAGCTCAGCCGACAAAGGAAACAGGGAGCCGACAAACCCAATCACAAACGAGTTTTGGGGTAGTCAGGCTCAGGTAAGGAGATGTTAGCAGAGGAGAGCACAGAGTGGATTGTAGATTGATAAGGAAAGGGGTCACGCGAGCTACAACCCCCACAACTAATGTAGCTAACGGAACGAGGAAGAGATCGGGCTACACGTGCAATGAAAAGCATGCCAGGCCAAGGGAAAGAAGGGGGTTCTACTATAGCCGTCAAGAGTGCTAAGGTCATGCACAGAGCCACATGGGTGCAAAGAAGTCATGGGTTGAGGCACGTTGACAGCAGGAGTGTGAAGAGCCATCAACTGGGGGGGAAGTCAAGCAACTGCAACAGTATATTCACGCCGACAAAGAAAAGGCACCGCAGCTGGTTAGTGGGTCAGCCGCCATAAACATAAAGACGGCTAATAGCAATCCAAGCCAGCCACCAGGGCCCAAAGATTTCGAGCAGGTGCAGAAAAGCCCTAGGGGAAACCTAGGAAAGTCCAAGCAAGCACCACGTAGGGGCAGTAAATTTTTTTTATATGTGGATGCCATGGACACGTGAACGCTGGTAGAGTTATTGCGCGTAGTAGCAACGTTGACGGTTGTAGTAATACAAGCATGTGATTGGTCGAGTTACATGGTGTTTTTTGCAAGGTTTGGAGTGATGGCATCCAATATCTTTTTTGAGATGACATTGATGGATGAGTGTAGATCTTCATATTAGGCTACAATGGATGCCGCCAGGAGGTCTTCAATTCAGATAGAGCAGCTACAACAATAGAGGATGTGTTTGGTGACTGGTCCTAGTGGAGCATGTTGAGATTTGTATCTCGGGATGTCCTTCATGTGATTATGCCTAGCAAGAAGAGACTTCAACAGGGTAGGCATCAGTGTAGTGTGTGAGAAACACATTACCAAACTACATGGCTTCAATGGTGGAGGCATGCAGAGATTTCTGAGACTTTTACCTTGTGCATGTGAAATTTGCATGCATGCATTTTTTTAATTAAAAGTTTGCATGAAGGGATTTTGCATAAAAAGCAAAATTAAGGTTTTGGAACCCTAAAGTCATCAACGAGTAAGAAAAGGTTTCCAGAGGGTAAAAGACATACACATGTGAGATACAGGTGCAGAGCGAGAGACTACAGAGGCTAAGCGAATCAGTGCACAAGGAAAGGTGCTTTTCTGAGATAAAGAGGGCACATTCCAAGCAGAGTGAGGGCGCACTTCCTTCAGAGACTGATAGGGGGCCATCATTATGAGAGTGTGAGAGATCATCACACTATCTCATGGAAGATTGATTAAGATAGAGAGAGGGGGGCGCAATTCTGAGGATAGAGAGGACACACTTCCAAAGCCAGGACGCACTTCTAAAATAGAAAGGCACATTTCTTCATCAGGTAGAGCAGAGCAAAGAAGAGGGGCACAAAGGGAGCACTTCTTCAGGGAGAGAGAGGGAGTCACTTCTTCAAGATATTGGTAAAGGCAGTTCATCAGACATTTCAGAGTAGAGCAGACCAAAGAACACATTCCTCAGAGCATCAGTTGCAGTTGTTGCAGAGTTTGAGTTTGTACCCAGATTTGGCACACCGTCCAAGGCATCGGGTTTCTGTGCTCGTAAAATTCTGATTGTAAAACATTTATATTTTCTCTCTAGCTCGAGATTGAAGAAATCCCTAGTTGTTGGTTTTCCCCATTGAGGTTTCCAGGGTAAATATCTGTGTTAAACTATATATGTGATTGGTTTCCAATTCCACTGCACATGTTAGACAAGATAATAAGTTTATGTGTTGTTGCATATCAAATCAGATCTGAGATTTATTTTTGTGTATGCATCTAGGAATTTTATTGAAAGTAGTAATCAGAGTTAAGCTCAGGGAAGTATAAAAAATTAACATGGTATCATAGCATTGTCTCTAAGAGAAACCAAGGGTTTGCACAGTGTTATTGTAGACAACGCACAATGATATCAGATCTATGAGAGCAGAGTCCAAGTCTGTGGCAGATCTATCATATCTATGAAAGCAGAGTGTAGATCTGAGACAGAACACCTCAGATCTATCAAATCTATGAAAGCAAAGTTCAGATCTGTGAGAGCAGAGACTAGATCTGAGATAGAGTGGGTTATCTTGTGCACCAAGTACAAATCTACAAGTCAGTTTGATTCAAGAGGGTTTGAATCACAGTTTGTCAAGTCTACGATGTCATGGCGATAAGATTGAGATTTGACGATAGGTTGGATAGGGCAACCAACTTCAGTGCATGGAAGGATAGAATCACTCTGTTGTTGGAAGAGAATGAACTATGGGATATTGTCAAAGATCCCATTATTGTTCCTTCAAATCCAACAGATTTGGTCGCGTACAACAAGAGGAAGGTGAAGGCCAAGCGAATCCTTCCAGATCCCGTGAAGGACAATATGATTCCGCATGTGAGAGGAAAGACGCATGCTTGGCAAATGTGGACAACATTTACGAAGCCTTTCCAGAGTAGCAATGCAAACAAGAAGTTGGTGTTGCAAGATAAGCTTCATTGTCTAAAGATGTCCAGAGGTGAGTCGGTTACATCTTATCTTACCAGAGTTACACAAGTTCAAGATGAAGTTGCTACAATGGATGAGAAGATTGAGGATGAAGGGATGGTTCGGTCAACCTAAAAAGGCTTTTCCAAACCATGGGAGACCTTTGTTCATTGTATTGTTGCCAAAGAATCTTCCCCATTGAAATAGATTGTGGGATGATTTCACTCCAAAGGAGTTGAGATTGGGATCCAGTCAATCAGACCACAAGCATGGCAATGATGAGGAGGACGTTGCACTTATGAGCAGAGGCAAGGGAAAAGGTAAGAAGAACTTCAGAGGAGGATCTACTTCGAAAGGGTGAGAAGGATTTGAGTAAGAAACAGTGTTACACTTGTAACGAGTATGGCCATTATGCAAGCCAATGTCCTAACAAAAAGAAGGGGAAGAAGGAGGAGGGACAAGTTGTAGCGGCTACTAAGGTAGATAAGTTCACTGCAAAGTTCGAGAAAGAGTTCTCCCTTGTCTCATTCATGTCGGATTGTGACAAAATAAATCTAAAGTTCAGATTGATTGGAAGTGGGTAGTTTACAGTGAGTATGCTAGCCACATGACAAGAATACGAGATATATTCCTCAACAGTTTAGAGACAGGTCCAGATTGTCTCGTCCAGAGTGGAGACAACACAATGCATACAGTAAGAGGAGTGGGACAAGTAAGGTTCCATCTCAAGTTTTAAGATCTTTTGGAGGTATCAGGAGTGTTATTTATACCAGGGTTGAAGGAAAAAAAACTCTCATTTCCAGCCTTGAAAGATGAAGGATATGCAGTAATGTTCAAGAAGGGACGTATTCATCTGGTCATTGGGAGTGGAGCCGATTGAACCAATATTGATAGGTGATTGGAGAGAGGGAGTACGTAGTGCGAGGACAGCCTACATTAAGAGAATCTGGGTGGATATCAGATTCTACATTAGTATCTGAGACAAATGGGACTAAGAAGCTCCAAGGATTGAAGTGGTACCAAGTAGTCAATCTTCAGTTCAAAGAGAAGAGCAGGAAGCTCATTCTAGTACTAGCAAGAGGTTAAGCTGGTTCGAGATGACACAATTGGATGGTGTTGTAATACCCCTAGTTTTGACTTGGAATGTATTTAATGAAAATTATGTAAAAGATGTAAGTATGCTAGTATGGATTCCTAGTGCGGACCTCAAGGCCAAGGCCTGACTAGTGAATGGCTAGGCATGTATGATGTAAATGTTTTATTTGGACTCTGTGTTTGGCTTATCATGCCAATTCGAAATGTATGTAAATATTATGTGCATAAATAATAAAATGGTCCAAGAATGGTTGTATAAAGAGCACCAAACGGGCAATGATTCCACTAGAGGGGAAGAGGAAAGAGGGCCCATGGGAGACCAAATCCTTGCTTCCAAGTGTCAACTTTAGAACCCACCCAAAATTCTGTAATGTGATTTGAATAAGCCAATTAACTCTTTTTTCACTATTTTCCAATCATTGAATGCATCTGTGGGGTTGGTGGGAAAATTCACCCCATATTGAAGCATAGGACTGACTGGGCTTTTGTGACAATTCTGTCAGCTACCAGAAGTCAATCTACAGATGCCAGGAGTCCTTTCTTCTACTATCAAAAGTTATGTCATTTGTCTTGTCACCATTTTCTCATACCTCTTGGACTCAACCCTCACTCACACACACTCTCATGCAGATCTACACTACTCAGAGCTTAGTATTGTTGTTCATGACTTGTATAACCCAGGAAATTCGAATTTTGGGGACAGCGCTACAAATTTGGAAGGAAAAAAATCAATGGTTGTAGGTGAGTCGAGAGGCTGGGCAAGTTAGGGACCCTTCCCCGTTGTTTTATGTTGCTCCTAGATGCTTGAGATGCCACAAATTGAGGCTGTAAGTGGTTCTCCAACAGCATTAGCAAGTTGGTCTTCTTCTATGCACACACTAGAAGCACTCGGCAAGATGGATCGCCCAAGAGAGTTGTGGATCGGTGAAGGGGATGCCTGAGCCAAGAAGGGTGTAGTGTGGGGGCAGGTATTGTGGAAGCCAAGGCTATGAGAGCTAAGTGAGATCCCTGTAGAACTTTGTATGAGCATTTGGCGAAGCATAGAGAGAAAATTAGGTTTTGGGCTGAGAGAGAGAAGCCTGTAGGTGTTTCCTTCGTCCTAATGGCCTCACAGCCTGGCTTGAGGGTGGCCTCACAGCCGAAAGAGTATATGCTGGACAGAGTGCCTACGATTGGGTGGAAAATCGCTCTTACACAGCCAATTGCTTGGATCAGTGTTGTTTAAAGATAAGTATTCGTGTGTATTTGAATGTGAAATGTTTTTAAATGATGCATGTAATGTTTATGGTTGTTTATGCATGTTAATCGTGTGTGGATAAATTTCATTTCCACCGTATGTTTGTCTATGTTCTGCACGCGCATTTTAATTTGTTATGAATTCGTAATCTGGATTTGGGGCAAAATTGGAGGCCCTAAACCAGCATAATTTCCCCTCCCATGGGTCGAATTGGGTGAGGGGGACATTACAGGTACTCAAGAACGAGATGGGACAACTCGAAGCACTAGAGGAAGGTCTACAAGTTGGAGTACAGGATCAATAGAGGAATGGCTTCCAAAGTCAGAGAGAGCTACTATAGCAGACAGTGTGAGGCGTCTGAAGAGGGATTCTGATTGACTTGACAGAAGGGCCTCCCTCGCTAAGAGGGAGTGTTGAGATTTGTATATCAAGATGTCCTTCATGTAATTATGCCTAGCATGAAGGGACTTTAACAAGGTAGGCATCAGTGTAGTCTATGATAAACACATTACTAGACTGCATGGCTTCAGTGGTGAAAGTACGCAGAGATTTCTGAGACTTTAACCTTGTCCATGCGAGATTTGCATGCATGCATTTTTTTAATTAGAAGTTTGCATGACGGGATTTGTATAAAAAGAAAAATTAGGGTTTTGGAACCCTAAAGTCATCAGTGAGTAAGAAAAGGTTTGCAGAGAATAAAAGACATACATGTGAGATACAGGTGCAGAGCGAGAGGCTACAAAGGCTAAGCGAATCAGTGCATGAGGAAGGGCGCATTTTGAGATTGAGATGGCACATTCCAGGCAGAGTGAGGGCGCATCATTTTGAGAGTGAGAGATCATCACATTATCTCATCAAAGATTGATTCAGACAAAGAGGGAGGAGTGCACTTCTGAGGATAGAGAGGGCACACTTCCAAAACAGGGGCACACTTCCAGAGCAGGGGCACACTTCTAAGATAGAGGGGTGCATTTCTTCATAAAGCAGAGAGGTGCATTTCTTCATAAATCAAAGCAGAGAATAGAAGAGGGGCACAGAGGGAGCACTTCTTTAGTGAGAGAGAGGGAGCAACCCCTTCCAGAGATTGGTAGAGGCAATTCATCAAACATTTTCGAGTAGAACAAAACAAAAAGTGTGTTCCTCAGAGCTTCAGTTGCAGCTGCTGCAAAGTTTGAGTTTGCAACCAGATATGGCACGCCTTCCAAGGCATTAAGTTTCTCTACTTGTAAAATTCTGATTGTAAAACATTCTATATTTTCTCTCTAACTCGAGATTGAAGAAAGCCTTAGTTGTTGGTTTTCCCCATTTGGGTTTCTAGGGTAAATATATGTGTTAAACTATATATGTGATTGGTTTCCAGTGTCGCTACACATGTTAGACAAGTGAATGAGTTTATGTATTGCTTCTTATAAAATCAGATCTGAGATTTATTTCTGTGTATGCATCTGGTAATTTTATTGAAAGTAGCAATCAAAGTTAAGCTCAGGGAAGTATAAAAAAATTAAAAGAGCCCCTTCCTCGTGAGGTTGTGTTAGTTTTTGTAGCTTGGTAGGTACTTCTACGTTGGGGTGTCTTGCAACGTAGAAGGGGATGAGTCAAACTCTCTAGACAGTCTTGTAATAGTGTCTTTTGCAATTCTTTATAGTTAATGGTAGTGGAGGGACCATGGTGTTATGTGTCTCGTGGTACTAGGTGTCCCATGGTATTGACAAAAAATGATGTTATAAAAGAGTTTATTGAGACTTATAAGATATCGCAATCAAGAGTGAGTCATATCTCTTGTGTGGTCATTGTCAGTGTGAGTAACATCATGTTAAACTAGCAGCAACAAGGAAGGTCTTCCTGCATGCATGTGTCCTTGCATGCAGAAGACTTAAATTAGGAAGCCAATTGTATTTAATTATTTTTCTTAAGTTTACTTTGGAAAATAACTAAAGTGATCTAATTGTTTATTGACTTTAGGTGAAAGTGAAATTAGGGTTTTCGCCTTACCTAAAGTTATAAAAGAAAGGTCAATTGGTGGAGAGGACACACAATTGCATTCCGACAGAGACGGAGGAAGAAGTGTGAGAGAGAAAATTTTGGAAAAGAAGACAGAGGAGGACTAACTCAGGAAGACAACCCTAAATTGCATAGGAGAGAGACAAGAGTCTTTGGCGGAGGTACACTGTACATCAGCAAGCTACCTTGGCAACTGTGCCATCTCACAAGTTTTTCTCAATGATTTGTTGGGTGTTTCTGATATTGTAAAAGCTCTATACTTTTTTAATAAAAATATCCTCTCATATTGCTGCACCGGTTTTCCCATCTTGGTTTTGTCCAGGGGTTTCTACCCAAAAAGATTGTATCGTTTCTATTGATGTGATTGATGTTGTAAATGGTTCTCAGTTTTATATTCCGCTGCATACTGTAAAGAAGTTCATGTGTGGTTATTTCAATTAAATCTAAATATACTGTTTTAGCCCTAGCTGTTTTTTAAAGGAAAATTTACATATCATTGATAGTGACTGAAATATGAGAGAGGGGGTTTCCAAGAGGCTTGGGAGTGAGGGATTCAAGGGGTTTGTTAATATTGTTGAGGGTTTGGGCATAGTTGCAACAAGGGAGAGTCAGGAGTTGACTGAGATCCGATGTGCATATCAAGAAGCTTGGTTTTGTAAATGTTGTTTAACAAATCTGAAATAAAGACAAACTATTTGTTGGCTTTCCCCATTGGGGTTTCTAGGGTACTTCTTGTGTTCACTTTTTTGTGTATGATTATTGAGAATTCAATGTGTCATTAGTTAACTATTAGCAAATTAATTACTCGAGATTTGTAACCAAATCTAAAATCAAAAAATTTAACAATATTGCACAACAATAAACAATGGTAATTTTGAGAATGGTATAATCCTCACATCCAACAACAACCAAACTCTTTGTGTCATTAATACAATTGGTTGGGCACTAATGTGATCATTTATAATATTACTAGATTATGGCTAATGTTGACCCAGTCAACTTTGATAATGTAGGCTCAATAACCTTATTGGGAAATGCATCTTATGACAGCCCATAACCCCTCTTGGGATGACGCCTCACTTGAGTTGTGTATAAATACACAACTCAAATCCCATTTATAACATTATCTTGTGCGATCGTGTGATCATTTTTTAGCCTGCTAGGTAACTTTCTTTTAGACAAGTGATGAAGCCTATAAGCACTCTCCCTTTGGCACTCTTGTTCTATAGCTATGCTTTTGTCTTTCTAACAAACCTTTCGGACAACTCTAATGCATTTTTTAAATGTTGTTTTCTCTTTTATATTTGGAGATATTTTGGCTCAATCATGAATGTTTCATTCCATTCAATCCCCCCATTCTCTTGTCATCTCAACAAGTAAAGTAATAAAGCAAAGTGACAAAGATTTATGTTCATACCAATATACCTTACAGTGCACCTTAAAAGAGAAGCAATTCATAAATGATCTAACATACAATCTATTTTTTACTCCAAACACCATTGTTGTGTCTGAGCTAGATCGTCTATGCTTAATCAATGCCTATCCATCTTGGAACGCTACGTCAAATCCCTTCATCTCAATCACTAAGACTGAGAGCACAATTGTCCTCAACTCTAGGATGTTGAATTTTTAGCATTAGCATGAATACTTTTAAAATTTGCAGACTAACATAAACAAATGACAAGCACAGTAAACAACATCAATCACACCAACACATTGAACACAAGATTTTTCATTGGGAAACCTTTAAAGGAAAAAAACCCCCAAAAGCATTAGTAATTCATATCGTAAATGAGATGACTGAGATTTTTCAAAATATCCACAAACCTTAACTGGGTTATACCACAATTACACCGAAGATCAATTTTCCAAAAAATGCCAAAATGGCTTTTTACCAAGTTAGGGATTTTCTACCCTAACTTTCTCTCTCCTACCCAAAATAGTAGGTTGCCCAAAACTGATGGTACGGCTGCCCTGTACCTGTCTATAACTGCTCCATACCTTCCTGGCATGTTGCTCGTTCTGTCTGATGGCCTGTTGTGCTGCCCGCAGCCCTGCTGCATGCGACCTGTTTGTTGCCTGGGTTTGCTATTGGGCAGCTCGATGGTTGTCGTCCTGCTAGCCCGCAGCCCTTACGAGCTTGCTAGCAGGCTGCCCGAAGGGCTAGACAAAGGCACAACCCTCACGGGTCTGCTGCTGGGCTGCCCGAGAGTTGGCCACAGGCCTAACCCTCACAAGTCTACCTATTAAGGCCACCCGAGGATAAGCCGTGGGCTAACCCTTCACGGGTAGGCCTGTTAGGGCTACCCGCGGGGGAAGGAAAGGGCTAAGCCCTCACGCTAGCGGCCTGTAACCAAAGAGAAGGGCAGCCCGAGAAGAGATAGGGCTGCTCATAAAAGCTTAGCTGTTAGGGCTACCCGCGGGTGAAGGAAAGGGCTAAGCCCTCACGCTAGCGGCCTGTAACCAAAGAGAAGGGCAGCCCGAGAAGAGATAGGGCTGCTCATAAAAGCTTAGATCTGTTCGGTGAGGGAGGATGAAGGCTACCCGAGAAAAATATCAGCTGCCCGAAGTTGAAGAAGAAAGAGTTAGGGTGAAACCCTATCAACCAACTGCTCCAATTTTGACAATGAAACCCTAGCTTAGGGTTTTGCTTCAGTAAGAGATGATGCCCTAGCTAGACTCATCCATGCTAGGGCATAATCATAAAACTTCCTTCTTCCAAAACCTATGAGATCTTTTGATGGAGCAGTTGTACCTATGAGAGGAAGTGTGTGTAATAATGAAATGGATTGATCTTCTTTTATATCCTTTGAAACACCTGTAAGTGGACCAAAATTAGAAAGATCAAAATAATAATATTTTATTCTTTTCTGATTTTGACTTTTGCCTTTAGTGGTACTGAAAGTCTTTTTGCACTTTCACTTTTACACCTCAGTGGTACTAAGGATCTTTATGTTTTCTTACTTTTGCCTTAGCCTTCTTCAAGTGCCCCTGTGGTCAACACATGTGGTCAAGTTGGTCTTTCATCACCACTCAAAGTACATCATCATTAATTGAGAGAATTACTAATGTTTTTATCTCACACTCTGTGTGACACCAAGATCGGGTACTAAGGTGTCTTAAACAAGGGTAGCTACGCCTTGGATAATATCACAGAGCCCATTGATCAAGGATCGGAGTGTCACACGTGCCTAGACCCGGTCTAGGGCTTATTGTAATGTTCTATTTTTATAAAAAGGGAATAATTGAGGACTAATAGCACTAGGAGCAGAAAGGTACATCAATTCAATATTATAAAGTCATCAGTGTAGTAAGAAGGCTATAAGAGTTCATATCATAAAGCATGTGGAGCATGTAGGCCTTATTTTAGTGTTAAAGTCAACATGAAATTAGAATTGCATGCATGCAAAAGTGAAATGTAAACCCTAAAAGTGACATGCAAACCCTAAAAGTGCATTATATTCTATTTAAGAAGGGTCATTGGACCAAAGAGATATCTATTGTTATTGTTGATTGATTTTGGAGTTTCGAGTAGAAGCACAGCATGCAGCCGCGACAGTTGGGGTTGGAGACGGTGTCTTCAACTAGCGAGGGTTCGACAGTGAGATATCTGCCCTAGTCTCTTATTGGGATAGATCATCCAGGTTTATCCATTGCATCCATTATATACTACAGTATTTGGAGATCCAACACATTTCGAAGGGTTATTAGTAGATCCACGTTTTGCAGCCGGAAGTAACAGGGAAAACACAGAAGGATTCGTTGGGACCACAAAACCTAGTCTTTCCTCTGCATGTCAGCTTCCTCTTTCTCAGCAGGCCTATCCTACGGTATGCATTGATTATCAACCATCAATTTGCTCACCTAGAGCAGTTATCAGCCAAACAGATCAGTTGGGGGCGTGAGCAGCAGAACTGCTAATCAATTCGCTAGGGCACTTAGAGGCAGCCAAACCTCTGCATGTGCCAAGCCATCTCTCCGGCATCAGCAGACAAACAAGCTCAAAAATTTTCAGCCCGAACAAACCTCCTACAAAAACGTCACCTTCACTCTGGAGGGTTTTTACGGTACTACGGGGCGGTAACACCGGAGGAAAAGAGCATTATTAGACCACCCATCCGGATCCTTATGCATGCAACTATCTCTGGAGTCATTATCAGCCAGAATATCAGTGGTAGGTGTTAATTTCTCTATGCAAAACCCTAAACCCTAATTCAGCTATATTTTAGGGCATTTTTGCATGGTGAGTTTGCATGCACAGTTATTTTGCAAATTTGTATGAGATTGAGTGTGCTAGTTAGCACTATCATAGAACATTAGAAAATATCAGTATTTGGGATATTATAGTGGTATCAGAGCATGTTCCTGGCTAGCTGTGGGCATGCAAAACTGTAAATGAATTCAGAAAATCCATACAATATTACTTACCGGAGACAGAGGTTTAGAAACAGTGATAGAGGAGAAGAGGAGTTGGAGGACATAGAGTTGGGGGACAGAGAGTATCATTTCGGAAAGGGCAAAGAAACAATGACCGATGATCATAAAACAGCTTTCAATAGTCTCATATCAGCCATAAAAGAAATCACTACTGGGCAAAAAGAAATGAGGAGTACCTTCAGGCAAATGACAGAGAAAAATGGGCCCACCCCACACAGTCCCTTGTTTCCCAATGGTGATAGGGTATCCACCAGTAGTAGTGGGGAGCACTTACATACCAACATGCAGAGCCATCCCCATATATACAACAAGCCTTCCCGACCTACCATGCCTCAATTCTTAGATATTCCAGCTGTAGTGCCTCTAGCACAAGTAGAACCAGAAGAATCCATGAGTGCCTATCTGAGAGAGTATAGAGCTTTAGGAGATGACTTCCATTCAGCCATGACCTTCACTAACTTCTGCCACTTTAAAAGTAAGAACAAATCCAAAGCTTACAATAGGCCATTCACCTAGAACTATGAGTTATAGCGCACCGTAGGGAAACTGACTATCCCTACCTTTGAGGGTACCCGGGGTGGCCCAACCCAGAATTGGGTGCAGAAGTTGGATACATACTTCCAGCTCAACCCCATGATTGAGACAGATGCCATTAAATTGGCTACTTTGCATTTGGATGAGGATCTCCTTAAGGGCATAGTTGGGGGAGTGAAGAAAGACGAGCATGAAATACAAGTTGTTGGTGAGTTTCATTTGGAGTTAACAGTACATGATGAGGATGTGCATGAGGAGATAGCATTAGAGCCATCCTGTGAGTCTAGCGACACAAGCACATTTGCTAGTCAGATTGTGGACAAACCATGTGATGAGTTGGAGTTGGTACACTCTTCATCACCTACAACAAGAATCCAGACAGTTATGACAAGCGAAATACATGAGGTGCAAGGAAATGAGCACAACATTCGAGACAGTGAGCAGTCACACATGTAGGTTAGGGAGAGTTTATACATGCATGAGATAGAGCTTCCAGATGATAGTCACTGAAAGAAGATTGAACGGGTTAAAGAAAGCATTCTAGCGATGAAAGAGAGGACCAAGATACTCCGAGACACCATAGTACATCGAGATGTTGAGCTTGCAGTTCTTCGAGATGTATGTACCGAGTCAGAGGTCAGGCTTTCTAGTATTGAAGAGCAGTTGGATTCCTTAATGGGGCAGCAGAAGAAACATACTATTGCATTTCAAACTATGTTGCACAAGTTTCTGGAACGCGGGTACGTCGGGTACGCGAACATGAGTATCCGATACGGCTAGAAGCTTCGCCCAAATTTGCAGGAAACGTAGGGTTGGGAGCGGCAATAATATATAATGATTTTTTTAAATATATTAAAAAAATAAAATTAAAAAATACATAATTGATTAATTTCATAGCTTAAACTATTTTATCCTCTTAATCCTCTAGTAGTGTCATGAAATTCATTCTTTTTAAATTTGCTCACTCCTTTAGGTCCACATTATACAAATCTCACTGTAATCTCACATTGCTCCTAAGAGTTCTTAGTATTTGGGTGCCTCTGCATTTTCTTTTATGGTAACTACTACTTACTTCTAATTTGAATGAACTTGATTGTTTTAAGTTCAACTAACAAACTTTCAAATCTTTTGGTATCTTGAATTTGATATGGTTTACAATCCTAAATTGCTATATCAGTCAGTATGAATAACATAAGCTAGCTATAATCATTTGAGATATGAATTAAAGTAGTTCAATATCTTAGTATTGTAAAAAATTCATGTATATTCACTTAAGTACACTTGCAACATATATTGAGTGTGAATGGATTTAAACATTTAAAAAGTGTGGGCCCTTTTTATTTATATAACCTTGAAAATAAAAAAAATGGCATCGTTGATAGATTCAATTGAAATTTTTGTTATTGGTGATTTCTTGACACAATAAACTTCAATCATTCAATTGATTTTCAACACTTTTCTTATGATTTTGGCCTCCGCATGGTCGGGAGCTTGTAGAAGCTCCCTGTCTGTTTGGGAGCTTCTAGAAGCTCCCAAACAGACAGGGAACTTCTACAAGCTCCCAATATAAAGGGAGCGGCAAAAGCAAGTTCCCAAAAAGCTCCCGAAAAGCTCCCAAGTTCCCAGGGAAGCTCCCATCAAAAAGGGGACGTTTCGTACCAGCTCCCAAGCTCCCAGGAGCAAGGAAACCTCAGGTACGGGTTACCAAAATCCTGGGAGCGGTACCCGTGCAACTATGATTTCAAAGCAATCCTATTCAAGAGTACATAAACAAGGCTTGCAATAGCTTGAGTCCACATTTGCATAATGGCGGATGGTTTTACAGGTTGGCTAGGATCGAGAAATTGGGCAGCGGTATATGAGCATTCCAATTGAAATCATAAGGGCAGAATGTCAGCTTGGTAAGATTATTCCTTGTGATGGTGCTTATGGACAAGGTGCTTTTTGGGGGTCTGATGAGATTAAGGGGTGGTGTCCTATTGAGTGGGCAATTCTTGGGAAGCCATTCCTATCCAGGGGTATAGTCCCACAATAGCCTTGGGATATTTGGGATGAAAGATGCATAAGTTTGAATTGGGATCCAAGTGGGAGACCTTATGAGGGATGGATACAATGTTTACAGATGGGGTTACTTGGGAGTCTTCAAGATGCTCCTTGTGTCGATACTACGCAGGGTAGCGGTGGATGCATTTTGACCTCTCCAATTCTCAGATTGATTTGGGACCCTGGGATTACAGTGACTAACAGTTTAGTGATTGCTAGAGGATGCTTTCAGGAGGTCTCTGGTGATGGTACCGTGCAGTGCAGTGTTTTGAGCAGAGGGTGCTAAGATCTCCTAGGATAATTTGGGACCCTAGGATCATCTCCGGATTCAGTTGGTTCAGTTGATTGATTGTGGATTTGCGTTGGCATTGCTTAAGGACAAGCAATCTTTGGCGAGGGAGGACTGTAATGTTCTGTTTTTAAAAAAAGGAAATAATTGAGGACTAATAGCACTAGGAGCAGAAAGGTACATCAATTCAGTATTATAAAGTCATCAGTGTAGTAAGAAGGCCATAAGAGTTCATATCATAAAGCATGCGGAGCATGCAGGCCTTATTTTAGTGTTAACGTCAACATGAAATTAGAATTGCATGCATGCAAAAGTGAAACGTAAACCCTAAAAGTGACATGCATACCCTAAAAGTACATGCTATTCTATTTAAGAAGGGTTATTGGACCAAAGAGATATCTATTGTTATTGTTGATTGATTTTGGAGTTTCGAGTACAACACAGTGTGCAGCCGCGGCAGTCGGGGTTGGAGACAGTGTCCTCAGCTAGCGAGGGTTCGGCAGTGAGATAGCTGCCCTAGTCTCTTATTGGGACAGATCATCCAGGTTTATCCATTGCATCCATTATATACTACAGTATTCAGAGATCTAACACATTTCGAAGGGTTATTAGTAGATCCACGTTTTGCAGTCGGAAGTAGCAGGGAAAACACAGAGGGATTCACTGGGACCACAAAACCCAGTCTTTCCTCCGCATGTCAGCTTCCTCTTTCTCAACAGGCCTATCCTACGGTATGCATTGATTATCAACCATCAGTTTGCTCACCTGGAGCAGCTATCAGCCAAACAGATTAGTTGGGGGTGTGAGCAGCAGAACTACTAATCAATTTGCTAGGGCACTTAGAAGCAACCAAACCTCCGCATGTGCCAGGCCATCTTGTCGGCATCAGCAGACGGACAAGCTCAAAAAGTTTCAGCCCGAATGAACCTCTCCTCCTACAAAAACGTCATCTTCAGTCTGGAGGGTTTTACGGTACTACGGGGCGATAGCACCGAAGGAAAAGAGCATTATTAGACCACCCATCCAGATCCTTATGCATGCAACTATCTCTGGAGTCAATATCAGCCAAAATATCATTGGTAAGTGTTAATTTCTCTCTGCAAAACCCCAACCCTAATTCAGCTATATTTTAGGGCATTTTTGCATGGCGAGTTTGCATGCACAGTTATTTTGCAAATTTGTATGAGATTCATTGTGCTAGTCAGCACTATCATAGAACATTAGAGAATATCAGTATTTGGGATATTACACTTATAGTGTCTTCCTGGTAATAGACCAGGTGCCTCAGCCATAGGCTGCATAATTTGACACTAGGTCAAATACTTGGTAACAGACCAAGCGCCTCCATTCTCCCAGAGAATGGTCCACGACACCGGGCTGAGTCCCTAGTCCAGGACTAGGTGAATTCCTGGTAACTGACCAGGTGCCTCCATTCAAAAGAATGGCTACTCAGATCTAGGCTGAATCTACCAGTACTAGACTGGTTCTACATCGTGGTCCCGGACCAAATGTCACCATTCAACAGAATGGTCACTCAATTCAAGGTTGAGTCCCCCCAGTGCAAAACTGGGTCCATATCGTAATCAAGGACCAGATATCATCATTCAGCAAAATGATCACTCAACTCTAGGTTGAGTCCACACCGAGGTCCTGGACCAGGTGTCCCCACTCCCCTAAGAGAATGGCTCTCGATTCTGCTCAGAAAAATCAACACTCCTTCTCAGCGAGAAAGGCATTCTCTACCACACCAAGCTTGTCACGAAAGTACATGAACTTTGATGTTGTTAGAGGCTTGGTCAAGATATCTGCAATTTGTTCATCCGTACGAATGTATTGCAACTTTAGAGCACCTCTCTACACTAGGTCTCTGATGAAATGATACCTCATTTCAATGTGTTGCGATCTATCATGAAACACTGGGTTCTCTGAAAGCTTTATGCAACTCTGATTATCGCAATGGATGATTGCTGAGTCAAGCTTTCCCCCAAACAGATCCAATATAAGTTTTCTGAGCCAAATTGCTTCCTTGCAGGCATCACTTGCAGCAATATACTCTGCCTCAGTTGTACTCTGAGCTATGGTGCTCTGCTTCCTGTTGGACCAAGAGACCATTGCTGATCCCATCTTCAAGCAGTTACCAGAGGTACTTTTCCAATCTACTGCACTGCCAGCCCAATCTGAATCTGCATATCCAGATAATAATACTCCACTGCTAGGAGTATACCAGAGCCCATAAGTGATAGTACCTCGCACATATCTGAGTACATGTTTGGCAGCTACCAAGTGTATGTGCTTTGGATCGGACATGAACTGACTCAGTGCATTCACTGTGTAACAGATGCTCGGTCTCGTATGCACAAGATATATCAGGGATCCAATAAGTTGTCTATATAGAGTAGAGTCCACACTCTATGAATTGATCGTTGAGTCCCACAACTTTGTTAAGTTGGTAGTCATGGGTACGCTCATGGACTTGCAGTCCTGCATCCCAAATCTCTGTAAGATACCCACTACATACTTTCCTTATGTTAGGAAGATCTCACATGGCTTTTGCCAGACCTCTAAGCCAAGGAAATAATGCATCAATCCGAGATCTTTCATCTCGAAATCAAAGGGTAAGGTCCCTCTTACACTGTTCTATCAACTGTTCATCATCTGTAAGAAACAAGTCATCTACATATAGAACAAGTATCAAGACATGATTATGAACAACCTTAAAGTACAAGTTAGAATCAGTTGTACTTTTGGAAAACCCCAAGCTATGGAGAAATCCATCCATCCTCGCATACCAGACTCTCGAAGCCTGTTTCAATACATACAAGGCTTTCTTCAGTTTACACACATGGGTCTTCCCCATGAGTCACAAAGCCTTCGGGTTGTTCAATATAGACTTCCTCCTCAATCTTGCCATTGAGGAAGGTCGTCTTTACATCCATCTGATGTAAATTCCATCTGAATACTGCAGCAAGTGAAATAATGGTTCTAATGGTAGTATACCTGGCAACAGGAGCAAATGTCTCATCATAGTCAATGCCTTCTTCCTGAGTAAAGCCACGAGCTACGAATCTGGCTTTATACTTCTCCACACTGCCATCAGAAGCATGCTTGATTTTATAAAGCCATCTGGATGTCACTACTAACTTTCCTGTTGGTCTGGGAACAACTTCCTATACATAATTCTTCATGATTGAATTGTACTCTTCAATCATCGCATCGACCCATACCTGTTTACTTGTTGCTTCTTCGTATGATGAAGGTTGTGCACTGATAAGTTGGCTCATAAGATCGGAGTACTTATGTGGTCTTACGCTTTCTCTAAAAGTCCCGGGAGGAGCATTATGCCTCTTGCCTTCTTGCACCGTCTCTCGGTACCAAGCAGGTCTCATTTTGGAAGGAGGAACTTTAAGCAGTTCTTTCGGTGGACTTTGTGTCCTCAGGTGCATCCGGAATTTGATTCTCAAATTCCTCTTCCTCCCTCTAAATTTATGAGTCTAGAAACTCAAGTGGAGAAACTTCATCTTCCGTTGAAAGATCTAGTGTTTTACGAAACACAGCTTCCTCTTGGAAGATCACATCTTTGCTAACTTCGATGTACCTCTGTCCAGGCACATAAACACGATAAGCCTTCGAGTAATCACTGTACCCGACAAATATACCTTTCTTACCAAAGGGCTCTAGCTTGGCCCTCTTTTCTTTTGGCACATGAACGTACACCGGAGTGCCAAATATCCTCATCTGGTCAACTGCAGGTCTCTTCTTGGTGAAGACTTCTTCTGGAGTCTTCTCCCCCAAGATAGCATGAGGGCTTATGTTCTGGAGGTACACAGCAATACCTGTAGCATCTTCCCACAAACATAAAGAAATATCCAGATCGGTAAGCATTGCTTTAGCAGCTTCACAGATCGTTCTATTCTTCCTTTCTGCAACCCTATTCTGCTAAGGGTTGTACGGCACTGTCAGCTCTTTCTTCATTCCTGCTTCCCAGCAAAAATCATCAAACTCATTAGATTCATACTCACCTCCGTTATCTGATCTCAAGATACAGATGTGTCTGCCAGTTTGATTTTCAATCAGTGCCTTGAACTCTTTGAGCCTGTCAAAAATTTCACTCTTGGCCTTGAGGAAGTAAATCCATGACTTCCGAGAGTGATCATCAATGAACAAGACATAATATAAACACCCACTCAAAGAGGGTGAAGACATAGGCCCACAAATGTCAGAATGAATCAAATCCAAAATGCCTTTAGATCTATTCTTGCTTCTGGAGAAGGATTTCTTTATGTTTTACCTAGAGCACATCCTTTGCAGATTCCATCATGTTTTGGACATACTTCTGGCATACCTGTGACCATTTTCTGTAATCCTGGGAGACTTGTGTAGTGAAGGTGTCCAAAACTTCTATGCCACAATTCACATGGATCAACTATATGATGTACCAAAGCATGAGTGGAATCTTCAGAAGCCTTGTAAAGGCCTCCATCTTGAACCCCAATCTATACAGTTGAGCTTAGAGCTTCATCCTTTGCCCATAGAAGGACTTTCTTGTCCATGAAGAGGACTCTGTAGCCCTTGTCTTCTAAGCCAGCAACAGATAGAAGATTCTTCTTTAAACCAAGAACATACAAGACATCATCAATATGAAGAACCATTCCTGAGTCAAGTTGAAGTGAAGTTGAGCCAACTCCTTCAATCTTGTAAGTGGAGTCATCTACAAGTTCCACCTGTGTGGTGAACTTCTTCTTTCTGTAACTGGTGAGAGATCCACGGTCACCTATCATGTGCCTGGAGGCACCGCTATCCACCAACCAATAGGTGGCACAATCTGTGAAAGAACCAGTGAGAGCATAAATCAGATAGTACTCTCTTCTAGGTTCTTCTTCTTTGTTATCCTTGGTTTTCTTCTTCTTCTTTGGTTCTTCTTCTCTGTCTTCTGCTTCTGCAGCAGAGGTTTGAAACCTTTGCTTGTGTTTCTTCTTAGTTTTCCTACAGTCCTTGGCAAAATGTCCAAACTTGTGGCAATTATAGCATTCCACTTTTGACATGTCAGAGAACTTACCTTGAGGTTTCTTTCACTTCTTTTGCTGAGAGAAAGGCTTCTTGAACTTCTTTGTCTTTGCTACAAGTGCAAGGTTACCTTCCTTAGTTACCTTGCATGAGGTCCTTCCCTCTTCTTCTATGCAATCATGCCACAATCTTTCAAAAGTTAGTTCATTCTCTCGTCCACTGACAGATGCCATGAAGGTTTCGCAAGAGCTTGGGAGACCATCAACCACAGTTTGCATAAGGTCATCATCATCAACAGCAATACCAATACCAATAAGTTGATCTCTTACGTGTGCAATCTTTGTGACGAAAGAAACAACCCCTTCATCCTTGTTCAGCTTCAAAGTTCGTAATCTCTTCTTCAAGACTCTATTCTGACTGGGAGCCTTCTTCTCATACAAGTTGGTCAAGGTGTCAAAGCATTCTTTGGCAGTCTTCAGAGCTGTGATGTTGGGCATCACTGTTTCTTTGACAGAATCATAAATGATCCTTCTATCCTTAGCATGCTTCTTGTAAGCAAGTCTGCCAGCATTAGATGTTGGCTCTTCACTGACATTAAACACAATGTCATCCAAGTCATTCTCTTCTAGAATAGCTGTCAACCTAGCCTTCCAAAAGTTGTAGTTAGCTGAACCTTGTAGCTTCTCTTTCGGTCTAAAGATATTGATAGACATCTTTGCCACTTAGTCAAATGTTAAGTCTGAAAAATATCCCAAGGTCTAGGAAGACAACAACAATGTCCCTTTACTGTGTCTTCACATGCTAAGCTTTAATACCATGTTGAATTTTTAGCATAAGCATGAATACTTTTAAAATTTGCAGACTAACATAAACAAATGACTAGTGCAGTAAACAACATCAACACATTGAACACAAGATTTTTCACTGAAGAAACCTTTAAAGGACAAAAACCCCAAAAGCATTAGTAATTCATCTCATAAATGAGATGGCTGATATTTTTCAAAAGATCCACAAACCCTAACTGGGTTATACCACAATTACACAGAGGATCAATTTTTCAAAAAATGCCAAAATGGATTTTTACCAAGTTAGGGCTTTTCTACCCTAACTTTCTCTCTCCTTCCCAAAATAGCAGGCTGCCCGAAACTGACTGTACAGCTGCCTGTACCTGCTATGTACCTGCTCCATACATGCCCGGCCTGCTACCTGGTGGCCTGCTGTGCTGCCTGCGGCCTATTTGCTACCCGAGTTTGCTACTGGGTAGCTCAGTGGGTATCGACCTGCTAGTAGGCTGTCCGAAGGGTTAGCCACAGGCACAACCATCAGGGGTTTGCAGCTGGGCTGCCCAAGGTTTGGTCACAGGCCTAACCCTCGTGGGTTTTCCTATTGAGGCCACTCGAGGGTAAGCCATGGGCAAACCCTTCACGGGTAGGCCTGTTAGGGATGCCCGTGGGTGAAGGAGAGGGCTAAGCCCTCACGCTTGTTGCCCGTAAACAAAGAGAAGGAAAACCCGAGAAGAGATCGGTTGCCCGTAAAAGCTCAAGATCTGCTCAATGAGGGAGGATGCAGGTTGCCTGAAAAAAATATCAGCTGCCCGAAGATGAAGAAGAAAGAGTTAGGGTGAAACCCTAGCTCAAAAACCAACTGCTGCAATTTTGACAATCAAACCCTAGCTTAGGGTTTTGCTTCAGTAAGCGATGATGCCCTAGCTAGACTCATCCATGCTAGGGCATAATCATAAAACTTCCTTCTTCCAAAACTTGTGAGATCTTCTGATGGAGAAGTTGTACTTGTGAGAGGAACTGTGTGTAATAATGAAATGGATTGATCTTCTTCTATATGAGCCACCTGTAAGTGGACCAAAATTAGAAAGATCAAAATAATAATATTTTATTCTTTTTTTTATTTTTGACTTTTGTCGTTAGTGGTACTGAAGGTCTTTTTGCACTTTCACTTTTACACCTTAGTGGTACTAAGGGTCTTTATGTATTTTTTACTTTTGCCTTAGCCTTCTTCAATTGCCCCTGTGGTCAACACATATGGCCAAGGTGGTCTTTCATCGCCACTCAAAGTACATCATCATTAACTGAGAGAATAACTAATGCTTTTATCTCACACTCTGTGTGACACCAAGATCAGGTACTAAGGTGTCTTAACCAAGGGTAGCTAAGCCTTGGATAAGATCGCAGAGCCCACTGATCAAGGGTCAAAGTGTCACACGTGCCTAGACCCGGTCTAGGGCTTATAGTGTCTTCCTGGTAACAGAACAGGTGCCTCAGCCATAGGCTGCATAATTTGACACTAGGTCAAATACCTGGTAACAGACCAAGAAACTCCATTCTCCCGGAGAATGGCCCTCAGCCCCGGGCTAAGTCCTTAGCCTCGGACTAGGTGAATTCCTGGTAACTGACCAGGCACCTCCACTCGAAAGAATGCCTACTCAGATCTCGGTTGAGTCTACCAATACTAGACTGGTTCCACATCGTGGTCCTGGACCAGATGTCACCATTCAACAGAATGGTCACTCAACTCAAGGTTGAGACCCCCCAGTGCAGAACTGGGTCCATATCGTGGTCAAGGCAAGATATCATCATTCAGCAGAATGATCACTCAACTCTAGGTTGAGTCCACACCGTGGTCCTAGACCAGGTGTCCCCACTCTCCTAAGAGAATGGCTCTCGATGCTGCTCAGAAAAATCAACACTCCTTCTCAGCGAGAGAGGCATTCTCTACCACACCAAGCTTGTCACAAAAGTACATGAACTTTGATGTTGTTAGAGGCTTGGTCAAAATATCTGCGATTTGTTCATCCGTACGAATGTATTGCAACTTTAGAGCACCTCTCTGCACTAGGTCTCTGATGAAATGATACCTCATTTCAATGTGTTGCGATCTATCATGAAACACTGGGTTCTCCGAAAGCTTTATGCAACTCTGATTATCGCAATGGATGATTGCTAAGTCAAGCTTTCCCCCAAACAAATCCAATATAAGTTTTCTGAGCCAAACTGCTTCCTTGCAGCAATATACTCTGCCTCAACTGTACTCTAAGCTATGGAACCATACTTCCTGCTGGGCCAAGAGATCATTGTTGAACCCATACTGAAGCAGTAATCATAGGTACTCTTTTGATCTACTGCACTGCCAGCTGTTGATGAAATTGTCATTGATGCCAACATGGGCTTGCAGTGACCTTACGACCTAACTAAGGGACATGATAATTCAACCATGTGACCAGTTTATGTGTATATATACTGTCACAGAGGTCATTGTAATCATTCTATCATCTATTCATTATTCAATTAAATTTATAACTGTCCTATGGATTTCTGTCGTCTGTCCTTATGTTCGATATCTGTTAGTGAATGAATTGTTGTTCATTTAACATGGGTTACCCATAGTTCTATATAAAAACCCAAAACTAATATCATCCAGCTGTGCCCTTGTCCATTATGAGAATATTCTTTCGCCTGGAAAATTCTTTTCGAATTTGTTCCAGCAACAGATCCATTTCTCCTTCGGGACATTGTCTAAGGCCTCCTGAAGGCACTGCCATCTTTAATTAGAATGATAAACTGCCACCTTCTGGATGTTCTGAAAACTGTAGTGCTAAATGCAAATTCCCTTATGCTGTTCAATGCCCACTCAGGTGAAACACAGATGTCCTCGGCATTCCACACTCTAGAAGATCATTTTCAGTTTTTCTGAAGATGTTTGAAATGCTAGAAGAGAGCACAGTTTAGTCCTGAAGCTGCTTGATGCCCATAAAGACTAACACATGTACCTCCTGGAATAGGAATGTTAGCCTGTCTGAAGCAGCTCAATCTTGCACACAATAATCTAGTCCTCTTGCCAGAAGAGATTGGACATCTGAGACAACTTGAAATTTTAAGGATGAATAATAACTGTTAGAAAGTAGTCAAGGTCGTGGGCCTTGCCAAGGAGCTGAATTCTCTGGACATGGTGGCCTTTTGTATCAGTGAAAAATAATAACAAGTTGGCCCAGATTAAAAAATGAGAAGTTGGCCCATCAAAATTACATGTCGGCTCAGAAGAAAAATTTATTGTTTCATCGGCTCAATTAAATTAATTTTTGCTAGAAGTCGGCTCATATTTAAATTGAATTTTTAATAGCAGGTCGGCCCTCAATTTAAGGAAGAAAATTAGTATAAATACTCCTTCAAAGCATTCATTTTGTATGAAAAAATTTGCTGAGCTCTGAGGAAATTTCGGGGGTTACTGAGGTAGAATTTCGCAGGTACAGAGAGGCAAAATTTTGACAGTATTTTTTTATCTCTGGGAGCAGATCGCAGCAATGGAAATTTCGTGGGAAATAGCTCTGCGATTTTGTGAGAGCACTGAGGAAACCTTGTAGGAGCTCTGCGTTTTTTTTTGGGGGGAGCAGTCACACGTTTTTTTTTTGCAGACCATAAAAGACAGTCCGAAATTAGCAGCAGTCACCTTTTTTGCAGACCAGAGAAGACAGTTCCGAAATTTAGCAGCAGCCATCTTTTGTGTTTTGGCAGCCAAATTTTTGGTTTTGCTTGAAGTTTTCCACAGAGAGTGAAATACACAGTCTAAACTTGATAATGATGGAGTCTTGTAAGGTGAATGGCGCCCTAATCAGATCATCCAACAGCAGTATAGCAGCAGTAGACAAGTCTGATTGAAATGCTGGAAGAGCCGCCCATCCTGCTCATTCATGAAGTTTCCAGTCATCTACAGAAGTCTGGTTTATGTTTAACTCCCAAAGAAACATTTCTTGGCACCCTACAGCCCTAAAAAGCAGATCTGGGTGTTTTCTTGACTGTAACAACTCTCCAAACAGTCACCTTCAGCAGTCAAATTTCATTATCAGCAATGAAGCTATGTTTTTGAATTCTGAATATGAATTGGGACTGAGCAAGGCGAATTAGTTGATTATTGAGAGAGGTGTCCCCTTTACTCAGCCAGGGCGTATTCTCCTTTCGCTGGGGCAGACTCTTTATTTACTGCTGGTTATCTATTGTGGAGGTCGTGATACTTGTGGGCTGTCATAGTCATGTTAAAGTGGGCTGTAATATAACCATTGGGCAGCGTTCCATTCCCACTCATGGCATTATCACTGAGGAACAAGTCCAAATAATCTACCAAGAAGGCGTGATTAGCAGCTGTAGTTTACAGCTCTTGGGAGAGCCATGAGTTCATGCATGGGAAATAATTGAAGTTAAAAGAGGTTCACATACATATTTTATAGGCTGCCATTTCCAAAGAGGGCGTGGACTTTCCATCAGGATGTATATTTATATTGCTGGGCGTCACTCATATAAGGAGCAGTTATTACAGTCATCTACAGGTCGATCTCATCACTGTTTAAGATTGTGAAGAAATTGGATCTGCAAGATGCTGGCAGCGTTTATGCATATGGTTGATAAATCTCAGTCGTGTTGGAGACATGAAAGTTACAGGCTTCAGTTTGAAAGGTATGCTTTTACATCTTCACAAGTTTGTTAAGCAAGAGGTATGTTCTTTTTCTAAAAGGATCAGAGATCAAGTAAAACTTAAGAAGCTACAGATCCAGTGAGCTAAATTCTAGAGTGATAGTTTGTTATCTTGCATAAAGTTTTGATGCATATAAAGTTGTTGTTGTGGACACTGTGGCATAGTCTTGGACTAAACTAAGGACATGTTTTAAGACATCCTAAAGCCACAAAAGTGAAGAAGAGAGGAATAGCTGTAACATGATCCAATGACAAGATGACTTGAGATGAGCAGTGTATAGACAGAAGGATAAGGCTGATTGAAGCAGTACAAAGACAAAGAAGAAAACTCCTTTTTAAGCAGAAAGCCTAAGCTCTTGAAGTGATAAACAGTTCTGAAGTTTTGTTGTTTGAAGACCATACTGATTTTTAGAAGCACATTCTCAGTTATTATACACAGTTCCAGGTTGTCATATGTTTTGATGTTTGGCTGAAAGGAAAGAGGTGTGGTCAGCAGAGTTTGTCTGCTTATATGGAGATCAAGTCTGCGAGAATACACTGTCCAAGTTTGGACTTATGATTGAGTTCTTTCGAAGCATACACACAGTCTGAATTGATGTGTTCTCTGATATAATAACCAGTCAAGGTCAAGGTTGAATTTGACTATGAGCAGCAGTAAAGAAAGATAAAGCACAAGTGCAGATTTATATGATGCTGGCAGCAGCATAATGTATGCATGGTTATGATCAGAATGATGTGCCTGACAGAATGATGATGTGAGCAGCAAGGATGATGAGTCTTGATGATGACCAGCAACAAAGATTGACTAGCAGATGATGAACAGAGAAGATTGAGAAGACTATTGCAGCAATGTTGAGCAGCAGTAGATGAACGATGATCAATGCTACAGCAGAGCCGTGTTGATGATATGACAGAGTTGTCTTGTGACAGTAAGCCTTAATGTAAAAGCAAGCTTGTCTTGCTTGTGAGGTTAGGATACCTCAAGCACGTCTTAGCAGGGTCTAAGAAAACCAGGCAGGGTCCTGGATTAAGAGTAGGTGCTCTATGTATCAGTAGGAGCTGATTTTGCCTAACGGTTGTAGCCGGACCCAAATAATATAAAAAGATTACAAATTCATATGATGTGGTGTTCTTCTGTGTTATGGCTTTTGATGGTTTAACTGCTTTTGATTTATGAATGATGAAGTGGAAGATGTTTATGAAATGTTTATGATAGAGTAATGAATTGATGAATTGGTAACTAACCCTGATAAACTGTGAAAGGTTAAAATTAGCTGCACACTGATTCACCCCCCCCTCTCAGTGTCTACAATTGGTATCAGAGCCGGGCCTTCGTAACAAACCTAGCAAGCTTGAAGGAGATCCTTAGACACAATGGAGGAAAAGAAAGAGCCATCAAGCAATGACGTGCCTGTACTTGATGTTACAGATTATTTCAGTTGGAGGAGCAAAATGAAATCTTATCTGAAGAAGTTCGGGATTTGGGAAATTGTCATCAATCCACCCGCTCCATCAAACAAGAAAGGAAAGCCAGCTGCACAGAAGGAAGCGAAGAAGGACAACACTACAGCCTTGAAGTTCCTCATGGATGGACTTCCCAGTTCAGTGAAGGAAAGTGTAGGAGAGGTCACCTCGGCAAAAGACCTATGGTTCAAGCTTGAGAGTGAGTATCAGAAGGCAAAACCAGAACCCGAAAAGACAGATCATAAATCAGAAGACAAGCCCCCAGAAGAACTAAATCAAGAAGAAGATAAACAGGAAGAGGTCTCTAGTAAAGGTATGGACTCTTGTGATTATAATGATAGCTTGTGTGATGAAATTGAGAAGGTTCTTGCAGAAGATGATGAAAGGCTACCAAAGACTGCACATCAGATACATCTCACATTGCTAAATATTGATCTAAGAGCAAATTGGTTTCTAAACACAGTTGATCTGTGTTGAAAAACTGAGATTTACTGTTTCTGGTTTAAATGAACAATTTGTGTTTTTCACTTCAGCCGGTTTTGCATAGGCTTGAAGCTACTTAAAATTTTGCCGAACAATTTTAAACACACAGTAAAAATTACTTAATAGGCTGAAAACAAATGCATGCACACCATAAAAATTTACTCAGAGATTTTTGGCTAATCAGCCCTGGAAAAACCCCCACGGGGAAAACCAGTCAGAGAGGAGAGATTTTTAATTTCTTCAGCAAAATAATGGACAGAAATACAACTTATCTTCACCACCCATTTTATCACAAAATCTGGAAATTCGTGCTCAGCAAATACACCAGCCGTACACCCTCGATTTATGTGCTCATTAATTGCAGCCGTACAGCAATAAAAGACAGCCGTACACTCCCTCGAATTCTGTGCTATTTATTGACAGACCGTACAGCAATAAATGTTACTGTACCTTCCTCGAAATCTGTGCAGGAATTAATGCATCGTACAGCAGGAAATACACCTTGAAATTTGTGCAGAAATTAATGCACCGTACAGCAGACCGTACCAGCCGTACTCCTCGATTTTCGTGCCAATAAATGAAGCAGCCGTACAGCAGAAAAATACCATGGCCGTACTTCTTCTTGGGATTCGTGCCAGCAAATAAAACACTAGTCTCGACCTCCTTTGTTCACTGAAATCTCTTCAGCAGTCAAACCTGGAAAATCGTGCCCTTCTCAAGCAACTCGACCTCTCTCCTTCAGCCCTTCTCTTCTCCTGAAAAATGAACAAGTGAAAAGTCCTTTTGCCTCCCTCATTCTTTTTGTTTACCCTAAGTGAGTTTCTTAATCCAATGGTGGAGAAAGAACCAAATCAATGGATAAGATTGATTGAGAGTGAAAATCACTTTTATTTATTTCCCATAAATAAAATCACTCACCCACTTAAATTTATCAAAAAGTGACTTTATTGTTA
>LPNX010519233.1:41040-64072 GCA_001517045.1 Pseudotsuga menziesii
AAAACCTGCTTAAGAGCTTGAAGAAACTAGAGAGGTCAATCATGATTTGAAGACTCAGCTGGAGGAAGCCAAGAGGACAGAAGAAATCTTGAAGAGTCAGCTAGAAGAAAAGGAGGAGACAGTCCAGAAGCTGGAATTGGAGGTAGTTGGTCTCAAGAAGAAAGATAGGAAAAATGAAGCCTTGGTCAAGCTCCAGGACAGTTCAATTGTCCTAGATAAGATCTTAGATTGCCAAAGATCTCCGCTCGACAAGACTGGTCTTGGTTACAAGAAGAACAAAGAAAAACTTGAAGATGACGCTTGGTCTCTGAAGACTCCAGAAGCAGATCCATCAACGTCCAAAGCTGCCCCCAGGCACCTGCACATGTCAACAAGGAGTTTGGAAGGTCAAAGGTGAAACAAGGAGTTAGGTCTGTTCATCAAAGCAACTTCATAAAGGAAACAGCTCCAAGACCCAGGTATGAAAGTGGTTTCAATGGTTATTGTTATTGTTGTTCTAACTTTGGTCATAAGGCTATGGATTGTAGGTTCTATGGAAGGAGAAGGGCTGGAAGCCCCAATGTCTCAGTGAGATGTTGGACATGCAATCAAGTCGGACATGGCCCAATCTGAATCTGCATATCCAGATAATAATACTCCACTGCTGGAAGTATACCTAAGCCCATAAGTGATAGTACCTCGCACATATCTAAGTATATTTTTGGCAGTTACCAAGTGTATGTGCTTTGGATCGGACATGAATTGACTCAGTGCATTCACTGTGTAACAGATGTTCGGTCTCGTATGCATGAGATACATCAGGTATCCAATAAGTTGTCTACACAAAGTGGAGTCCACACTTTGTGAACTGATGGCTGAGTCCCGCAACTTTGTCAAGTTGGTAGTCATGGGTACGCTCATGGACTTGCAGTCCTGCATCCCAAATCTCTCCAAGATATCCGCTGCATACTTTCCTTGTGTCGGGGAGATCTCACTTGGCTTTTGCTAGACCTCTAAGCCAAGGAAGTAATGCATCAATCCGAGATCTTTCATCTCGAATTCAGAGGTAAGATCCCTCTTACACTGTTCTATCAATTGTTCATCATCTGTAAGAAACAAGTCATCTACATATAGAACAAGTATCAAGACATGATTATGAACAACCTTAAAGTACAAGTTAGAATCAGTTGTACTTTTGGAAAACCCCAAGCTATGGAGAAATCCATCCATCCTTGCATACCAGACTCTCGAAACTTGTTTCATTGCATACAAGGCTTTCTTCAGTTTACACACATGGGTATTCTTCCCATGAACCACAAAGCTTTTAGGTTTTTCAATATAGACTTCCTCCTCAATCTTGCCATTGAGTAAGGTCGTCTTTACATCCATCTGACGTAACTTCCATCCAAATACTGCAGCAAGTGAAATGATGGTTCTAATGGCAGTATACCTGGCAACAGGAGCAAATTTCTCATCATAGTCAATGCCTTCTTTCTGAGTGAAGCCATGAGCTACGAATCTGGCTTTATACTTCTCCACACTGCCATCAACAGCATGCTTGATTTTATAAAGCCATCTGGATGCCACTACTGACTTTCCTATTGGTCTAGGAACAACTTCCTACACATCATTCTTCATTATTGAACTGTACCCTTCAATCATGGCATCAACCCATACCTATTTACTTGTTGCTTCTTCGTATGATGAAGGTTTTGCACTGATAAGTTGGCTCATAAGACCGGAGTACTTCTGTGGTCTTAAGCTTTCTCTAAAAGTCCCAAGAGGAGCATTATGCTTCTCGCCTTCTTGCATCGTCTCTTGATACCAAGCAGGTCTCCTTTTGGAAGGAGGAACTTCAAGCAATTCTTCTTGTGGACTTTCAATGTCCTCAGGTGCATCCGGAATTTGATCCTCAAATTCCTCTTCCTCCCTCTGAATTTCTGAATCTGGAAACTCAAGTGGAGGAACTTCATCTTCCGTTGAAAGCTCTAGTGTTTTACAAAACACAGCTTCCTCATGGAAGATCACATCTCTGTTGAGTTTGATGTACCTCTGTCCAGGCACATAGACACGATAAGCCTTCGAGCAATCACTGTGCCCAACAAATATACCTTTCTTACCGGAGGGCTCTTGCTTGGCCCTCTTTTCTTTTGGCACATGAATGTACACTGAAGTGCCAAATATCCTCATGTGGTCAACTGCAGGTTTCTTCATGGTGAAGACTTCTTATGGAGTCTTCTCCCGCAAGATAGCATGAGGGCTTTTGTTCTGGATGTACACAGCAGTACCTGCAGATTCTACCCACAAAGATAAAGGAAGATCCAGATCAGTAAGCATTGCTTTAGCAGCTTCATAGATTATTCGGTTCTTCCTTTTCGCAGCCCCATTCTACTGACGGTTGTACGGCACTATCAGCTCTTTCTTGATTCCTGCCTCCCAGCAAAAATCATCAAACTCATTAGATTCATACTCACCTCCGTTGTCTGATCTCAACATACAAATGTGTCTGCCAGTCTTATTTACAATCAGTGCCTTGAACTCTTTGAACCTGTCAAAAGTTTCACTCTTGGCCTTGAGGAATTAAATCCATGACTTCCGAGACTGATCATCAATGAACAAGACATAATATAAACACCCACTCAAAGAGGGTGAAGAGATAAGCCCACAAATGTCAGAATGAATCAAATCCAAAATGCCTTTAGACATATTCTTGCTTCTGGAAAAGGATTTCTTAGTGTTCTTACCTAGAGCAATCCTTTGCAGATTCCATCATGTTTTGGAGATACGTCTGGCATACCTGTGACCATTTTCTGTAATCCTGGGAGAGTTGTGTAGTGAATGTTAAAGTTTGTGCAGCTGAGAGACCCATTCTCATAGAGGATGGTACCCTAGTCAGTTGACTAGGATAGAGTAAAACCCTAGAAGGTACCCTAGGGCCCCCAGTAATCTCCTGGGGTTCTTGGTCTAGGACCAAGCAGGTTGATGCCATGGCAAAGCCCCTAGCATGTGGCTAGGGCCCCTATATGCCTCTAGGGTATTCTGATTTGGAACCAGGGACACGATGTCCAAGTAGAGCCTGCAGGTAGAGGCAGAGATATATTCTGGTCTTGAACCAGGGACACGATGTCCAAGTAGGTCCTGCAGGTAGTTGATCAATTTTCAGTGTAAGACTGAAACTCAGCTTAGTACTGAGAACCATTCTGCGAGAGAATGGAGGGCCCAGTCAGGGTCCAGGGATTGATCAACTTGATTCAGTGTGACACTGAAACTCAGCGTAAGGCTGAAAGCCATTTATTAAGAATGGAAGATAATGATGTCCCCTCTCCTAGTCGGTTAATGCTAGGTTGCTTCTCAAGGGACTGGCCACCCCTTGACGATGTCCCTAGTGCCTAATCTTTAGGAGCAGTGTTAAGGACAAAAATGATTGTACCATCCATTTGGATCTTCCCCTTTATACAGTGATGACAAAAGAATATATAAAACCATGTACCTTGAGAGAGAAAAGTCTTTGGTCTTGTTTGTCCTAATTGAATGATTGTCCACCCTTACGATTCACCTTGATTTTGTGATTGTTGACTATGGGTCCTATTTATACTTGGTCCTAGCACCCTCACTTATGTGTACCTTTTGACTATGATGACTCCTACTCTATGGAGCGTGTTTACCTAATGGTTTGTTAAAGACTATTGAGCCATATATATTGTTATGGTTACCTTAGGTTTTGGACCATTGACTTACCTATAGTTTTGGACTATTCATTTTATGTTAGACCTATAGACTTTCACTCTATGGCTTTATTTAAATTATTATTTTATAGTCTTATTAATAAAATCTTTATGATTTTATTAATAAAGACTTTTGATGTTTAAGACCCTTTTACTTTTTAAATACATTTTTGATATTACTTTTTTTTAATTGATCCAATTTTTTATTATTTACTTAGGACCACTTACCCATTCCTAAGTTCCTAAGTCTAACCAATTTTGGTTCTCCTAACCTTATAAAATGGCTTTAGCCAAGGGTTGGTTTTAATGTATCTAAATCTCACGTGAATTCTTCACGGGCTCGTTTTATGTCTGCGTTTTCGGCTTGATCTTAGCTACTCCTCGGTGAAAATTCTCTCAGGCATCCTCGGCTAAATCCTTCACGGTGACCTCTGCGATTTTGGTTTTATTTTTCCTGCTTGAACTCTGCACGCCAGTCCGCGGCTCTTCCTCTAGCCTGCAATTCTTCACCACCGTGATCTCTGCTTGGGTAACTGTCTCAGCGATCTTGTATTAGGGTAACTGTCTCAGCGATCTTGTATTCAAGGGTGTATGCTCACCACCGTGATCTCTGAGTTCTACTGTTTTATCCGCGGGTTTATCCTCCGCGATTTAACTACTCCGTGATCGCTGAGTTCTGCTGGTTTTATTTCCACGTTTTAACTACTCCGTGATCTCTGCTCTCTGCTGGTTTATCCGCGGGTTTATCCTTCGTGATTTCACCACTCCGTGATCTCTGCTCTCTGCGTTTTATTCATGGGTTTATCCTCAGCGATTTCACTCCAGTGTGATCTCTGTCCTCTGCTGTTTTATTCATGGGTTTATCCTCAGCGATTTCACTCCATTGTGATCTCTGTCCTCTGCTGTTTTATTCATGGGTTTATCCTCAGCGATTTCACTCCATCGTGATCTTTGTTCTCTGCTCGTTATCTTCATGGGCTTATCCTCACGTTTTATCTCTGTGTGACTGCTTATGGGTTTACCTTTATGATTTGTATCTACCGTTTATCTCAGCATGAGTTATTATGGGTTTTACCTCGGTGTGCTGGATTCCTTTCCCCGAGTGTGGACTGTGTATTTATCATCATGACTGTCAGAGAGTTTTGACTGTGCTAAGTATGACTGAGTGTCTCTTGTGCTAAGTGACTGTGTGTCCTTAGCATGAATGTTTTGGGCATGACTAGATTACTCTAGCCTGTACTTTTGATTGACATTTCTCTATGTTGTCTAAGAGTTTGAGGTCTGTTTCTGTTTGCCTTAACCCTCTCTCAAGGTACGTATATGGTTTACCCAGTTTGACTTGTCCCTTCGGTGACAAGATCAAACTCAAAAATATCTAAGTATAAAGTGGATCCAACAATGGTATGATTTGTGAATACTGTATCTATTTGTGTACATGATATTCGAAGTGAAACATCTCAACTTCAGCGCAGTGACCAGCAGAGCGTTAAAATTAATGCAATGACCAGCGGAGCGTTGAGTTGAAAGAGATGGGAATTATTTTCTTGCTTTATTATAGTTTAAATTTTATTAACAGCATTATTCTGAATCTGAATGTACATGTTCATGCACTTATGTTTATTACGTGTGTTAAAACATCACTGTCTCTTAAAAAATCAACATGGTATCAGAGCTTAGGATGTAGATAACTCTGTCTTGAGGGTAACAGAGTCTACATGATCCTAAAGGTCCGGGTTGCCATAAGGACTTATCTTGTTAGTTGAAAATTTTTAGATCTTGGTGAAGGAGTTAATGAGCCATCAAAGTAATAAGATGGTAAAGAGATCTGATATTGATGTATATGTTTGATTAGAACAATTACAGTCAACAAAGAAAGGTTGTTGTATCTATAGTACTGACAAGTGTTACCAGAAAATGGATTTATTAGGTAACCCATGACAATCCCACTTAATCATGATACCTTATAATTAATCATTGGTTTGTGCAAAAGAGTTTGTATGACTCATTGATGGAAGTGATCAAGTATTATTGAAGTTAGAGTCTATGATCATTTTTTCATTATGTTTAAAAAGTGCATATCCAGGATTAAAGGATAATGACATAGAGTGCTTAACCATTGTTTATTATACATCAATCAATGTGAAGCCTAGAGCTTAATCTCTTGTCTAGGATCATGATCTAAAATTGTACCATTGCATGTATATTATGGGTCCACAATGTGATACACAATGTAAATTCCACATAAGAGCAGATATTCTACTTCATGTTGACTCTTAGTATTGTCATATCATGTGACAGCTCTAAGATAGCTGCAGTGTATGTCTATGACTGACAAACTCATGGTAGTAAGTGAAATTGATGACAGTCAATCTTAACTTATAAAGGAGAAGGATGTGACAAGCAATGAATACTTATCAATTCTGTTTGTGCTTAAAGTCATCTGCATAACTCAAGAGGGAGCTGGGTACTCATGTACAAAGGGAGCAAGAGGCTTCATAAATTGCAGGATTAAACTACCTTGCATTTGATATTGCAACATTGGTAAGTTTAGAGATCAAGAGGGAGCTAGAAGTGCTTCTCAATCCCTAGCAAAATGGGGTTGCAAAGAGAAGTTGTAATCTCCGATGAAGGAAGTCTTCAAAGAACTTCTAGTCATACAAACATGGAAGAAAGCCCAGTCCATAAGCAGAGGGAGGAGATCCGAGAGTCTTTAGTTGATCTCGTTGAGAGGTTCATAATACCTCAGATGAGTCACGTCATTTATAAGGTGGATACCAAACATCATGGTTTGGAGGATGTCAAATGACATGTGGAAAGTGTTTCTCAGCGGGAAGTCAATTACAACTTCCAAGTGGATCTATAAAAGTTCAAGCTCCCACAAAACCCTGTGCTCTATAACAGGTAGGTACACATCAAGAGGAAGATTAACCTTGTATGGAACAAGATGAAGTCTACACTTTTAAGTAGACAAACTTACTGATGTGTTGACTAAGCCTATGCGCTTTGGAGACTAGCTTAGTGTTGCTGAGAGGGAGTGTTAAAGTTTGTGCAGCTGCGAGACCCATTCTCATAGAGGATGGTACCCTAGTCAGTTGACTAGGATAGAGTAAGACCCTAGAAGGTACCCTAGGGCCCCCAGTAGTCTCCTGGGGTTCTTGGTCTAGGACCAAGCAGGTTGATGCCATGGCAAAGCCCCTAGCATGTGGCTAGGGCCCCTATATGCCTCTAGGGTATTCTGGTTTGGAACCAGGGACACGATGTCCAAGTAGAGCCTGCAGGTAGAGGCAGAGATATATTCTGGTCTTGAATCAGGGACACGATGTCCAAGTAGGTCCTGCAGGTAGTTGATCAACTTTCAATGTAAGAGTGAAACTCAGCTTAGTACTGAGAACCATTCTGCGAGAGAATGGAGGACCCAGTCAGGGTCCAGGGATTGATCAACTTGATTCAGTGTGACACTGAAACTCAGCGTAAAGTTGAAAGCCATTTATTAAGAATGGAAGATAATGATGTCCCCTCTCCTAATCGGTTATTGCTAGGTTGCTTCTCAAGGGACTGGCCACCCCTTGACGATGTCCCTAGTGCCTAATCTTTAGGAGCAAAGTTAAGGACAAAAATGATTGTACCATCCGTTTGGATCTTCCCCTTTATACAGTGGATGACAAAAGAATATATAAAACCAAGTACCTTGAGAGAAAAAAGTCTTTGGTCTTGTTTGTCCTAATTGAATGATTGTCCACCCTTACGATTCACCTTGATTTTGTGATTGTTGACTATGGGTCCTATTTATACTTGGTCCTAGCACCCTCACTTATGTGTACCTTTTGACTATGATGACTCCTACTCTATGGAGCGTGTTTACCTAATGGTTTGTTAAAGACTATTGAGCCATATATATTGTTATGGTTACCTTAGGTTTTGGACCATTGACTTACCTATAGTTTTGGACTATTCATTTTATGTTAGACCTATAGACTTTCACTTTATGACTTTATTTAAATTATTATTTTATAGTCTTATTAATAAAATCTTTATGATTTTATTAATAAAGACTTTTGATGTTCAAGACCCTTTTACTTTTTAAATACATTTTTGATATTACTTTTTTTTAATTGATCCAATTTTTTATTATTTACTTAGGACCACTTGCCCATTCCTAAGTTCCTAAGTCTAACCAATTTTGGTTCTCCTAACCTTATAAAATGGCTTTAGCCAAGGGTTGGTTTTAATGTATCTAAATCTCACGTGAATTCTTCACGGGCTCGTTTTATGTCTGCGTTTTCGGCTTGATCTTAGCTACTCCTCAGTGAAAATTCTCTCAGGCATCCTCAGCTAAATCCTTCATGGTGACCTCTGCGATTTTGGTTTTATTTTTCCTGCTTGAACTCTGCACGCCAGTCCGCGGCTCTTCCTCTAGCCTGCAATTCTTCACCACCGTGATCTTTGCTTGGGTAACTGTCTCAGCGATCTTGTATTTGGGTAACTGTCTCAGCGATCTTGTATTCAAGGGTATATGCTCACCACCGTGATCTCTGAGTTCTGCTGGTTTATCCTCCGCGATTTAACTACTCCATGATCGCTGAGTTCTGCTGATTTTATTTCCACGTTTTAACTACTCTGTGATCTCTGCTCTCTGCTGGTTTATCTGCGGGTTTATCCTCCGTGATTTCACCACTCCGTGATCTCTGCTCTCTGTGTTTTATTCATGGGTTTATCCTCAGCGATTTCACTCCAGTGTGATCTCTGTCCTCTGCTGTTTTATTCATGGGTTTATCCTCAGCGATTTCACTCCATTGTGATCTCTGTCCTTTGTTGTTTTATTCATGGGTTTATCCTCAGCGATTTCACTCCATCGTGATCTCTGTTCTTTGATCGTTATCTTCATGGGCTTATCCTCACGTTTTATCTCTGTGTGACTGCTTATGGGTTTACCTTTATGATTTGTATCTACCGTTTATCTCAGCATGAGTTATTATGGGTTTTACCTCGGTGTGCTGGATTCCTTTCCCCGAGTGTGGATTGTGTATTTATCATCATGACTGTCAGAGAGTTTTGACTGTGCTAAGTATGACTGAGTGTCTCTTGTGCTAAGTACTGTGTGTCCTTAGCATGAATGTTTTGGGCATGACTGGATTACTCTAGCCTGTACTTTTGATTGACATTTCTCTATGTTGTCTAAGAGTTTGAGGTCTGTTTCTGTTTGCCTTAACCCTCTCTCAAGGTACGTATATGGTTTACCCAGTTTGACTTGTCCCTTCGGTGACAAGATCAAACTCAGAAATATATGAGTATAAAGTGGATCCAACAATGGTATGATTTGTGAATACTGTATCTATTTATGTACATGATATTCAAAGTGAAACATCTCAACTTCAGCGCAGTGACCAGCAGAGCGTTAAAATTAACGCAATGACCAGCGGAGCGTTGAGTTGAAAGAGATGGGAATTATTTTCTTGCTTTATTATAGTTTAAATTTTATTAACAGCATTATTCTGAATCTGAATGTACATGTTCATGCACTTATGTTTATTACGTGTGTTAAAACATCACTGTCTCTTAAAAAATCAACAGTGAAGGTGTCCAAACCTTCTATGCCACAGTTCACATGGATCAACTGTATGGTGTACCAAAGCATGAGTGGAATCTTCAGAAGCCTTGTAAAGACCTCCCTCTTGAACCCCAATCTATAGAGTTGAGCTTAGATCTTCGTCCTTTGCCCATAGAAGGACTCTCTTGTCAATGAAGAGGACTCTATAGCCCTTGTCTTCTAAGCCAGCAACGGATAGAAGATTCTTCTTTAAACCAAGAACATACAAGACATCATCAATATGAAGAACCGTACCTGAGTCAAGTTGAAGTGAAGTTGAGCCAACTCCTTCAATCTTGTAAGTGGAGTCATCTCCAAGTTCCACTTGTGTGGTGAACTTCTTCTTTTAGTAACTGGTGAGAGGTCCACGGTTACCTGTCATCTGCCTGGAGGCACCGCTATCCACCAACCAAGAGGAGGCACAATCTGTGAAAGAACCAATGAGAGCAGATATCAGGTAGTACTCTCTTCTAGGTTCTTCTTCTTTGTTAGCCTTGGTTTTCTTCTTCTTCTTTGGTTCTTCTTCTCCGTCTTCTGCTTCTGCAGCAGAGGCTTGAAACCTTCGCTTGTGTTTCTTCTCGGTTTTCCTGTAGTCCTTGGCAAAATGTCCAAACTTGTGGAAATTATAGCATTCCACTTTTGACATGTCAGAGAACTTACCTCGAGGTTTATTTCCCTTCTTTTGCAAAGAGAAAGGCTTCTTGAACTCTTTGTCTTTGCTGCAAGTGCAAGGTTACCTTCCTTGGTTACCTTGCATGAGGTCCTTTCGTCTTCTTCTATGGAATCATGCCACAGTCTTTCAAAAGTTAGTTGATTCTCTCGTCCACTGACAGATGCCATGAAGGTTTCCCAAGAGCTTGGGAGACCATCAACCCTAGTTTGCACAAGGTCATCATTATCAACAGTAATACCAATACCAATAAGTTGATCTCTCACCTGTGCAATCTTTGTGAAGAAAGAACTAACCCCTTCATCCATTTTCAGCTTCAAAGTTCGTAGTCTCTTCTTCAAGAATCTCTTCTGACTGGGAGCCTTCTTCTCATACAAGTCGGCCAAGGTGTCAAAGCATTCTTTGGCATTCTTCAAAGCTGTGATGTTGGGCATCACTGTTTCTTTGACAAAATCATAAATGATCCTTCTAGCCATAGCCTGCTTCTTCTTGTAAGAAATTTTGCCAGCATTAGATGTTGGCTCTTCACTGATATTAAACACAATGTCATCCAAGTCATTCTCTTCTAAAATAGTTGTCAACCTAGCCTTCCAGGAGTTGTAGTTAGCTGAACCTTGTATCTTCTCTTCCGATCTGAAGATATTGGCAGCCATCTCTGCCACTTAGTCAAATGTTAAGTCTGCAAAATATCCCAAGGTCTAGGAAGACAACAACAATATCCCTTTACTGTGTCTTCACGTGCTAAGCTCTGATACAATGTTGAATTTTTAGCATTAGAATGAATACTTTTAAAATTTGCAAACTAACATAAACAAATGACAAGTGCAGTAAACAACATCAATCACATCAACACATTAAACACAAGATTTTTAGCTAGGGAAAGCTTTAAACGACAAAAACCCCAAAAGCATTAGTAACTCATCTCGTAAATGAGATGACTGAGATTTTTCAAAAGATCCACAAACCCGAACTGTGTTATACCACAATTAGATGGAAGATCAATTTTCCAAAAAATGCCAAAATGGCTTTTTACCAAGTTAGGGGTTTTCTTCCCTAACTTTTTCTCTCCTCCGCAAAATAGCAGGTTGCCCGAAACGAACTGTACGGCTACCCTGTACCTATCTGTACCTTCCGATACCTGCTTCGTACCTTCCTGTTCTGCCTGGTGGTCTGCTGTGTTGCCCACAGCCCTGCTGGCTGTTGCCCATGACCTGTTTGCTGCCCGAGTTTGCTACTAGGTAGCTCGGTAGCTGCTGACCTACTAGCCCGCAGCCCTTACGGGCCTTCTCGCAGGTTGCCCGAAGGGCTAGCCGCAGGCACAACCCTCACGGGTCTGCTGCTGGGCTGCCCGAGTGTTGGCCGCAGGCCTAACCCTCACGGGTCTTCCTGTTGAGTCCACCCAAGGGTTAGCCATGGGCTAACCCTTTACAGGTAGGCCTGTTAGGGCTTCCCACAGGTGAAGGAGAGGGCTAAGCCCTCACCCTGGCTGCCTGTAAACAAAGAGAAGGGCAGCCCGAGAAGAGATGGGGCTTCCATAAAAGCTCAGATCTGCTCGGTGAGGGAGGATGAAGGTTGCCCGAGAAAAATATCAGCTGCCTGAAGATGAAGAAGAAAGAGTTAGGGTGAAAACCTAGCTCAAAAACCAACTACTGCAATTTTGACAATGAAACCATAGCTTAGGGTTTTGCTTCAGTAAGAGATGATGCCCTAGCTAGACTCATCCATGCTGGGGCATAATCATAAAACTTCCTTCTTCCAAAATCTTTGAGATCTTCTGATGGAGTAGCTGTACCTGTGAGAGGAAGTGTGTGTAATAATGAAATGGATTGATCTTCTTTTATATCCTTTGAGTCACCTGTAAGTGGACCAAAATTAGAAAGATCAAAATAATAATATTTTATTCTTTTCTAATTTTGACTTTTGCCTTTAGTGGTACTAAAGGTCTTTTTGCACTTTCACTTTTACACCTCAGTGGTACTAAGGGTCTTTATGTATTTTTTACTTTTTCCTTAGCCTTCTTCAAGTGCTCTTGTGGTCAACACATGTGGTCAAGGTGGTCTTTCATCACCACTCAAAGTACATCATCATTAACTGAGAGAATTACTGCTTTTATCTCACACTTTGTGTGACACCAAGATCGGGTACTAAGGTGTCTTAACCAAGGGTAGCTAAGCCTTGGATAAGATCGCAGAGCCCACTAATCAAGGGTCAGAGTGCCACATGTGCCTAGACCCGGTCTAGGGCTTATAGTGTCTTCCTGGTAACAGACCAGGTGCCTCAGCCATAGGCTGCATAATTTGACACTAGGTCAAATACTTGGTAACAGACCAAGTGCCTCCATTCTCCCGGAGAATGGCCCTCAACCCTAGGCCGAGTCCCTAGTCCCAGACTAGGTGAATTCCTGGTAACTGACCAGGTGCCTCCATTCGAAAGAATGGCTACTCAGATCTAGGCTGAGTCTACCAGTACTAGACCGGTTCCACATCGTGGTCCCGTACTAGATGTCACCATTCAACAGAATGGTCACTCAACTCAAGGTTGAGTCCCCCTAGTGCAAAACTGGGTCCATATCGTGGTCAAGGACCAAATATCATCATTCAGCAGAATGATCACTCAACTCTAGGTTGAGTCCACACTGTGGTCCCGAACTAGGTGTCCCCATTCTCCTAAGAGAATGGCTCTCGATGCTGCTCAGAAAAATCAACATAGGACATACAACTAGTGTTACAAATATCGTGTCGACGAATATATCGCCAAGGATCCAAAAAGAAATTATCGGATTTATCGGCGAAAATGTCGGCAAACATTGGCAATATATCGGCAAAATAAAAAATACAAAAAAGAAAAAAATCACAATATACTTGAAAAAATTGGCAAATATCGCCAAAAATCGACAAATATTGTGATAAAATCGGCAAATATCGCGATAAAATCGAGAAAAAATCGCCAAAAAAATCGGGAAAATATCAGGGCGATATATTGCCGATATATCGTCAGTGAGTTAACATCGCGATATATCGCGATGTTGCCGATATATCGACGATATTTGTAACACTACATACAACACATCAACCACCTCCAAAAACCCTCCTAACTCTAGTTGGAACCACACTGTCCCAACACCTACATCACACTTAGCCAGAGACACTTAAGCTCAACATGCAGATCTAAGTGTCTCTGGCTAACTGGTGAACAACTCATGTATCCTTATGCAAAGATCTGTCATCCCCTAATATTTGCTCCATCTTTGCTCCATTTATGAGTCACTGACTCCAATAGATCTGCCATCTCCTAATATTTGAATGAAAGTACTTCTTCGCCGATCTGAGATCCCCTTGAGTCACAGTCCTTTGTGGCTCAAGCACTTGAGCAAAAACCTATCTTTGCTCCAAAGTGGATGACTCAAACACATGAGCAAAAGTCCTTTGCTCCTATGTGTTCTCATGTAGCTTAGATCTCTAGGTGAAGGACCTTCTTCACCTATGGAAGATCTCCATATTGGCTTCCTGAAATCTTGAACTTGATTGCCCGCTACACCAACCTTCTACTACTAGTTTCCTATACCTTCTGCCTACTGCCCAGACCTACTACCTGGACCCTTTGCCCACTACCTGTTGCCCAAACTTCTTCCCGTTGCCCAAACTCCTGCCCAAGGTTTGTCTGGGACTCTACCCAGACCTTCTACAATCTTTGTGACTGCTTTTCTGGGCTGCCCAAATTTTTTAGGCGATGTCTGAATCTGTCCTGGGCTGCTCGATAACTTTCCAGGTGTTTTTCAAGAAAACATACGCTTATAACCTGGGGTATCTGGGGTTACCAACTTACTAAGCAACACTTGCAAACAATCAGCTATGTAGGAATTGAAATAGGAATAGGAAGAAAACTTTGCAAACCTGGTTTATGACAATTGATCCAAGCCTTTTCTTCTCCTCTTCCAATTGCTTCCACAGCTTCTAGGGCTTCTCCAATCACCTGCAATGAACAAGTTCTTCCTGCAAATATCTTATATATATATATCAATGGTTAATGAAAAACATATTCATAATGAAATTATAAGATAATTCAATAATCAACATATACAAGAGTGCATAATATTGGAAGAAGAACTTTCTTTATTGATAAACAGATAATGGTGAGATTACAACCCAACTTCTAAAACAAGTACTCCTTCTGCAAACCAAGGACACTGAGTTCTGCTACTCCAAGATGTCTGAAGGCATACCACCAGCATAACTTTGCTCTTCTAGAATGATTGATTAGCCCCATCCCAAGCCCTCTATTTATACATGGGGAAATAGAGAGGTTTCGAAGGTTAGGATGGTTGAGACAGTTGAGATAGTTATGATTAAGGGGCTCAACTGATCTAGACTACTCATGTTTTATATTTTTTAACATCAAATTACAGTACACGCGAGTATTGATATAGGCAAGTCGCGTATGACAAGCTCCTTGCTTTCAGGAAACGCGTGTATGCAATGTACACGCAAGTTGCAATGCACATACTCGCGTTGCGTATGACACGCTCCTTGCTTTAAGGAAACCCGTGTATGCAATGTACACGCAAGTTGCAATGCACATACTCGCGTGTGACACGTGGGTTGCTGTGCAAATAGTCGCGTGTGCAACCCTAATATCCAAATGAAAATATACTCAACTGGTCAGGAGATGATGTATGAACAGTCATGCCCATCTATAGTGTTTTGGCTACTTCAATCCAGTTTGTCCTTTTGTGTCCTAACATATTGGATGTCAGTACTCGGACGGAGAAGTGCCATTTTACATGATAACACTAGGGCATGCCCAAAGCTTCCCTGACCCTGCTAGCGATTGCCCAATAGTCCTGGCCCTGCTCGGCTTCTGCCCGACAGTGGCTTGTTGATGGTTGTGTTGGTTGTTGGCATATGGCTAACTAGTGGTTGTTGTTGCGGCTACAGCCTGCCACTTCCTTACCTACAATCTTTCTCCACGAGCTATGAATTTCCTCCATTGGCTTCATATTGTCACATGTGGTTGGTGCTCCCGTCTCCTGCACTTCACAACCTTCATCATATGGTCAACCTCCACCGTCATCTCTCTATCACTGTTGCCCCTCCCATGACCTACTCTTGCCCATGCCTATTGTTCCGACACCCGCATCCCATGTTGAAGTCTACTTGCAACTTGTGCTCCCAACCTGCACAATCCTGTAGCTCCTCTCTGTTTGCATCCTCCACAACAATCTACATTTCGCTCTTGCCTGTCAGTTGTTTCTCCTTGTGCGCGGCCTATTCCTTTGCCTCACCAGCTCCCGTCCTCCCAGCCTCCCCTCACATGCTACTCCTTGCTACAATTGGAAGTTGTTGTGGCCGCTACCCAACTCTGCAGCTAGCGATTGCTACAACGGCTTGCCTTGCGGCCTGTTGTAGCGGCTACTACTTCCTTCGCTATTCTATACCTCGGCTCCCCACGTCCACGCCTGCGGCCCAATCTGCCCGTCCTCCAACTCTTCTATTCAGACGACTTGTTGCTAGCACTCACGCTACAATCACCCGTCAACTGCTGACGGCTCTCCCTGTCGACCCAACAACACGTCGTCTCCTGTCTCCTTCCAACAACTCTCAGCCCATAATTGTCCCTTGCGACTGTTGTTGCCCCAACACTTGCACCAACACCTCCCTGCAGCCAGTTCTCACGCACACATCACACATGAGCCCAAATCTACATGTGCAACAATACGGCGCACGAGGACGGTTGTACAGCTACCTTTCTCTCATGTATTTTGCAATGTTCCCCCAAGTTTTCGGGACGCAGGAGCATGGGAGCGGGGAAACGCACGGTGGGGGCGTGTGGAGACTACCCCCAAATTCTAGGGAAATTCGAGGGTCGCACGGGGCAGGGGGGCGTCGAGGTCATAAAAATTATAAAAGGAACTCGGCTTGTTCAATTTTTAATTTTTTTACTTAGAAGGCGAAGTGTGTTTTATATATAGCAACCAGATTTGCATTCACATTCCATTAAATTAAGCACGATTAAAAAAGGTTGAGACTGTATCTTCATAGTCAGAATTTAAATATAAAAAATTACACCCCGAACATGCATTAGAAATTTGCAATCACATTTCCATTAAATTAAATTAAGCACGATTAAAAAAGTTGAGACTAATACAATATGATCTCAATAAAAGATCCTAAAAGGAATGCTATGGTAAGAGAAACTAATGAGAAAGGACACAGGAGACACAGAACGAAGTCCAGATGTACGGGTAGAGGTAGAGGCTCTCCATCGAGCTAAACATATAATATATCACTATGCCATAGTTAAGCTACAGCCTTGTAGCAGAGTTCACTGCATTATGGAACCATTCTAGCTGTCATAGATCCATGTACCGATCTTGTAGGATAATTTAAAACGGGTTATCAATGGTATTGCAAAAATGCCATATGCTGTTTGTTAAAATAATTTAATCAACAACTTATAGTCGATTAAAAATATCTTGCCGGCGACCCACGAGCTCCTTCAGGCTTCAAGCCGGCGACCCACGAGCTGGGAGCTCTTCTCCTTCAAGCCGGCGACCACGAGCTCAACGTCTGCAAGAATGCAACGCTTAGCTCCTGCAAACTCCCATTCACTCATAGCAGTCACAGTAGTCACGAGCTCAGGCAACCTCCATTCACTCACATGGAAGCCTCACTCAGTCACGGCAGCGAAAATGAGGAAATGAATGAGTCACGAGGAAGGTAAGATGCATAATTTAGGGTTTAGTTTTTGATTTATGCATTTTGTTTTTGTTTTTTTTTTGTATTTTTTTAATTTCGAATTTTAAAAAATTTAAAAATGCAAAATCGTGGGGGGGCGTGTGGGAGCCCCCCATCTTCGGGGAGGGGCGTGTGGGAGCCCCCCGTCTTCGGGGAGGGGCGTGTGGGCGACCCCAACAAGCGGGGCGACGTTCAGAGCTAGGAGGCGCGCCCCCTCCTGCATTTCCGGAAGTTTCGCTTTTTTGGGGGCGTGAGGAAACGTTTCTGGAGGAGCCCCCAAACCCCCGAGGTGTGGGGAGCGAGGGGGGCGAGCCCCCGACCCTGGGGGGCGAGTTTCCGTGGAACACTGGTATTTTGTTGTTACTTTTCAACCCCTATCAAATCGATTTCCCTCAGAGTTTAACAAAGCTCTGATACCATGTTAATGTTCTTAAACCAGACTTGGTCTCCGTTCGCAATAATTTATTGCTTTATTTATAAATGAAAATAGGAAATAGGAAATCATTACGCAGCCTATCATTCACACAGCGAATGGGTAAAAAGGAAATCATTCACAAATTTGATACACTTATTTACCCTCGAAAACCCCAATGGGTAAAAAGCAGCAAACAATGATTTTATTAAGATAAAATCCTGGGCTCCCATCCTAGGATAATGGCCCACTGAGGAATAATACAGAGACAGAAAGATAGCCTATCACACCTTAGGATTAGTCCTTCGATCTTGTTGGATGCTAATCCCTTTGCTTCCATTGCCTATCACACCTAAAGATCAATCCTTTGATCTTGTTGGCTGCTAATCCCTTTGTTTCCCCTTGCTCCTTTCCTCCCTGCACACTTGGCTGAAAGTCTTTCTCCAACCAATCAATGAGATCTCACTCACTTTGTGTGGCTTTTGGGTCTTTTCCTCTCCTTAGGCTTCCATTTATAACATCTCAATGACGAAAACCCTAACCCTCAATCTCCAAAGTGATCAATGGTTGAGATTAGATCTCAAGCCTCACTTGAGATCAATGGTTGTGAGTTAATCTTAAGTTCACGTTTAGTCATTAGCCAACATTAAGTTAATTAATGTGTTTTCCTAAGTTAGACTTAGGAAAGAGATACAAAAGTCACTTGCTCTCTCAAGCAAGTACCTAGAGAGGTAATCTCGACAATTTTTGCATGCTAGACAATTAGCCTATGCAGAAGTACCTGTCCGAGCTAAAATCATCAACGGAAGATTTAAAAACTCAACATTTTACCACATTTTCATAAAAATGACAGAAATTTAAAGTTTTGAAACAATCACCTCATATACACCTGTTCTAAAGAAAATATTCAAAAGATTTGCCTGATATAGAATAATTTGCATCTTAATACTTTCCCTCAATTCAAAAATTGTGTGTCCTGTTTATATCCAGTTTGATTAATGCTCAAAGAAGCGCATTAGAATTAACCTGTTCTAAAGAAAATATTCAAAAGATTTGCTTGATATATATACTTATATAGAATAATTTGCATCTTAATACGTTCCCTCAATTCAAAATTTGTGTCCTGTTTATATCCAGTTTGATGCAATTTTAATGCTCAAAGAAGCGCATTAGAATTATAAACCTTCATTTTGAACAATAGTGAGATATAGATCATAAAAAGTGTCAGGTCTTTATCAAATACCGCAGAAAGCATAAGTTTAGCTGCAGCCATAAAATCTTCAGTCTTTCCACCAGTGCATGAACCAATGTATACTCTGTCGATCTTAATGTGCCTGCATTCCCTTGCTAAAGCACGATTATCAGGCGAGTGGGGCTGTGCCATCAGTTGTAAAGGAAAAACTCATATTAGAAATAATGAGACAAAGGAAGGAAAAGAGTAAACACAAATACGTGCCAACTTCAGTAAATGGAAAAGTAGAACAATGCTAATATTCAATTTTCCATGCATCCAATAATGAATAATGAATATTATATCAGTACCATTGAACACAAGATGAGTAAAAGCATCACAAATCATAGAATTGTAGCTTTTTAAGAGAATTTATTTTTCATGTTGAGACTACAAAAATGATTGTTGTAAAACCAACAGCCCACCTTTGCAACCAAAGGTTCTAGTTTAGAAACATCAAATCTGTATTCCTGGAGATATCTGCAAGGCATAGATGCAAATAGATATGGACTAACATTAGTTCCTGCCACAAGTCTATAATTAAATACAAACTAAAGGAAAAAATCAATGATCTGTGTTTGAAACTTGAGAGTGGTAGAGCACAAGAAAATAAGATTGTCCACTAGATAAAGTATAAGCAAAATGGTCAGAATATGAAATAATCTTAATTCAAGAGCGTAACTATTGCATAAACTCCTAAATTAGTAAATTCTAATGAATGCATTGTAGCAACAAGGTGATCATAAGCAGACGAGCAATGAAAAAGGCTATTGCCTTCTACGGGATACTCAAACCACCGAAGGCCTGAGTCACACAATGGAATTCATTGCTAGCATAAAGCATAAACATAATCTCCAAAAGTGCCAAATGCCACCAAGCCTAAAAGACCTAAAGCAACTTGGAAAATATAGATCATTGCATGATTTCAATCTTCTATTATTTGCAACTATATTATGTAACTAGTAGTGCAAAAACACTTACTTGTAATAACTATGTCCTGCACTAGGGGATTAATTTTGGAACAAATACTTCTATAAAGGAGATTCAAGATGCAGCAGTCTAACAGCTTAGGAGCACTTCCACTATCCTTTACTGACAAACAATGATGGAGATTCATGGATGTCCACTTCAGAGGGAAGTAATAAGTGCCAAAAGTACTATGGATTATAGTCTTGAGCTGAAAAAAAAATTGAAACTAAGGCCATGACTCCTTCATGATTGTACACCAAAAGACCATTCATATAATGGATTGCTAAACACTCTTTGTGTCATGCCAGAAGTTCATTCATTGCTATTAGCTTTGACTAGACGCCCACCTCTATATTTAGCTTTGACTTCATTAAAAAAAACGCCACCTCTAAATTTAGACGCCCTCTAAATATGCTAGCGCCCCACTAAATGTGGTAGCACCCTCTACATTTGGGGGCGTCCTCCTTTAATGCATGCGCCTCCTCTATCTTGGTGGTGCCTCCATATGTGGTGCCCAACTAAACAATGTGATGCCCTCCAAATGCATAGCGCCTCCTCTAAATTAGGGCGTCTTCAAATTTGGTGGAGACTCTCCTTTACATATGACGCCTCCTTTGGAGGAGTCTTCTACACAAGCACCCACCTCTATATTTGGTGGATGTTTTAACTTGGACGTCCCCCTCTAGTGAGGGTTTTCCACTTTTAATGAGCTCTAAACTTGGCTTTGACCACATATTACTCATTTGGAGCATCTCTAAATTTGGCTTTGACTCTAGCCTTTGCTCCAAAATTATATTTAACCTTAGACTTAGGCTAAAAATAATTTTTACCATAGATTTAATTTTTCACTTTAATTTTTAAATTTTCCCAATTTGACTTAGGAAAAATTAAAAATAAGATTGGAAAAATTAATATCTTGGCCATGGGGGGCTGGAAAAATTATGAAATAAATTTTCCTAGGCTTAACAACCCCCAAACAAAATTACCATGGCATTATTTGATTTTTTCCTTCAAAATCAAATAATATGAATTTTTGACTTAGGGAAATTAATTAATTCCCTAGGGGAGATAGACCCCGCCTGACCAAAATTGGTCTATCTCTTGAACCACTTATCGGAACGACATGGGACTCGAAGCAATGGCTTAGGGGGTTTCATAGCAATTTTATTTTGCATTCATAGCCCCTATTACAAAATGCCATGCTTGAGCAATTACATTATTACATCAAAACTCAGTTAATTAATCACCAAGGGGTGAAGTTAATTAACTGCAAAAAATTAATAAAAATACAACAACATAACGAAACTCCGCAAGACTCTAGACCAATGTCTAGCATGGTCATGAATCACATTTGAAATCTTAGCCACCCCATGGACTTGACTGCTAGAACGCCCGTCACCACTTTGGAGGATTTTGAGTGAAAAACCAAACCAATTAAAATCGTTTACACAACAAGATTAATTGGAAAGGGAAAAAAAACACTCGATGAGGGGACTTCCCTAACAACCAGTTCTATGGTGTGGCATCCATATCATATGACCCATACTAGCACATATAATTACATTAATTTTCCCACGCAGGGGAGCAGACATTTCGTTTTACAAAGGGGCAATTGCCCTGCAGAAGTGAAAAAATCCTCATATTTTTCCAAGGTACAACTTGTACAATTATGTACATCTTCATGTACATGGAGTTGCCACCTAGTCGAAATAGGTGGGCAACATCTGGCTCCGACTTGGGGACGTGTGCTCGATCATCGGAGAGCATACGAGAACTCCAGACTCTACAACCACAAATTCTCACCAATAACCAACATAAGTCCTCACGTAGAAACCAATGAATAATCAATAATGAATAAATGAAATGATTACACAATGATCATATATATATGCATAAATAATTTCAAAGAATGAAATAGTATAAAGCTGTTAGAAGAATTCAAGAAAAAGGGTTAGAGATACATTACAAAGAATGTCCCTTAGGACACTAAGTACTTATCCTTTTGAAGAAAAACCTGATTTGTGGCTCTTTTGACCCTTTCTTGTTTCTTGTGACTTTGATAGTGCCTCACATCTTTGAATATTTTCCAAAAGTCAACACTACCACAAAATGGCTTATGCCATACTCTGTCAACTTCTTTATTACTGATTCTGTCTTTTACAAACTCTGGGAAGCTAACAAACTGATCCTTTACACTATGTACATTATTCACATCCTGAAACACAACTGATTCATTCTGACCTACCTTAACTGACTTTGAAGCTGAAACAAAATGAAACTGAACTAGCACTTTACTGACTAGAGGAAGACTTTCTAAAGCCTTAGGTGGCTTATCTTTCTGGGCTGGTACATCCACAATCTCTGTTATAGGAAATGGAAACTCTATATCATCTGTCCAACCCCCTAAGTCATCACTTGAAAACTCATTAAATTTAGGGGTAAGGTTATGGTCACATGTTTCTTCTACTTTGTCCATATTTCTAGTCACGCAAACCATGTCCTTACTATCTTCTACTAATTCCAACAAATCCTTATTATGGTCAAACACACATTCATGACCAACCATATTAACCTGTTCCATTCTTTCTCTAGCTGCTAACTTTTCCTTTACAATCTGAAAGAAAACGGGACAAGTCCCTTCCTCATGTGAATCATCACAAGCCCTACAATAAGGGATTACTGGATCATCAAACCAATTGTTTGCTTCCATAGGCTCTGGAGGTCTTTCTTGTTCTTGATAAGGGGGTCCCTTAGGGAGACCCTTTTGCCATCTATCATTTGGCTTATGATTATTACCTTTATCCCTTTCCATGGCAACTATCTTATTATGCATAACTGATAATTGATTACTATAGACCTCTTCCATTTGCTTAATCAATCGGGCAAGCTCTTTGATAGAGTCACATTGAGGTTCCTGGTTTTCAACTTTCTTAACTTTATCTGACTCAGGAGGACAACCCTTTGAAAACCCAAGAACATTTGATTTCCCGGAATCTTGCATATTCTTATCTATTTTAATAGCTTTGTCCTGTGCCTCCCTAACATTTGTAGGCTCTTTATCCTTTAGCTGGTATCTCATTTCCCCTTCAAAAGCTTGAATGTAGAAAATTAAGATGGCCTTTTCAGGAGGCTTAATATCTTGAGGGAGACTCTTAACCAATTCATTAAATCTTCTGTTAAATCCTTCCACTGTTTCATTATCTTCCTTATGGCTAGAGTGCAAGGCAGTTAACAAGGAATGGTGATCCCTCTTATCTCCCCATTTATTATTAAAAGCTTCAATGATTCCCTTAAGGTCTTTAAATGCGTTATCATCATGTTCCATAAACCAATCAATGGCTTCTTCCTCTAAGGACAAAACAAAGAGTTTCATCTTCACATCCTCATGGTCATGTGCCATACACCATCTTGCAATACATAAATTGAAATTTCTGACGTGGGCTTTAGCACTTGTAACATTGTCTCCTTGAAAGGAAGGAAACTTATCTATAGCTTTCTCTGGAACTTCATGAGGGTAACCAACAATATTAGAGAAATCACATGGTCCATAATAATTACTCATTGTTCAGGCTGGTTTACTTAGATAAACCACAAAGGCATATTAGAAATTTGCTTCTTCTCCCAGACTTGTAAAGATTCTACAGGGAGCAAGTTTGTTTAACTTCCTCTAAAAACCTTTTCAGGATCTAAGAGGGAGCTAAGCAAACCAAAGGGCTCCAGGTAGA
>LPNX010519233.1:64287-95172 GCA_001517045.1 Pseudotsuga menziesii
GGTAATGTACAGTTGATCTAAAATTATCAAGAATAACAAATCAAGTGAAATATTTACAATTTAAACAACAGTTAAGCATTCACTCCATGAACAATCGCAGAACTGAAAAGTAAAAGAACTTGAAAAGTAAAGAGAACTGAAATTAAAGAGTTGTAGTGCTTGCAGTAAAATAAAGTGGAAGTGCTTGTAGTAAAACCTTGAACAGCAAGGCAAAGATAAACAGTAGTGACCTGTGTTGTAGGACGTTGTGCAATGCTTCTTGGTTAATTTTAATAAATTTTATTAAAGTTGTTCTTCTTGGATTACGTTTTAGATCCGGTGGTGTGACTACCCCGATCTAGTTCTTCTCAAATCGAAGATGGAATGCTGTTGCACTCAACAGGTGGGAGCAAGCCCACCCCTAGCTCACAGGTCAAACCCCAATGGCTCGGTGCTCACAAGGAGGACGTCGATGCGCCTAGAGACCCCCTCGGTCTACTACCCCTTGCAGCTTCCGAGTCACTGTTTTTAATCGATTTAAAAATCTCTAGATGGATGCCTATTAACCTAGGACTTCCCTTTCCCCTGGTCGTATCTCGGAGTACCCCGGAGGGTGATAACCGAGTAGAGGAGCAGGAAATAGAGAAGCTTTGTTGGTTAATTTTATGGGTTAATTTTAAGTCTTGGGTGATTAAGATGCAATGTAAATTTTAAGATATCAACAAGATCACCAAGCGATGTCCCTTATGGGACGTGCTGGTATTCGATCTTGGACTGAAAATAAAAAGTGTTGAAGATTGTAGCAGGAAAATAAAATGTTTCTTTAATTACCTAAGCCCTCACTTCTCCTGCTTTTCATATCCAACTTGAAGTCCCTAAAGGGAGATGACAAGTGGATAGAGGATACACAGGATGGGTGAGTTGTATGATTACTTCTTTTAACAGAAAATAAAAAGAACTGAACTTGAAAGAAACTGTAACTTGCTAGAGTAATGCTAACCTCACAACAATCTCTGTCACAGAGATGGTGGTCTATAACAGAGATAGGTGGGTGAATGAATAAAACAGTAAACTAAATGTAACTGAAATAAACAGTAAACTAACCTCACTTCAATCTTTGAGACAGAGATGGTAGTCTGTCACAAAGATAGGTGGGTAAAAGGAAATAGAACTATTGATCTACTTTACTTCCTAATCTATTTACAGATTACAAATGCTTTACAAAACTTTAGAATACCCCAAGAGAACTTCTCATTTGGGGTTTACAATATCAGAAAAAGAAAGGTAAGAGTTGAGGGTTTGAACCGGTTGAGGGTTGAGGTATTTCTGTGTCCTTTTGGGCAACAACTCTCCTTTAAATGTGCACAACCTGTCAAAAACCAGCGAGCTATTCTTCGCTGCAAATCACATGAAATACTAAAAAATTTCTGTTACAATATTAGTACAAAATTTACAATATTTTACATAAAAAAATCTGAGTGACAGACAAATATCTATAACAGCATTGAGCGCTTCGCGTTCTGACCTCGGTCCTTTGAGGTCAGACGTGGGATACCATGATTAAGCTCAAAGTGTTATGATAAATATTTGCTGAAAGTAATACAATTACAAATTTACACAAGAAATTTCTGAATGTAATAAGTGATAGAAATATAAAGTTTAGAGGGCTGAAAACTGAGTTTTCAGCCACCTAAATGATGTTAGAACAGCAGAAATAAAAGCCTATACTGATGTACTAAGGGTTGGGGCCTTGAAATCAAGGTTTTTATCACTATACAGTGATAAAAACTGAGTTTCAAAACCCTTTTTACAGAAAGTGCGAAAATGAAAACAGAAAATAAATGGCTGGAAATGACTGTTTTTTAAAGTGAAAGCAACATGTAAATAGCAAAACTTAAAGCCTAAACTAATATACTATGGGTTAGGGCCTTAAAACCAAGGTTTTTATCACTATACAGCGATAAAAACTGAGTTTTAAAACCCTTTTTTCCAAAAGTGCGAGAATGAAATCTGAGTTTTTTAAAACCAATGGAGAAGGCTCCTTTGCTCTGGATCCCTGCAAATAAACCTATAATAGCTGCACAATGTAAGCCAAGAGGTGAGCACAAAAATAGATCCTACAAAATACTTTGTAGGATCCTATCAAGCTACTCACAAATGAAAGCAGAAAAACTTCTACTTGCAAATCTCTCCACAAAATACTTTGTGGAGAGCTATCTAAGCTAATACAAATGCAACTAAAACAAATACAAAGCAGGTTACCTTACAAAGAAAAATGGAATGTAGACAAGACACCAAAGCTTCCTCCAAAGATTGCTTGTATTATGGCCCAACTAGGGCAAGAACATTACAATGGCAAGAAGAAAATGAGAGAAGAGTGGGTAGATATTCCGGCAGCATAACAATAGCATGAGAGATCCTCCGAAATGAGGGAGTGAGGCCCCCATTTTATAGTTGAGGGAGACCCCCAACCCCTTGAAGATCAATGGCTGAGATTAGATCTAGATCTAGGTTCAATCTCCACCACTAGATCTAGGTTTTTGACTTTTATTCCTCTCAACCATTCTCCACCCTTAGATTATTTTCCAATCAATGGCTAAGGAGCTTGATCCATGTCTCATTTATCTCCACCCTTAGATCTAGGGTCTTTACTGAATGTCCACCCTTAGATCTTTTTTGTGGTTAAAAAATGTGGGCCCTTCTCCAAATTAGACGCCCACCTCTATATTTCGCTTTGACTTCATTAAAAAAAACGCCACCTCTAAATTTAGATGCCCTCTAAATATGCTAGCGCCCCACTAAATGTGGTAGCGCCCTCTACATTTGGGGGCGTCCTCCTTTAATGCATGCGCCTCCTCTATCTTGGTGGTGCCTCCATTTGTGGCACCCAACTAAACAATGTGACGCCCTCCAAATGCATAGCGCCTCCTCTAAATTAGGGCGTCTTCAAATTTGGTGGAGACTCTCCTTTACATATGACGCCTCCTTTGGAGGAGTCTTCTACACAAGCGCCCACCTCTATATTTGGTGGAAGTTTTAACTTGGACGTCCCCCTCTAGTGAGGGTTTTCCACTTTTAATGAGCTCTAAACTTGGCTTTGACCACATATTACTCATTTGGAGCATCTCTAAATTTGGCTTTGACTCTAGCCTTTGCTCCAAAATTATATTTAACCTTAGACTTAGGCTAAAAATAATTTTTACCATAGATTTAATTTTTCACTTTAATTTTTAAATTTTCCCAATTTGACTTAGGAAAAATTAAAAATAAGATTGGAAAAATTAATATCTTGGCCATGGGGGGCTGGAAAAATTATGAAATAAATTTTCCTAGGCTTAACAACCCCCAAACAAAATTACCATGGCATTATTTGATTTTTTCCTTCAAAATCAAATAATATGAATTTTTGACTTAGGGAAATTAATTAATTCCCTAGGGGAGATAGACCCCTCTTGACCAAAATTGGTCTCTCTCTTGAACCACTTATCGGAACGACATGGGACTCGAAGCAATGGCTTAGGGGGTTTCATAGCAATTTTATTTTGCATTCATAGCCCCTATTACAAAATGCCATGCTTGAGCAATTACATTATTACATCAAAACTCGGTTAATTAATCACCAAGGGGTGAAGTTAATTAACTGGAAAAAATTAATAAAAATACAACAACAGAACGAAACTCCACAAGACTCTAGACCAATGTCTAGCATGGTCATGAATCACATTTGAAACCTTAGCCACCCCATGGACTTGACTACTAGAACACCCGTCACCACTTTGGAGGATTTTGAGTGAAAAAACAAACCAATTAAAATCGTTTACACAACAAGATTAAATGGAAAGGGAAAAAAAACACTCGATGAGGGGACTTCCCTAACAACCAGTTCCATGGTGTGGCATCCATATCATATGACCCATACTAGCACATATAATTACATTAATTTTCCCACGCAGGGGAGGAGACATTTCGTTTTACAAAGGGGCAATTGCCCTGCAGAAGTGAAAAAATCCTCAGATTTTTCCAAGGTACAACTTGTACAATTATGTACATCTTCATGTACATGGAGTTGCCACCTAGTCGAAATAGGTGGGCAACAGGACCACAGGAAGGCTAAAGGTAAAAGCAGTGTTCCACGGAAACTCGCCCCCTAGGGTCGGGGGCTCGCCCCCCTCGCCCCCCATGCCCCTGGGGCTTGGGGGCTCCTCCTGAAACGTTTCCTCACGCCCCCAAAAATGAGAAACTCCAGGAAACACAGGAGGGGGCGCGCCTCCTAGCTCTGAGCGACGCCCCGCTTGTGGGGGGCTCCCACACGCCCCCCCCGAAGACGGGGGGCTCCCACACGCCCCCCACGATTTTGCTTTTTTTATTTTTTTAAATTTCGAATTTTTTGCTATGTGACTTTTGATTATGAAACAAGACTTGAAGTTGAACAATTAGAATTTAGAAATTATAAAACATGATAACTGTAGAGGGCAAGGACCAAAAAACCCGCATGCCGGATACTCGAAGTTTTTATGTAATGGCAGCTGATGATGTTAGCACCAATTATGGTGATAAGGAAAGGGATTTAATTTAGGGGAAAGGAGAGCTAGAGCAGGCATTAGGGGTTGCAATTGACAGCATTAGGGTTTAATGTTTGAATGTGGATGTTGGGTTTTCTGTACCTTTTGGATCAGTTATTCTCTCCATTTCCTGCTGAAGATGTTGCGGAGCCGGCTTCCTGCGAGTCTTTGAAGGATCTTCTTGGCACCTGCAACCTCCATCTCTGCAAGCTTCTGGAGATGTTGGCATGCTCCAGCAGTGGCAATCTTGCTATGTGACTGATGATATGTGACTTTTTATAAATTATATCAAACATCAAGGGCCAGAACTTCCCCAGTCGTGAGTTAAAGGGAATCTTCCTGAGTTTATTTGCTGCTGTACGAAATTCCTCCTCTGATAGTCACTTTCAGATGTCTGAAACTGAAGATTCTTTCCTCTTGTATTGTAACTGAAATATCTCTTTAATTCTGAATACTTGTATCTTCTGTTGTCGCTGATTGTGGATATACACTAAACACTGAATTTCATTGGCCTCTAGCATTTAATTTTTCAGATTTTTTGAACTATAAATTTCTGCAAATTAATTTTGGGTTGAAATCTGAAAATTCTCCTAGTATCTTGTTTGTTTCTTGGCTGGAAATACACTAAGACAACAAGCTTTTAATTCTGGAATTTTCACTCTGGTTAATAATAAGTCTTCACTTGTTTAAAGTTATTAGTAAAATCCCAGGAACAATGATCAAATTGCTGGTGGCATACCCACTAAATATTAAATTCCCAAGACATATATGCATCTCTCTGAGTGAGTGCAGGTGCTGTGGCAGCCCCATATGTAAAACACAACAGATACTCTCAATTTTAAACACATCAAATTGTTAGCCAAAGTGACTTTTCTAAGCACTGGAAATTTTCTGAGTTCAATGTTTTATTGGATCTTTATAAACAGCAAGATATGTTAGTATTCTGGTTTGATTAAAATTATTTTAAATTTATGCTTTCAAAGATGCTCTGAGGAAGACAAAATGCCAAACCAGAGTTGCTCAGATAGATCATAGGTTAGTCTTAATTTTTAAATTATAATTTACATTGTTAGGATTTATGATATTTATTATCTAGCATTTATAATTTTTATTTTTTTTAATTTATATATATATTTTTAATTTTTATGACCTCGACGCCCCCCGCCCCCTGCCCCCCTCGAATTTCCCTAGAATTTGGGGGTAGCCTCCACACGCCCCCAATGTGCGTTTCCCCGCTCCCTCGCCCCCCCGTCCCGGAAACTTGGTGGAACACTGGCTAAAAGTGAAAATTAGAAAAGAATAAAATAATATTATTTTGTTCTTTCTAATTTTGGCCCACTTACAGGTGACTCAAAGGATATAAAAGAAGATCAATCCATTTCATTATCACACAAACTTGCTCTTACAGGTACAGCTGCTCCATCAAGAAGGTCTTACAGGTTTTTGAAGAAGGAAGTTTGATGTGATGCTCTAGCATGGATGAGTCTAGCTAAGGCACTCACACTAGTTGTTCACAAACCCTAACCTAGGGTTTTTACTGTTGCATTTTCTATAAGTTTTTAGGGTAAGGGTTTTACCCCAACACCCTCTTCTTCCACGAATAGCAGAAGACCTTCTTGGGAAGCTAGGGTTCTATTTTCGGGCAGCCTCTCTCCTCTCAACAGCACCTCTATGCAGTCTCTCTCCTCTTGGCACCTTTTTCGAGAAGCACCATTTCCTTCACCGACTACCATATCTGCCCCTCGAGCAACTCTTCCCACCCTCCGTGCACCCACAGCAAGCTCGAGAGTCACTCTGAGTTCCTACAGCAGGCTCGGGAGTGCTTCTGATCACTTACAGCAGCTTGGGCAGCCTATTGTAAGCTCCAGGAAGGTTGTTGTAGGCTCTGGGCAACTAGCAGAGAAGACCAAAAGGTCTCCAACAACTAGCAGGCCAACCTAGAAGACCTTCGGGCATGCTAACAGACCTCGGGTCTGCAGCAGGGCACCCACAGGCCTGCCCTACAATACTCGAGCAACAAAATTACCTAATCGGGCAGCAAACAAGAAAATAGCAACAGTTCGAGCAGGGTAGCAGAAAACCGAGCAAGAAAGAGAAAGTGAATCTCAGCAGTTACAAAAGATTTATGAGCAGGTTAATCTCTTCGGGCAGGTGTGAGAAAATCTAGGGCAAGAAGCCCTAATTGGTCAAAAAGACAAAATTGTATATTTGTCTGTGAATTTGTTGATCTTCTGTATTTGTGGATTCATAGTACAAACCTAGTTAGAGCTTATGGATTTTTTTGAAGAAAACTCAGTCATCTCATTTACGAGATGAACTACTAATGCTTTTGGGGTTTTTGTCCTTTAAAGGTTTCCCCAGTGAAAAATCTTGGCAAAATTTTTAAGTATTCATGCTAATGCTAAAATTCAACAACCACCAGTCCTAACTGAGCCAAGGTGATAAGGGTGTGGATGTCCTCGTTTAGGAAGTTTAAGAGACTTGACAAACTTTTGACAGATGATATTCTTTTCACTGCCACTATCTAAAATTCAGTGAAATAAACAATCCTTAATTTGGCAATTGCAAGTATTCTCTATTAGAGGTGAAACAATCTATTGTGTTGACCACCTATTCAACTAGGTGGCCAACCATGTACCATGTGCCTTGAAGATGAGAAAGAAGTACCTAGTAAAGTTTTTTCAAGCAAGGCAGTTCTTCTTCTTATCTTTTCTCCATGAAATTTCCGCGCCCCTGCGGGGGATATTTCTGCATAAAGGTCTAGTTTCTGTATAACTTGGTTACCTAGGAGGCTAGGACTTTATCATTAGGGAAGTCCTTTTATCAAGTGTTTTTTTCCCTTAGATAATTAAAATTCTTTTTTAGTGATTTTAATTATCTGAGTTTTTCACTCAAAAATATCTCCAAAGTGGTGAAAGGTGTTCTAATGATCGAGTCCACGGGGCAACTAAGGCCTAGGAATGTTCTATGTAACCATGCTAGACACTATCCAAAGTCTTGCAAAATTTAGTAAAGTTTTACCTAGGATTTTTTAATTTTGAGTGATTAAAAAATGTCCCTCGGCATATAAATGTTGTAATAAAATGAGGGTGAAATGGCATCTAATGCCCACGGATTGGGCTATGGGTACTCAAAATTAATGGAATTAGTCCCCCTACACCCTTGGGCAAAGTTTGAAGTCATTCAGACAAGTCTTCCAAAAGTTTTGGTCACATTTTCCAAAGTCAGTCAAGGAAATCAGGAAAATTGGCAATTAATTAACAAGCCAAATTTTGGAAAAGTGCCTAAAGTCACTTAGAAGGGGAAAATTAAGTTTCTAAGTGTTATATTATGTTCCTAAGGTGACTTTAGAAGAGAAAAGGGCTCCCCCATGCAAGTGTTTCACAAGAAAGGAGATGTCACCAAAGGGGGGGTGCCCTCTCTACCATGGAAATTGAGATAATTGAAAATACGCCAAAGTAAGGGGTCCCACTTTGGTGGTCCCCCACTTTGGGCCTAGAATGAAAGTTAAAAATATTAGAGGGGGGTTTCCCCCACCATTTCTATTTGATTTCTCACCCTATGAGGTGCCCCCAAGAGAAGTGGTTCCCCTCTTTGAGCTCCCACTCTCTCATTTTGACAAGTGGCTTGAATGGACTTGGGCTCTCTCGTCACTCATTTCCTATTTAAGGAGGCTTCACCTCCTCATTTGAGTTATGTTACCAACTATTTTGTACAATAATTTAACTTCCTATTGAGCAGCCAGTTATCAAGCATGATGAATACTCATCTCCAGAGTTCAGAAGTTCAGTGTGCTCCAGAGTTAGCCATTTTTTTGCTGAACTTTTTATTTTTTGTAAAATACATGTTCATACCCCCTTGGGGAAAGTGTAAAAAAAGTCCTAGAATTTAAATTTTTATAAAAGGCTTGGCTTCCCGGACTTGAGCATCAAGCCGACTAGCCCAGAGTGTTTTTTCCCTTAGTTATTATTGGTTGTTGAACAAACGACTAATAATTTTCGAGTTTTTCACTCGCATCTCCAAAGCTGGGGTAGTTATCTTGGTGTTTCGGCCTTAGGAGGTTATTAGAGCCTTCGTGTTAGTGTTTTTCAACATGCTAGGCATTCCGATTGAGTCGTATGAACATGTACTAGGTCCCCCGAGAGTTTCGATTGATTCCAAGAAAAAATAATTTTTCTGTTTTTTAAGCCATTTTTTTAATGGTTTAATTGGAAAAATTCAAAATGTAAAAAATATGTGATCCGGAGTCCGTTTTCGGCATGGTTGGGCTCATTCCAAGCCGGGAGCAGCATCTTTACCCTAGGGGCCACTTTCACCATCAGCCGGGCAGTCGGAGCACCTTGTGAGGCAGTATTTGGCTAAAAATGCATCAAGATGGCATCTTAATGCTAAAATTGGACATTTTTGCACTAAAGTCCAATTATTAAGAAGTCAAAATCAAAGTCAACAACTAATATTTTATTGGTGAGGATGACTTGGCATGTGGGTCCAAGTAACTTACGACCCTCTTCCACATGGTATGAAATGAAACTTTGATTTAAATTTGAAATTTGGGTTAAGATATAAGAGGAGGGTGACGTGAGGTAAGCTCACGAATGGTTGAAAGCGTGGGTATAGTTGTAAGCCTATGAGGTGGTTGCGCTAGCATATAATCGACCCCTCACCACGTAATGGATATAAAAAATAAACCATGGCATATACCAATACATCGCATCGTTTCAAGCTATGAGAGATGATGTGAGCTAGCTCTCACGTGGGTTTTACCATGTGCGATAAGGAGGCGCCATCCTTCATGTGGCAACCACGCCATCCTTCATGTACCATCCGCGTCATTAAATTTAACTCAGTCTTCATCTCCTACATATCTCAATCAAGAACTCACGCATATCTCAAGGGGACTCATGCATCTACACTTGGAGTCTCCATATTCGTGGGTGATATCTCCAAAGCTTGAGTGGGGGGCGCCTTGCCAAGGTGGAGGCCACCTCCCCACTCACGCCTACCAGACTTTAAGTTTAAACTCAAATCATTGCTCCGAGTTCATCTAATCAAGGGAATTCGCCCTCTTTTGGCTCCTTGCATGCCAAGTTCGATTTAGGGGTTTAGCTGTTAGTTTTTGTATAAAGAGAGGTGCTTTGCACTCTCTTCAGGATGGAGTGTTTGGCATAGAAACTCTGGTGGAATTTGTAAGCTTCTTTTTGTTAATAAAATATTGAGACTTTGGAGGTCATTTGATGGCTTTTGGCATTGTGTCTTCATCCTATGTGAAGTAATATCTCTTTCACCCTACCCTTGTATTGCAATTTGATTATTATGTTTATTGAAGACTAACAATCTAGTACTTAGGCTTCTAATCAATTTGCATTGAGTGTTTGTGTCTTTAAGGATTGCATCTAGTGGGAGCTCTCGGCATCTAATACCTTCACCATACAAATGTTCCATTATTAATATATTTTGTTTGCAGGGTTGCAAGCGGTTCCAGATCTGTCTTGACTTCGCCAAAAGCCAAAAAACTCTTTTCGGTTACTTGTTACTAGTCCTGCCCATCTCTGTAACATCCCCGACCCTCCGACCACCGAAGAGGATGCTACTAAGACATTAACCATCCGGGCAAACCAACCCATGAACATGGATATATATATATAAACTGAATGCTTGATCAAAGTACATAAAACATGCTAAGATGCATGATCATTCACATACACAGTGGAAACAAAACATACAATTCAACATTCAACATGTCCATCATCATAATTCATTAACAGTAATTTTGATTGCAAAACAGAATAGTGAAGAATACTTATCTTATGAAAACTGTTCCGCAACCAGCTACGTCGCTGCAACGTTCCACCCAACCATAGGCCAGCGTGCTCCTTAATCTCTCAGCAACGCTGCCACCCTCGAGTCGGGCATGATTCCCCAAGGAATAAGGAACAAGCAGGCTTACACATAGCCAAGAATACACAAAACACAGCCAAGCCAACACAGTTGGGTTTATCAGGCCATCAACAAGACAGCCAAGCCAACATGGTCAGGTTTATTAGGCCATCAAGGAGCTAGGAAAGGTCATATGCTAAGCTAGTGAGCTCATTACAGAGCTAAGGACACCTACACCAGAACTAGCCTGACTTCTAGCACGCCCAACACAAGGAAATCAATCCCTTCTCTGCTACACAGTCCCTCAAGCCCTGACCTCCCTTCCGGTGCTATTCAGGGGTTGTGGAGAAGAAAGCCAGCCCTCTAGCTCTATCTGTGTGGTTCCAAAACACACCAGGTTTATCAAGCAAACCAAGCCCTCATCCCCACTCCAAACATAGTCCGAAGACCAACCACTGCATACACGCAGTCAAACAAGCAATTCACGGCTTGGACAGGGGGAAATCAATTCCTAGGTCATTCTTGGCCCTATCGTGGCCAAAACGACTTCATACAATCCACAGCAACCAAAACGTAAGGGAGACCACAGCAAGCCCGCGAATCTTGGAAAGGACGACAGCAACCACAAATCAGGGGAAGAACAACAGCCCCGATCTCATCATTGAAGTGATGGGAAAAATTACATGGTCAGACCAGTCTGTAAGGAAACATACACCCATACAATCCACAAAATCCATATGGAAAAACATGCACACACACAGAACGTGAATGGCTTATTCACAAGGGAAAATCGTGTGTGAAAGAACACGGCTCCCAGCTCGCTGCGTGAGTAAAAACCAGGAAGAATCCTGTGCGTGAGAAATGAGCAAGACAATGGGGTATGGCGGTTGTCTCCCTGCATGAGGAAAAACGATAGCAAATCCCAATCGGTGCGTGAGGATGAGCAAGAATGGAGTGAATCCCTAGTGGTTTTCCTGCCTATGTGAAGATAGAAAATCTGTTGGTGGAGTGGGCGTGTGGGCAAGGACTGACAGTGTTGTGAACACTCCTGCACTTCCCACTCGCCATTCTCCATTGTCACTCATCCTCATGGAGGGAAAAACGTCCTGTGTCTCACGCAGAGGAATTCTTTTCTGTTTTGGTCTCACGCAGCCAAGGGAGGGAGTCGTTTCAGCTATCATTCACGTTTCCACAGAGTGGTATCTGGCGTGTTTTCCATCCAAATTCCAAGGTCTGGTGTAAATTTCCCTCACGCATAGGTTGGGAGTCTGTATTTTTCTTCCCCAGTGTGGTCTGTGTAAGTTTTCCCCGGTGGCTTCGTCGTTCAGAATGGGTTGTTGTTTCCCCACATTTGTTGGCTATGATTGATGTTACGTTTTGGGGGCTGCTGTAGGTTGCTTGGGAGTCGTTTTGGCCACGATAGGGCCAAGAATGACTCAGGAGTCGTTTTCCCTCTCTAAGTTGTAACTGCTGGTTGATTGCATGCGTGTAATGGTTGGTCTTCGGACTATGTTGGGGGCAGGGATGAGGGCTTGGTTTGCTTGATAAACCTGGTGTGTTTGGAAACCACACAGACAGAGCTAGAGGGCTGGCTTTCTTCTCCACAACCCCTGAATAGCACTAGAAGAGAAGTCAGGGCCTGAAAGACTGTGTAGCAGAGAAGGGACCGATTCCTTGTGTTGGGTGTGTGTGGGTGTCTTAGAAGTCGGGCTAGTTTTGGTGTAGGTGTTCCTAGCTCTGTAACGGGCTCACCAGCTTAGCATTTAGCCTTTCCCAGCTCTTGGATGGCCTGATAAACCCAACTATGTTGGCTTGGCTGATCCATTGTTTGCCTGATAAACTCAACTGTGTTGGCTTGGCTGTGTTTCGTGTATCCTTGGCTATGTGTAAGCCTGCTTGTTCCTTATTCCTTGGGGAATCATGCCCGGCTCGGGGGTGGCAGCGCTGCTGAGAGATTAAAGAGCACACTGGCCTATGGTTGGGTGGAACGTTGCAGCGACATAGCTGGTTGCAGGACGAGTTCTTTATAAGATAAGTAATCTTCACTATTCTGTTTCGCAATCAAAATTACTGTTAATGAATTATGATGATGGACATGTTGAATGTTGAATTGTATGTTTTGCTTCCGCTGTGTATGTGGATGATTATGCATCTTAGCATGTTTTATGTTCAAGCATTACATTTTTATATGTATGTACATGTTCATGGGGCTAGTTTCCCGTGTGTTTGGTGTATGGTAGCGTCCTCTTCGCTGGTGGGAGGGTCGGGGACGTTACAATCTCTAAGTTGTGGAAGATCCAAGTCATGCCTTTCTCCAAGCCTAGAATCTCCCACCAAGCTTGCCATCTTGCTTTTCTAGCTTGTCTTGGTCTTCTGCTTTCATCTTCCTTCCTTGCTCTCATCTTCTTCCCCTTCTGCTAGTCTTCTCATCTCACCCTTCCTCTTTCGTCCTAGATCCCCTTTCTCTCCTCTTTCTTCTCGTTTTTCTCTTTTGTCTTCCTCCTTGCCTCTCGTCTTACCTTTCTTTCTTCCTTCTTCCTTGCCTTCCCTTCGTTTTCTCTTTGCGTCATTGTCCTCTCCTCCTCTCGTCCATCTTCTCTCTTCTGCTTCCTTTTGTTTGCTCCCCCTTCTTTTGGTTAGTTTAGAGCTTGCATTTTTTCTTTGTTAGTTTAGTTTGTTAGTATCGTTAGTGTAGCTTTGCATTAGATCTCATTTCTATAGTTTTAGATCCATAAAGTTTGTAGATCTTAATCTTAGATTAGTTTCAAGTTTGATTTATTTTGCTAATGACTAATGGGTGCATGAGTTGTTTGGATATTTGTTTGTTGTAGGTATTAAGAAGAGAATTAAGTGCAAAGGTGAAGCAAAGAGAGACTTGAACCTAAAACACTTGGAGATTACCCAAAGAAGAAGAGAAACACATCAAGAAACCATAAGGAAGATCCAAAACCCAATGAAGATGGTGCTAAACAAGAAGATCTAAAGCTTCTCACTCTCCTTTTAGTAAAAGAAGTCACAAGACTTATTGTTCCAAGTTTTTGCTTACTTTCAGTTCCCAAAAGGTTGAAAATCCTCAATATTGTACTTGATTAATAAAAAGGCTAAGTGGGATAAGGCCTCCCACAGTTTTTGTTTTCCTTCCCCCATTTGGGGAAGAGCCTTGGATTGTCCTTTTGTTTGGTTATTAGCATGCTTAGAGTAGTTTCATTTTATGCTTAGAACACTAGTTGCTAGTTCAGTTTATTTTTGCTAAGTTAGTTTCTTTCAAGTCATTATTTATTAGTCTTTTTGAGTTATCACTTGGTTTCCACATTTACAATCTGTTTGTCTTTTAAAAATAAACCAAAGTCTCTTGAACTTGCCATAACCCAAGTCAAGAGCACTCTCTGTCGGAGAGCATACATTGCATTTTCCTTGCATTAAGCATATAGATTAGCCAAAGTCTCTTGAACTTCTGTCATAAGACAAAGTCAAGAGCACTCTCTGTCAAAGAGGTTCATCTGTGTGCTCATAATTAATAAAATATTTCCAACACACATTCCCCATAAAATTTACTTCGTTGCTTTCCATCACTTAGTATGCTCAACCAACCTTAAAAAAGTTGGATTCGTACTCAGGACGGTGATCGAAAATTGTTAATCTTACAAGTGATAAACATAATAAAATCTTCACCCCCATAAACCAACGAACCGGCGTTGTTTCGAGAGATACTCAGGTAGTGAGGAAATTCCTACTAGTGGCGCCGAAAATCACCATTGTCATAGATTTCTAGCTTGCTGGTTAAATCCTCCGGACACCTAACCTAGAATACTGGACGATCCGTCAAGTCACCAAGGGGAGCCACTGAAGGTATACTTTTCCGGTTGGACTCATACATTGCTTTTTTCTTAGCCATAATAATCAAGATCACTAAACATTTATAAAATTTACAAAGAACACTTGCAAAATGATCTCACAAACACACTGAACGCTTGTATCTTTGCATCCCAGGCACTACAATCTTGACTCTGTTACCCATCGGATAAGGCACTGGTCTTGTGCTCATTTCATTTATATATCTGAAGTGCATATTTTATTTCAATATGGATGCCTTTGCTTAAATCAATCAGTTGTGTTGTCCTTAAATTATTGCAAGTATACCTTTGTGTTATTTAAATTTTAGATTTGTGATCTTTTCACCACAATAAACTCCTAAACAACACCCATCCGCATCATCATACCCCAAAAACACTTAAAATACATTGAGCCATAGAAGCTCTTTGTTAGGGACTACCCCCCTTGGCTACGTTAGGAGTTAGCCTAAACGGAGGAGCTAGGAGTACGTGACAGAACCTGGCTCTGTGCGTGCCCCCAAGGCCACACCTCGCCCACTTTCTCAAGTGAGGAGACAGCTTTCATTAGATTTCTGCTGCTAGTGTGCATTCGGCGGACAACATCTTTTGGCGCCGTTGCCGGGGACAAATCTTTTTGTTCCTGGACGACCTTAGTTTTTCTAGTTTTTTACCTTTTTGATAGATTTTTTAGTTTAATCAACTCTTTGATATTAGATTTGAAATCCATCTGGCGACTCCACTATCTATGAATTTACCAAGGTATTCAACAAGAAGAAACTCTGAAGGTTTACTTAGTTTCATCCCTGAACCTGAAAAGGTTTATAGGAGGAGATTAAATAAACTTGCTTCTCGTAGGATCCTTGAAGATCTTGGATCTCAATCTTTGTCGGACATCCATAGTTTGTTTTTAGAAAATAATTTTGAAGAAAACAATAACACTTGTATTTCCGACATAATGGGTGAGTACTTTACTCAACTCAATTTTTCTCAGAAGTCAACCCCATCGTCTTCCAGACAAAGCTGTCGAGAAACTCCCAATGTATACTGGCATGATGCCACAACTTCTGCCATGCATCTCAGAAATTTTTCCAGATGCATCAATGCCTATGTCAGTGATCCTGCAAACCAGCACGATGATGTCTATACGAAATTATTTGCTCTTTCCTTGGATGGAAAAGCTAGTGACTGGTACAACAATTTACCAGACAACGCTTTTGCTAAACTGACTGCCTTCAAGACCGCTTTCACCAACAAGTTTGGTGAGAAGAAGGAACCTTGACATCAACTTGCCTCTCTGACCAACATCAAAAAGAAGGACACTGAAACAATGGATGAGTTTAACACTAGATTCACTGAGTTATCAAAAGCTATTCCTACTGCTTATGCACCACCTACACCTTCCATCCTGGTTTACTACATTGAGGCACTTAGTGGCAAGATGCAATATCAGATAAGAGATAAGGAACCCACTACTTTGCTTCAAGCTCAAGAGATGGCTGTTAAAATTGACTTAAACATGCAATCATCAGGTGAGTTCAACCTCCATGGTTACTCAAGATCTTCAACACCTTTGAAGATTAATGAACCTAAAGATAAAGATCCTTTATCAGTTATGAAGGATGCTTATGAAAAACAGATGTTGGAAATAAAGAACAAAATGAAAAAGGAAATGAAGAGAAACATGGAAGAAGCTGAACAGAAACACTTGGCACAATTAAAGGAAATACAAAATAGGGTAATAACTATGGAAAGAACGCAGACACAACCTGCTCCAAGAACTTTTCCGGCAAAACCAACTTGGCAAAGAAAGCCTCCCAACCATGAACAGAGGCCTCCTCATCAGTTAGACACTGCTAACATGGTTGACAATTACAAGCCATTTTGTAGGGCATGCAAAGACTTCCACGAAGAATCTGGTTGCCACTATGCATGCTATGTTCAAGAGCATGGTCATCCTGAAGGTTGTGGTCCTAGTACATCAACAAGCGAGCTTGATTTCATCAACAACGTAGGTGACATCCGTAGCATCTCTAGGGAAAATTAGTCACAAGCCAACCAGTATGAGAAGAAGGTTGACAACTTGACCCAGTATTATTGTGAGATGCCTTCTGACGAACAAATCAACAGCATCCAAAATTTCAAAGGGTTGACTCACCAAAGAAAAACAAGAGATGGACTTTCTGCCCAAAATGCACCCAAGGTAACAACTCCTAATATTCCTAAAGAAGTAAATGATATTAAAGAAAGTGTTGATTTGAGTTTTGACTTGGGCAATTGGTTAGCCACTACAAAACTCCTTGTTCCTGTCCTAGAACTATGTAAAATACCTGGTCAAAGGGAGAAACTTTTGAAAATCTTAGATCCTCTAAATAATGCTAATCCTCAAAATGAAGCAAGCCCTCTAAGTCTTGTAAATCCCCCTACCCCTAAGAAGGTCACTTTCTCTGACATTGTGGAACAAAATTCGAACAATGTTTTTGTCGATCCTCCTATTGTTCTACATACTAGGGATCCAAGAAAAGAAGATCATCCCCCTTTCTATATTTCATTGATGATAGGTGATCTTCTTCTACACAATTGTATGTTAGACTCAAGATCTAGTTCCAGCATCATGACTAAAAAGGTTATGCAACAACTTAACTTAAAAACTACAAGACCATACCAAAATGTATGTGCCATGGATTCTAGACCGGTTAAAGATGAAGGAATGATTGAAAATCAGTTGGTTAGGTTGGCTAAGTATCCGCACATCCAGATTACTAAGGACATCCTTGTTATCGATGTACCAGATAAGTGGGGAATGTTTCTTTCTAGGAAGTGGGGTACCACTTTAGGAGGGTCAATCCAAATGGATTGGACCTATGCCATTGTGCCAGCATCTGAGTTTTCACTTGTTAAATTGTATTCCGAAAAAGAAAAAAGATACCATGTTGAAAACCCTCAAAGACCATTAAACGAGTATGTTTACAACACTGATGAGCATGGAACCTATCAAATCAACTCCACCTTTTTGGACCCTCTCCATGAAGAAATAAAGGATGAAGAAGTTGATGAGTTGTGGAGAATGAACTTTGATGGTGCATATTCTAGAGCTGGGAAAGGGGCTGGGATTGTCATAACCTCACCCAAAGGAAAGGTTTTTAACTTTGCATTCAAGTTAGAATTTGAAGCAACCAACAATGTAGCAGAATACGAGGCACTTCTACTAGGCATCAAGATTGCCAAAGGACATGGGAATCAAATTGCTTAGTATTAAGGGGGATTCTGACCTAATTGTCCAACAAGTTAAGGGTCAGTTTGCGTGTAAATGTCAAAGGTTAAAGAAGTATAGAAATGCAATCTGGGATACAATGGAATTTTTTGATGTCCTTAATATAGAAGCAATCCCTAGAGATCAGAATAGTGTCGCCAACAGACTAGCAATTTCAACTTCGACACTTCATCCATTAGATGAGATGTTAGAGGGGGATTGTCCTTTGGAAATCAACTTTAGACCTTCAATTCCTGATAATATTGAACATTGGCAAGTTTTCCAAGATGATGAACAAATACTGAAATTTATTAATCATATTGATGAATTTTCCAATTATAAAGCCAATGAACATGAGGAAGGTAAAGAATATCGGGACGAGGGTAACCGCTTCAATCCTGTGACACGTGGCTTTGTCGGCTTAGAGAACATCTTTGACAGACAAGATAGAAGAAAGAGTAGTGTTGAACAAATGAAGCCGGGTGAGTACATAGAAATCAACATTGGAACGAAAACAGTACCAAGAATAATTAAAATTGGAAAAGGTACTTCTAAAAAAGAAAGAAACAGCCTTATAAACTTGGTAAAAGAATATAGGGATGTTTTTGCCTTCACTTATGACGAACTCAAAGCATATAGGGAAGATGTCTTTCAACACACCATTCCCTTGAAACCAGAATGTCAAAAAGGCAAGCCTTTCAGACAAAAACTTAGGCAAATAAATCCTAAGTTGGCACCCATAGTAAAGGAGGAGTTAGAAAAGATGTTAGCAGCAGGAAAAATAGCTCCTACGAGACATTCAACGTGGTGCTCTAACTTGGTGGTAGTTAGAAAGAAAAACGAGAGTTTAAGGATATGTATAGATTTCATAAATCTAAACATGGCATGTCAGAAAGACAATTACCCCCTCCCCAACATGGAGACCCTCCTCCAACGAATCACTGGATCGAGCATGGTGTCAATGCTTGATGGTTTTTCAGGCTATAACCAAGTTGTCATCCAATAAGAGGATAGACACAAAACCACTTTCACAACTCCTTGGGGCACATTTGAATATCTGAGAATGCCCTTTGGCCTTTTAAATGTCGGAGCTACCTTCCAAAGGGCCATGGATTATGCCTTCAAGGAGTTGATTGGAAAAATCATTGAGATCTACCAAGATGATCTCACTATTTTTTCGAAAGAAAAATCTAGCCATGTAGGTCATCTCAGGCAGGTATTTGATAGATGTAGGAAATATGGCATTTCCTTAAATCCGGCTAAGTCAGTCTTGGGTATTGAAGAAGGAAAGATTTTAGGTCACATTATCAACAAATACGAGGTCAAAATTGACCCTGAGAGGATAGAAGCTATACAAAAGATTCCCCTTCCCAAAAATGTTAAGGATCTCCAATCATTCAACGGTCATATTAATTTCATAAGGAGATTCATCCCTAACTTAGTTGAACATATGAAACCTATGCAAGCACTCCTAAAGAAAATTGCTAAATTCATGTGGACAGATGAAGGAAGGAATGCTTTTGACACTATTAAAGATGCCATCACTAGGTCTCCTGTCTTAGTCAGCCTGGATTACACGAAAGATTTCATGATCTTTTCTTTTGCTTCAGAAGACACTATTGCCTGTGTGTTGCTCCAGAAGAACTTCAAAGGGTTTGAGCAACCTATAGCTTTCATGAGTAGAGCCCTACAAAGCTCTGAATTGAAATATACAATCATGGAAAAGCAAGCTTATGCCTTGGTCAAATCTTTAAAGCATTTCAGAACTTATATTGGATACTCTAAAGTCATTGGATATGTTCCCCATGCTACAATAAAAGACATCATGTCTCAACAGGATTGCTTAGGAATAAGGGGCACATGAGTGTCCAAAATCCAAGAGTATGACCTTGAAATAAAGCCTACCAAGTTAATCAAAGGGCAGGGTCTTGCTAAAATGTTCACTGAAAAGAATGAAGAAGCCAATGAAATGATTGCCGAAAACAATATTCCTCAACCGGCCATGACCCCTGCACTTCAAGAGCTTGATAACCATTGGTATTCCGACATCATTTTCTTCCTGCTTCATTTCACTTGCCCTGATTACCTCAAAGGTCACAAACAAAGGGCTTTAAGATTGAAGACTGCCAGGTATTGCCTTACCCAAGAGGGTATGGGTTGGAGGAACCCAGATGGCATCATACTTAGGTGTGTTAATGAACAAGATTCCAAGAAAATCTTGACTGAGTTCCACTCAAGATTTTGTGGAGGCCATTATGCAGCAAATACAACTACCCACAAAATCCTGAGAGCAGGGTACTATTGGCCCACAATATTTGCAGATGTCCATAAATATGTCAAGTGTTTCCAAGAGTGCAAGTTTTTCACTGGGAAGCAGAAGTTGGTTGTACTCCCCCTCACACCTGTTGTGGTCCTTGCCCCCTTTCAGCAATGGGGGCTTGATTTTATCGGTAAATTTAAGGATAACTCTAGCAATGGCTTTTGTTGGATTCTTACGGCAACCGATTGTTTCACTAAGTGGGTAGAAGCCATACCTACTAAGAATGCCACTGAGAATGTTGTTATGGATTTCATTGAAGAAAGAATTATCACTAGATTCATAATCCCCTTAAAAATAACAACTGATAATGCCCCAGCCTTCAATTCAGGAAGAGTCAATGACTTTTGTTTTAAGTACAGCATTATCCTATCCCACTCATCAGATTATTACCCACAGGGCAATGGACTTGCTGAGTCCACTAATAAGAACCTAATGGCCATTCTCAAGAAAACTATGGGGGATAACAAGAAAGCTTGGGATAGCAAGATTAAGTATGCTATGTGGGCAGATAGGATTACTAAGAAGAACTCAACTGGAAAATCACCTTTTCAATTATCTTACAATTATCTTATCTTTTCTCTCTCTAACTATTTTACGACAGCTACCAAAAATATCTCCTCCTCTCTTCTGCATTGGGGCTCTAAAGGGTAACCTGAATCATTGCTATATATGACAACACTAGGACCATCTAGCATTACTCCCTATCCCACACTATGTTGTTGGGAACGAGGAGCGAGAGCGGGAGCAAAAAGCGAAATTTTGAAAAGATTCTGTTTTGGGAGCGTTTTTTATATACAATAAATATTTAATATATTTTGATGCATATATTTATAAAAACATGTAGAATGCCAAATTAGCTACACATATAACATCAATCATCTTGGAGCTATAATCAAAGATATAATCATTTACTACACATATAACATCAATCATCTTGGAGCTATAAGTTATAACATCATCATCAAATGATCAATCATTAACAACATCAACCTTCAAGTTTAAACATATAATATTTGCAATCAACAAACTCCAAGAGATAACATCAACCATGAAATGAAACAGAGCATCATATTCATTACCAAAGAGTTCTAAGATAAAGGCAAAGGTCCTACATTTGAAAACCTACTAGTGGTTTGGGGTGTGGCATCTTCATTGTATGAATCTGATCACCATCTTGATCACCCAAAAGTTCAACCTCCAAAGTCCAAGCGCTCTAATGCTATGGCTCCATCCTCTAAATCAGCCTCCTCTAGATTATTGCCCCAAATCAAATATGTTCTATCATTCTTAGCCGCATCACAATAATGGGACAACAACGTCAATTTGTAGTGCACATAAACCAAGCTTTCTGCTCGATCTACTTTCAAATTGTTTCTTTTGACATTTTGGATTAAGTTGTAGGTGCTCCAACACCTCTCTGTAGAAGAAGTGTTAACAACCTATTAAAGCACCCTCACCGCCACTTTATGTCGATATGTGGTAGAGGAGCAATAAATGTTCCACCATTTCGATAGGAATCAACTTATCTCCATCGTTGGTCGCATCTAGGTTACCAAAGACTCCATGTTCATAGATGTATTTGCTCAATTCAATTAGTACTTGAACACACTCCTCTGCCCGATCTACATTCAAATTGTTTATCTTTAGTGTTCACATTGTGGATGAAGTTGTAGGTGCTCCAACACCTCTCTACACAAGAAATGTTAACAACCTATGAAAGCACCCTCACCACCAATTTATGCAGATATGCGATAGAGGAGCAATACACGTTTCACCATTCGATAGAACTCAACCCATCTAGATCTTTGGTTGTATGCAGGTTACCAAAGACTCCATGTTCACTGATGTATTTGCTCAAAAATTCACTTCGTACTTGAGCACACTCCTATCAAGGACCAACTTGTGTAATGCAAGCATATACCCATTATGCACCTCTGGATCTACGTGTGGTTTTCTCCTAACTCCACCCCCAGGTGCAAGTTGGGACAACCAAGATGGAGAATAATATTCTAGTGTAAGGAGTAATGACATATGCTAGGGCATGGAGTGGAACATTTAGGTAACCTTCCAAAGCTTAATAAGTGAATTTTCTTGATTGAAGGGTAAATTTTTATCAAGGTCATGGCAGAGGAGTTCAGTCAACTTCAACAATTAGGTATCAACAACACCACAATGAAGGTACATAGAGCGGTTGATGTGCTTGATTCAATTCCAATCCCTTACCCTCATACATGATAGAATCTAGTGGAAATGTTGCAATCCTGAAATCCTGAAAACTATTAAGTCTGTTGAATTTTGAATGGGATCTAAAATTCTACTTTTTGCATATGAAGTCCAATGAGGTTGGAACCACTCTCAAACATCCTGAAACAATTAATGGTAACGTTAAAAATTTAAGTAAAAGAATAGAAAATGAAAGATAAGAAAAATACCAATTTAAGAATTTAACATTACCATATAATACATCTCCTAAATGAACTCTAACCATGCCCAAAAATCCAACTAAAACCATGTCTTGGTTAGGAAAACCAAAAAAAGAAAAAAAAATCGCCTCAAACAAAGGCAGCGCTAAGGGAGCGTTTTTTTTGCTTCTAGGAGCGCTTAGGGAGCAATGGGGAAGCGCTTTGGGAGCGAAGATTCCTCATCGCTCCCTAAGCACTCCAAAAAAACCAGGAAGCGTTAGTGAAGCGCAATTCCCAAAAACACTCACAAGAGGAAGCGATCAGGAATCGCAATTCCAAATCGATTCCTGATCGCTTCCTCTGGGAGGGCGAATCGAGAGCGAAGCAGAGGGGGGAAGAGCGATTCCCCGCAACATAGACCCCACACCCCCCGAGCTCTAGGTCGTGAGACATCTAGGGCTCCTAGGAGGTTCAAATCTAATCAGGAGAACCGTTGTTGTGGGACACCTACTCAAAGGTGAATTACTAGTTATTTTCCTTCCACTAGGAGTCCTTTGGTCCCAGATGTTAGGACTCAAGAGTTCTCCCACTACTTCCTTAGTCATGACCACAATCAAAAGAAGGATGAATCCATCCAAGATCACTTTGCCTAAGGCCCAATAAATCTAGGCCACTGTTCAGGAAGCACTCAATGTTGACATTTGCACCTAAGTTGCAAGGATAAAAGATCAAATAACGACAAAAATTTGGAAAATTAAGATATGATATGGCTAGGATCAATCAAATACTTATAATATATATGTGTGTGTGTGTGTGTGAAAATGAAACCAAGAAACAAAAAATACAAATACCATTCATGAATTTCAAATTTGAATTAAAACCAAGAAAAGAGTTATCTCTAAGAGAGGCCCCAACCCTTTATTTACAAGTGGATCTGTAAAAAAATACTGTTAGCATTCTTTTTATTAATTTTAATTATTTTCATCTAGCGACTAAATTGTCAGCTAAAATAACTAAAACACTTGCTGAAACAACCAAAACACTCATTGAAATGGTTGACACAAGGTTCCAAAATCTGAAATGCTTAGATCATGTTTTAGAGGAATTTTATAAAAGGAAACATTTCCAAAATGCCAAAACACGTTCCCAGCACCCTGGGGTGGAGTTTCTAGAAACATATATATACACCGTTGATCCATACTCCTTTCTTTGCACTCACATCACTATGTAGGCTATTTTTCTTTACTGTCTCTCCTTCACATTATAGGATTTTCCTTGGGATAAAATACTTGTACACTTATGCTTAAGTCACTTCATTTATTGTTGCTCTTGTACTTCACTTTCATTTTAGCATTTTGGGGGTGTCTTTTGCACCCTCCGCCCCCACTCCATCCCACCCCCAACAATTCTCTTTTTTGGGATATCATTGTCCATTGTAGTCACCAGCCCCTTTCACCTATTTTGGTCTCTAGGGGACAATAATAATTTAATATGAAATTTGATTTTGACTTTTCTAGTCGCTGCTCCATAATCAAAGTTTAGCTTTTATTTGAGTTGTGTTTAAGATACTCTTCATCAAATGATTATAAACCTTGTAATATACATAGTGTTATTGTTGGAAATTTCACCCAATTGACACTTTAATGCAATTCAGATATTTCACCATCTTTTTAGAAGGTTCAGCAGATTTTAAACGCATAATTTTTTCCCCTAAAACTATTGTAAATTAAAGTATAAAGAAGCAGAAGTACAATAATTCACTTTCAAACAGCCCTAAACTTCCATCAATTAAGGAGAAAAGACACCAACCAATGAGATAAGTTCCAAACCCTTCTAGGGCAACTAATTGTCAATATTCAGATTTGCAAACATACATTTACAGTAAATAAATAGATGTAAATAGCAAAATATGAAGAACACGTGTAGTGAGAATCAAATATGAAATTGACACAAGGTATGTATAGTTGGAAACTTCATATATAAGATCAATGATGAAGTACATAGTACATACCATAGCCTTCTCTCAAGGCTACAAATCCAACCACGCAAAATGTTGTAGCTGGGGTAAATCATCAAATGCTAGCTCCACCAAGAAGAACAAGTGCAAGAATCCCTCCAACACTATCTCCAAGGCAAGGCATCCTCCTCTTCTCTTCTTCACAAGTGTATCCTAAGGTTTTCTCCCAAAACCCTAGTCTCCAATTTCCAAAAATAAAACCTTATCCCTAGAACTCCAAGATGCTCCAAAAAATTCTAAAAGACCAAGAAACCCTAGCACCCAAGAGAAAATTGAACACACAAGTCATGTGAAAGAAAGAGTCTCCTACCTCTATTTATGTGAGAGGTAAAGGAGTCCAATAATACTATGTGGGCACAAGCTCTTACAAGCAACCTACATGAGTCATTGTAGTCCACACAAGTGAGATGTCCACTCTAGGGTACAAATGGCATGCTCTAATGATGATGTCGTGCACAATAAGAACTCCAAGGTGCTCTAGCTACACAATGCAAATCCACACCACTCCATCTCAAGCTTCCACGAACTCCATTTATCCTCAAAAGCAAAAAATCCACTAGAGTAAGCTACTCCCTAAAAAAACATTGTCAATGCCCCAAGCATCCCCAAGCCATCTGCAATCCTCCAAAGAAAAATCCAAGTTGTCGCATAGTTGTTGTAGTAGTTGTGTGAGACATCACCTACAAGTCGGCCCAATAAATAAATAAAGAAATAATTAAATTACATTCTATATTACACAAATAACAAGTCGGCCCCAATTAAGCAACTAGGTCGGCCCGAGTCAAAAGTCACCCAAAAACAATATACATAGAGGGTGCCTCTCCTCATTTGAACACACAGCAACAAGCAAGTTCGCCTCTGCTACAGAAAGTTCTGTACTGCAACTAGGAGGAGAGTTTTCTGGGGTTCTCCACTTGGGAGAGGTTTCTCTTTGTCTTTCTTGGGGTTTGTTCTACTGCTATCTGGATGTACTTCTATCTCTAAACTATTATCTCTATTTGGAAGGTGTGCGCACGAGGGAGGCAATATCTTTTTCTATGGTTGGGAGATGATCATTTATCATCATGGTTAAACGAGCTCCACATTGTTTTGTTTCTATGCTTTGTCTTTCTTTTAGTGATCTTGGTTTTCAGCTGCCAAATTCTAACATGGTATCAAAGCGGTGCTAAAAGAAGTCATTGCCAAAAACTAGGGCTCCACAGTTTGGAGTGATTTCAACCTCAATTCATCTTGAAAGGAGCATAGAACAACTCGCCCTCCTAAGGCGCAACTATGGAAGCAGACTTCAGATACATAAATTTTCATTGTTGGCCTATTCTCTGCCAAAATAGGGAAACTAGGGTAACCAATTTTTAGCCCTTTTGTCCACAGATCTAGGAGAAAAGAAGGTGTATTCAACTCGCCTTAATAGGGCGCATTTACCTGTGGCTTCAGTTCTGTAGGTATCCATACTTCATCCATGACCTAGCTCCTGCTAGAGTCCTGAAACAGTTTTCAGGTGCAGTCAAGATGATCAACATGAAGGTTGAACATAGACTTGATGGGCTTTCCAAGTCTAAGGTTCCCATTAAGATTGTTAATGAGGAGATTCCAGAACAAATGAAGAAGGAGGATCTCTCTCATGTCTAGTGCTTCAGATGTCAGAAGTTCAGCCACCATGCTAAACAGTGTCGTAATTCAAAGAAGAGAAGACACCTAGCCTCAACTGTTAATGTTGATGAAGAAGCTCAACATGAAGAAAGTCAAGCCCTTATAGCTCATGGTAAGGGAAGAAAGTTTCATGACAAGAAAAACAAAAGTGAAGGTTCAAGTCCTATCCTAGGACAAAAGAAAAAGAAAAAAAATTCACAAACCCAATGCTATAGATGCCATAAATATGGACACTATGCCAATCAGTGTCATGATCTAGATAAAAGGAAGCATTAAGGCTTAACTTTTGATGTGGATGAAGACACTCCACATAAGAAGTCAAGGAATGATGATCCTGAAGAAAATGCAGAAGATCGTCGAAAGGAGTTCATCTTCTAGTACTCCTCATGTTGAGGTAATGATATAAAGATCCAAGTGGCGATGGACTCCCATCAAAAAAATGAAGATCAGTGGACTCTTATAGGAGCCAATGGGAGCCTACGCATAAAACAATAACAGGTAAGTATTTGATTTTACATGCTCTGGTAGACTAGATCTAGTTGTATTTGGATATGTTTTATGCAGATCTATATTCCTAGATTTAGGAAGTTCTTGAGCAAATGATATAGTTCTTGTATTGAAGAATAGTAGGCTCATGTAGTATTTGTACATGACTGTTAAATAGCTCGTAATGCTGCACAACATTCCATGAACCCATCTTGGATGACATCTCCTTCTAACATGCTTAGAGTAGTGCACACTCTTGATCGTATGTTATAATGGAGATAGCAAGCATCCAAACAGTATCCATGTGTGTGTTGCACTAAAGCATTGGCTAAAGATGCCTACATACCTGTATGAACTATTGTCATTACATTGAATAAATTTGATTATGCAATGTTGCTAACCATCTGACGGGATTTGACTTGTAGAGAATGCTATGGCCTACAAGAAAAGGATGATGAAACTTGTTCTGAAGGACAAGTGATCCCATTGATATTCAGATGGATCAAAAGCAGAAAACCATTAGAAACATGACTCTCTGCCCAGAAAGAAGGATGATTTTCAGTCAAAATAATTAAGTGGAAGTCATGACTATTTAGTAGTAATAGTAGACAAATGAGGACCTAATACATCCAGCTATATGTGGATACATTGACCTACATGCCCAAATGATCTCATTTAGAGATTGGTGATTGGAAGCAGAAGGCTTCAACGGATGTTGGTATCTCTACTATAGTTGTTCGTCTCTTCGAAGATTATGGAAAGTAGTTACTTTCCAGTTAGAGTCGTGATAGATGGATCCTGGAGGACAAGAGTTGCTTAGTCGATTTCTAAGGAGACAAAGGGAGTTAGTCCTTGAGATGAGGATCCTGGCCTACTTATGGATAGTGTGGCAAAAACTTGATGAAGTTTTCCCAAGTTAAGGAAGAGCACAGTTGAGATCCTAAGTAAATCAAGCATGATGACTGTAAGTACATGGCTACACTAATGGTGATGTTGTCTTGATCCATATAAGACAGTTGGAGAATCCTTGATGTACCTGGTCGTCACCAGGATGGATACTTACATCTTACCTATGGTCAGCTCCAGAAAAGAGCACGATGCTTAGATGCAAAGGGAGTAGAACGCTCCAGCATAGATGGAGGATTCCTGGACACCCTAAGATGGGGTGGGGAAACTAGCCTCTTGATACTCTCTCTCAGGTACATGAATTTAGTGATATGATTTGTTATTATTTTTAATATCTAAGATAGGGTAGGACAAAAATGTTTGCCCCAATATGCTTGATGCCTCTACTAGCTAACATGTGTGCAGGTTCCCGGAAGATTCTATGAGTGCACACTAGTAGCTAAATGATATGGGATGGGACCGTGCTTTACTCCCTAACACTCTGTGATGGAGTGGGAGACTGGTACCATGATTACATCCCTCATTGAGAGGGAAGGATGAGTTATGTGTGAACTTTTTTTCCTATGTAAACACCTGTGAACAGTGACGATGATTTTGTGTGAACACCTGAGTTCTAGGTGAACACTTGTGGACAAGTGATTCCATGTGAACACCTGTGAACAGTGACGGTCTAGGTGAACACTTATGGACAGTGATTCTACACCTGTGAACTATGACGGTGATTTTGTGTGAACATTTGAGTTCTAGGTGAACATTTGTGGGCGAGAATTTTGATGTGGACACCTGTGAGCCATGCAGTGATACCTAGCTCCGACACTAGTAAGTTATGTTGAACATAGCTCCGACATTGGTAAGTTATGTTGAACATAGCTTCGACACCAGTAAGTCATGGTATATGGCTCGATAACTCATTGGGTAAGTCATGCTAGAATACCTGACTCTGAGACTGGTAGGTTATTGCACCGAGAGAAGCGAGGTGCTCTCCGGCCTAGTATGGGGGAGATCCTGTCACATTAGTCACATTATGCTTGCATCGAGAGAAGCGAGGTGCTCTCCAGCCCAGTATGGGGGAGATCCTGTCACATTAGTCACGTTCTCGAGGTGCTCTCCAGTCCAGTATGGGGGAGATCCAGTCACGTTAGTCACGTTATGCTAGCCGACATAAATAAAAAGATAAAAAATATAAATTACATATCAACTTAAATAAAATATAAAAAAAATAAACTAGCATAGATCTATTTTAAACCCAAATCTATCAAGTACCGAGAGGGATCCAAATGGTATAAAAATGTACACCTCAAGAAATTGGATCCCTCTTGGTGCTTGATAGATCCGAGTTTAAAATGGATCTATGTTAGTGATAGACATCGATCCAATACCTGTAAGTCATGGTGCATGACTTCGTATGCCCACATGAGTAGAGACATAGTCAAGACCTCCGAGGACTATCAGAGACTCATCCTAGGGATGGAATAATAGTCAAGGTCTCTGAGGACTATGTGTGACTATCCGAGACTCATCCCGTGGATGGATTAATAGTCATAGTTGATTCTTTGTGAACCGAGTTCTTTATGAACTCTAGTTGGTTCTGCGTAAACCAAGTTCTTCGTGAACTCCAAATGGTTCTGTGTGAACTCCAAGTGGTTCTGTGTGAATCGATTGAGTTGAGCCGTACATATGGACTCCTCAACGGTCTTAGCTAAGTCGTTACATATGAACTCCTTGTTCTGTATGGACTGCGGTCACCGATATGAGTTTTAGGTTGATGCCCAGCAAACTTTATGGTTGGGAGATTTTATGGGTTGTATCCCATACAGATACGATAAAGATCTCACATAAAGTTATGGTCGTTGTGATCCCTCATCTGATTATAGTCCTTATGGATGTTATGAGGTATTAACCCATGTGGTCATCATGAGGTTGTAGCCCATGATGTAGTGTAGACTCACTAGCAGTGATAATCCTATTGAGCTCTTTGGGTTGTGCCGATGCATGTATGACTTCCCAATGTATTAGAAAGAGTTGTTGGGATACAGCATACTCTCCGATGAACTGGATTGAGTTGACGCACGAAGATTGATAGGCACTTCTCGACGAAGTGAGATTATGTTGGAAGCCCTTCCTTATGATATAGACATGTTCAAGATAGTTGTGATGTACTGTTGATATCTAGATATGTTCCAGTTGATAATATTGATGATGGCTCCCTAGCTAAAAGGGAGTGTTGCTGTAGTAGTTGCGTAAGACATCATCTCACAAGTTGGCACAGTAAATAAATAAAGAAATAATTAAATTACATTTTATATTGCATAAATAACAAATCGGACCTAGTTAAGTAGCTAGGTCGGGCCCAGTTAAGTAGCTAGGTCGGCCCCAGTCAAAAATCACTTAGAAACAGTATAAATAGAGGGCGCCTCTCCTCATTTGGACACACAGCAACAATCACGTTCGCCTCTACTTCACAAGTTCACTACTGCAGCTAGGAGGAGAGTTTTCTGGAGTTCTCCACTTTGGAGAGGTTTCTCTTTATCTTTCTTGGGGTTTGTGCTACTACTATCTAGATGTACTTCTATCTCTAAACGATTTATCTCTATTTGGAAGGTGCGACCTTGGGGGAGACAATATCTTTGCCTATTGTTGGTAGATGATCATTTATCATCGTGGTTAAACGAGCTCCACATTGTTTTGTTTATGTGCTTTGTCTTTCTTTTAGTGATCTTGGTTTTCAGCTATCAAATTCTAGCACGCATGCCATCTAGGACTTGAAGCCCTTCTCCATAATGCACAATACTCCACATTGTTTATAGGGAATTGTTTATAGGGCAATCTCCCATCAAGTAAATCCTCCATGTGGCCATCATGAAGTGTATCCACCATCCAAGCAAAAGATCTCCAACGCCCAAGGAAATAAACTGAGCCAACAATTAATTGACGTCAAGCATCCACGAAGCAAGCTATCTCAAGTATGCATATCCATCACAGACCATCTCTCATGCTACAATCCATCTTGAACTATCGAAAGGCTGAACATACAATATGTACCCCAAATCTCATGAACCACCCCCAAACATGGTGTAAATACTTTTGAAGTAACCCAATAATCTAACATGCATGTCCTTGATTCAATGCCCATAGGGTTAGATGCATTGAGTCTACGCCTCCCACTTTACACTCGGTACCATCCTCAGAATGAGGAGAAGTGCCCAGGGGATTCTTGGGGAGTTATTTCTAAGGGGAAAAAAAAGAGCAAGTTAGATTTATATTTTGGCCTCACTCTTGTCTACAAAAATGACTTAGTGCTACGATTCTACTAATAATAGATACAATGCATCTTAAGTTCCCATCATTGTAATATTATCATTACCTAGTCTAACACCCTTGATGTTAAGTCCCTCTATCATATAAGTCGATGTTTTATTTGCCTCTCCAAGAATATTTTATCAATCATTCAGTTTAGATTTGCTTCTCTCATGCTGCTTTATATAGCTTTTAGGAGTGAACTTTGCACTGCCACTTTGTAATCCACACTTTTGTACTTAGCAGTCCCTTTGAGCTAGTTGTGGTCATCTGGTTGGACATTAATAAACTTATCTTATCTTATCT
>LPNX010519233.1:99740-110538 GCA_001517045.1 Pseudotsuga menziesii
AAGACTGGCACATCTATTAGTTTCTTCTTAAGCAGGTCAAAACTATCTTATTGCCATGAAATCCATGAAAACCTTGGATTTCTTTAACAAATCAATAAGAGGTGCAACGATCTAAGAAAATTTAGGGGCACATCTTCTTTTACAGCAATTGAATGTAAAAATACTTCCACCTCATAAACACCGACTAGATCCTTACATTGTCTAATTCAGTGTACACTAGCTCCTTCTCAAACACAATGTTTCCAAGTACTCAACTTGTTTCTTAAAAACTCTCACTTTGGCAATTTGACATAAAGTTTGCCCTTTCGCTACAAAGTTGGGAACATCTCAAGGCGTTACGAATGTTCTTGCATTGATTTACCAAAGATCAAAATATCATCAACAAAAACAATTAAAAAGTTTCCCAGATATGGTAAGAGATTGTTCAACATCCACATAAAGGAAATTAAGGCATTTACGAATCCAACGACCACTAAAAAGTATTCATAATGGTCCTAGTATGTAATGAACACAGTGTTTGGTACATTCTTATCTACAATGCAAAGCTAATGGTGCCCACTCAAATCAAATTTTTGAAAAAATGCTCGTTTTAAGCCAATAAAAATATCATTGATGCAAGGAAGTGGGTAGTTATCCTTTATAATAAACTTGTTCAAAGCCCTATAATCCATGCACATCCACATAGTACCATTATTCTTCCCTATTCACATAAAACGTGGTCCAATGGAAATTTAAAGGGTTGAATGAAGCCCATTACCAATAATTCCACGACTCATTTTTCCACCTCTTTTTCTGCATAGTTGAGCTAATACAATGCCTTGTAGGTGGGAAATGCTCCAGCTTCTAACTCAATTTGATGATCAAACTCTCCATGAGGTGGCAACGCTAGTGTTAAGTCATCAAAAAATACATCATGGAACTTTTGAAACAAAGATCTCAATCAAATATCTACCTTTGGAACGGTTATGCATATTCTATGGGCATACCAAGATCACAGACTTATTTTTGCTTTTTCCCAAAGGATGGGAGACCATATTTGCTGCTCTTGGACTCCCGATTGATATAAATGAGAAGTTGCATAATGGATGATCAGAGGATATGTATGAATTGCTATGTGTTGTTGAAATATTGTAACTTCAAAGGATATTCTAAATGTATTTTACTGATGTAACCCAAGGGAGATGTTATTATTCCTCCGACGGGGTGTTACTCTTGTATTTGGTCATCATAAGAGTCATGAGGTAAAGCCTCCACTTGTGTCGGGTCTTCAGTACCCTAATAAATAATATAATATATTGCTTTTAAGTTTTGAGTATTCCTAGGTGAAGTCGGCCCAGATAGTTTATTGGGGCCGACTTGTCTAGTGCAAAAGTCAATTGACACATATGCATAAATAAAGGAGTCGTGGTTCTTATTTGAACACAAACTCACTCACTTTAGTAGCGCATAGGAGAGAGAGACACACAGAACAAAAGGAGGAGAACACCTGTTTTTGGGGTTATCTTTTATATACATCTTATACAGAGGAAGTTTTTGCTGGGTTTTCTACTCCTTGAGGGTTTCCCAGGATAAATGTTGTGTCTATCGTATAATTGTGTTTCTATCAGTGATTCTTGATATGTTGCTGCTGTGATTTTGAATTGAATACTATTGAATCTAGTTGAGCATATGAAAACTTAACATGGTATCAGAGCTAACTTGATTAGAGCAGCTTTCACAAGGTGAAATTCTCCCTCCTCCCTCTTCAGAAGAAATTAGGATTTCTGCAAAAGTTGGAATTTTGACGATCTACTTGCATAGAAAGTTGTGCCCCCCCAGAGCACATCTATTGAGCCCTAGATCGAAGTTTTTGGATGGTTAGATCTCCGAGAAAGCCAAATCCTAGTTTGGCAATGAACCAGAAAAACTGCATTGAAACGGAACCAAAAAATCTATAGTGCTGCAACCTTGCAAGTAGGATTTGAAGACTGAAGATTAGGGATCTCCAGAAAGCAGTTGGATCAACCAACTCGCCTCCTCCAAGCACATCTACTGGTAAGTTCAATCTCCTGTTTTGATAAATTTCAATTTTGAGTGACTTAATGGACAAGATGGCCCCAAGCACTAAGCTTGAGGACAAATTGGAAGGCCTAGAAAACTTCCTAGCTTTGAAGTATAGGATTGGCTCATTCTGAAAGAGAATGGTCTTGAGAAGTACATCAAGAATGAAGTTGCAGAACCTGAAGAAGCTGAAGCTAAGGAAAAGCATGAACAAGACCTAATCAAGGCAATGAGAATCATTGTTGATTCCATTAAGGATCACTTGATCCCTCAGGTATCATCTAAGAAGACACCTAAGCAAATGTATGATGCATTTTCCAGAATGTATGAAGGAAAGAACATCAACAGAAAGATGAATTTGAGAGCTCAATTGAAAGGCACCAAGATGAGCAAAGAAGAATCTATTCAAGATTACTTCCACAAGGGTCTCCCAGATCAAAGAGAAGCTAAGTGCTATTGGAGATATCCTTGATGAGGATGAATTGGTTATGACTGCTCTCAATGGCCTCACTAGACCTTGGGACTCATTCATCCAAACTCTATGTGCAAGAAAAGAAAGTATGAAGTTTGACATAGTATAGGAAGATTGCATACAAGAAGAAGCTAGAGTAGCCAATAGAGAAGCTCTTCTCAGAGAAGATGATCAGGCTCTAGCTACCCATACTAAAGAAATCAATCAATCAAACTTCAAGAGGAGTAATCATAAGCCTTCAATGACGAAATTCCAGAAGAAGAAGAAGAAGGATTACTCAAAGTATCAATGCTACAATTGTCATAAGATAGGACATCTTGCTAGAGAATGTCCATCATCAAAGAACAACAACAACAAAAGGCATCATGCTCATCTAGTTGAAGATGAGAATGAAGAAAGACCTCGAAAGAGAACTAGAGGTGAAGATGTAGAAGAATATGCGTTATTCTCTGCACTCTTTGGGTCTGTAACACCTGGAGAAGATACATGGCTTATTGATAGTGGTGCCTCTAAGCACATGACAAGAGAGAAGACAACTTTGTCAAATCTTTGAAGAGAAGAACTCTCCCCAAAAGGTATCATTGGGAGATGACTATAAATATCCCATCAAAGGTATTGGAGAATCAAGCTACAAGCTTGACTTTGGGACCTCCATGAAGATGAAGGAAGTACTGCATGTACCAGGTTTGAAAAAGAACCTACTCTCCATATCAGCTCTAGATAAGAAAGGATATAGAGTTGCTTTTATAGATGGACAAGTACTTATGTGGTCAAAAGGAAAGACACTTGAAGATGTAGTCATTGGAGAGGAAGGAGGACTGTACAAGCTCAAGGGACATCCAGAGACAGCCCTTGTCCATGAGACTACCAACTCAAGTGAATTGTGGCATAAGAGACTTGCTCACATCAACTACAAAGCATTACCCTATGTGAGCAAGGTGGTAACAAGGTTACTAGATCTGAAGATCGAACATGAGGGAACCTGCAAGGGATGTGCGCAGGGAAAGAACATCAAGAATCCCTTTCCGAAAAGTGACACAAAGACTAAAGGTACGTTGGAACTAATCCATTCTGATGTACGTGGTCCTATGCCCTCCATATCCTTAAGTGGATATGAATACTATGTCACATTTATTGATGATTATTCAAGAAATACTTGGATACACTTCTTGAAGAATAAGAGTGAAGTGTTCAGGAAATTCAAGGAATTCAAAGCCTTGATAGAAAACCAGTCAGAAAAGAGAATCAAGACATTGAGATCAGATAATGGTGGAGAATACACTTCAAAGGAATTTGAAGCATTATGTAAGGAGGCAAGAATCAAGAGGGAACAAACCACTCCCTATAATCCACAACAAAATGGTGTTGCGGAAAGAAAGAATAGAACTATCATGGAAGAAGTGAAGACCATGATTCATGAGCAAGACCTCCCTATGCACCTATAGGCTGAACCTGCAAGAACAACCGTATATGTGCAAAATAGATTATCTCACGGTGCTCTTGGATTCAAGACTCCTAAAGAGATGTATACCGGAAAGAAACCTGAAGTAAGCCATCCCAAGATATTTGGCTATCCAGTATATGTACATATTCCGAAAGAGAAGAGAACCAAATTGGATCCTTTTGGTAAGAAGAGAATATTTGTACAATACTATGAAGGCTCCAAAGCCTTCAAGATATACATCTCAGGATTCCATCATATCGAGATTAGTAGGGATGTAACCTTCGATGAAGAGGCAGCTCTTAAGAAATCTAGAAGGTGTCAGCTTGAAGAAGTACATAAAGAAGATGTACCTCCCAGAAGGACAGAAGCTGAACCAACTCCTGAAATAGTAGCATCAGAAGATCATGACATGCTAGAGCCTCAGGAGCCCCCTACTGTGGATATCTCTCGAAAGAGAAAACCAGCTTGGGTAAGAGAAATCATACAAGAAGCAGAAAGATATGTTACACCAGAAGGCTCCACAATAACCACCAAAAGATCAAAGCCATATTCCAATTATGTAGCTTTGATGTGTGATCTTGTAGACCAAGAACCCAACAGCTATGAGGTAGTTACACAGAAGAAAGAATGGGTTGAAGCAATGACGGAAGAATACCAGTCGATCATGAAGAATGATGTTTGGAATATTGTTCCCAAACCAGAAAACAAGAGTGTGGTTTCTTCAAAATGGATCTACAAGATAAAACATGCTGCGGATGGAAGTATTGAAAAGTACAAAGCAAGATTTGTGGCTAGAGGATTCTCTCAGAAAGAGGGGATCGATTATGAAGAAACATTTGCTCTAGTAGCAAGGTACAATTCCATCCAAACTATCATGGCACTTGCTTCCATGATGAAATGGGACTTACACCAAATGGATGTAAAGACAGCCTTCCTTAATGGTGTGATTGAGGAAGAGGTTTACATCGAACATCTAAAGGATTTGAAGTCGAAGACAAAGCAACTCATGTATGCAAGTTGAAAAAGGCTCTGTATGGACTGAAGCAAGCTCCTAGAGCTTGGTATGGCAGAATAGATAGCTTCTTGACAAGCATGGGCTTTACCAAGAGTAAAGTTGATCCTAATCTTTATATGAAGATGATGGATGATGAACCAGTCATACTATTGTTGTATGTGGATGATCTATTTTTGATTGGAAATGAGAAACAGATCAAGGATTGCAAGAAGAAGCTAACTGAAGAATTCGAGATGAAAGATCTTGGATTGATGCATTATTTCCTAGGGCTGGAAGTGTGGCAGAGCCCAGAAGGAATCTTTCTGAATCAGGAAAAGTATGCAATAGAAATCTTGAAAAGATTTGATATGTTGGATTGTGTTACCACCTAAGTTGTACTTAGTCGGTGTTATCAAGTGAGCCTGGTGAACCGGACAAAGAGGATTTGTTCGGACTTCACAAGACCTTCAGACTTGCTTCTGGGAAGTGTTTTTTTTATCTACCACATGTTCATACCCCCTTGGGGAAGTTGTAATAAAATGTTCTAGCATGGTAGTGTCTATAAAAGACTAAGTCTCTTGGACTTTATTTGTCAATCCGATCAGCCCAGAGTGTTTTTTCCCTTGGTTATTATTGGTTGTTGAATAAACGACTGATAATTTCTGAGTTTTTCACTCAATACTTCCAAAGTTGGGGTGGTCGGCTTGGCATTTAGGCCTATTGAGGTTATTAGAGTCTGTGTGTCAATGTATAAACATGCTAGGCATTATGGTCGATTCATATGAACATGTGCTAAGTCCCCCTAGGTTTTGTTTTTTTAATTTTTAATTTTAATTTTTCCACAAAACTTAGGCTATTTTTTAATAGTCTAATTGGAAAAATTGGTCTTGTAATAAAAGTGGAGTTAAAATCAAATTCAGTCATGGGGGTGCTCATTTTCTAACTCGGAGCACCCGGTAAACCCATAAACCCACTTTTCCTAAGTTTTGAGTGATTTTTCCATCACTCAAGTGAGAAAATCCAAAAAAAATCAAATATTAATTAATTTAATTAAAAATTAATTAAATATTGGAGCAAATCCAAATTCCTAAATCAGTGGACTTTGCTCCGATTTGACTGAAGTCATTCTCATCGGCTTCAGATTGACCGGGAGTTCCCATTCCTTGACTGGAGGCATGAATCAGGGTTGAAGAGGAACTTCACTAGCTCATGCAGATCTGGGGGTTGCGCCCTCCTTTCTCTCTCCTCCACACGTGTGGATCAAAATGGCAGTTGTTTGTTGGATGGTTCAGTTCACTGAGTGAGGTGTCACTCCGATTTGCAGTTCCAGTCTAGTTAGACTCAGTCAGTTAGACTCACAGTCCAATCCAGTTGGACTCAGTCTAGTTTGGTTAGACTCAGTTCATCATCAGATCAGGCTCGGCTTCACTCTCTGCCAACTGCAGTCTCTCCTTCAATCAGGCATGCGCCCTTCTTGGCCAGTCTGGCCATAAATAAAGCAACTTTTTCCTCTTCCAAGCTAGTTAGAGTTGGGAAGGAAGGCTTGCTATTGTGTAATATTGTATTGTTCATCCTTTTTTGTTGAAATAAAGAGAAGCTTTGGAGGCTAAATTGTGGAGTACTTTTCATGTGTGGATCATCATTATCATGCTAATTTTGAGGTGAACTGCTATTTTTTCAATTTTTGCATTAAACTGTTGTCTACCTAAATGAGTATTGGAATCATAGGAATAGATCATTGTAAGTAAGTTTACCTACTCCTATTTTGCTACATATGTTTGAATGAGCTAATATTTGCATGCTAAATAAGATTATTTTCATGCTATGTCATCTATTTCTCATATGTATCTTCAGATTTAATAGTTTTGTTTGCAGGATTTGTTGTTTAGCTTGCAGGTTTGTCGTGATTGGAAGAGTTGTGGTTCAAGTTTGATGCCACTAGTTTTCCAATAGAGATTGTGAAGATTGTGCCCCTCGGTGCTTCACTGACAAGTTTCTTTTGCAGATTTGTTTCAGCAACAAGCATTTCTCTTTTCCTCTTCCTCCTAAAAAAATTAAATCTTCTTGGTTACTTGGCTTTTATATTTTAGATATGTTGTTTCAAAGCTGAAACCTTTCTAGATCTGAACATATAGGAGTTGCATGCATAGATTTAGTTTCATTTAAGAAAAAGATTCAAGTCCTTTCTCTTTAAAAAACTAGATCTAGCAGTAAAGGTCTTTCAATTTTTATAAGCAGTTTTAAGCCAAATCAAAAGCTTATTTAAAGTGAATAGTCTTTCTTTATTAAAAGTTAAATCCAACATCTAAAGTACACATTGCATTGGCTGCCCTAAAGCTAGCCAAAATCCTCAAGAGGACTTGTTCTCTTGAGTTATTTTTGTCTTTTCGTAAAAAGTACTTTAACTTAGTCTTTTTCGGTAGTTTTTTGGGGGTTGTCCAAAGACACTTTTAAGTGTTTTTAGGCACTTTACACTAATTAAAGCTTGCTGGTTTTTAGCAGGTCCATCCGAAAAGAGGAGGAGGTGATGTCCGAAAAGCGATTTTTGGGCCATTCAAAACCCCCCAAGGGTCTCCCCATCTTCCATAATCATTATTGTTGTGCTTTGTAAGCCCTTGGGTTCATTCGGTATAAGAACCAAGCGGCATTTTTCAATTAATTTGCTGATATTTGTAACTCTTAATAATAAAAAGAATTACTTCGAGTAGGCTCTTTCGAGTCCACTCCCCATCCCCCAGAGGGGATCCTGCATTTTGTGATTTTTGCACTTTTTCACTTTTTTCTAGTTTTGTCTTGTATTGCAGCATTGTATGCTTTGAATCATAAGCATTTCAATATCTTTTACAAATTCAAAGTAATCATACTACTTACCCCATGACTTCTCGATTGACCCGAAAGGGGAAAGAGATGCATGGTAGGACTAATTAGATAACCTGTGAGTTGTGTTTTGATGTTTGTTTTATTTTTATTTTTTATCATCTAAAATTAACCCCTCCTCGCTTTCCCGATTGAGGTCCACTTGGACCGAAAGAGATTCCTGGATGTTTTCCCTTTTTAACAAAGAACACAGCTTAAAATTTACTAAAATTGACAAGACTCCGATGTGTATGCTCTACACTTGGCTGCGATTCGTCCAATCAGTCAAGCTGTATCAAAAGCAACGCGAGTGACTAGAATAATTAGGATTCACTTTCCCCAATTAAACACCCCAAGCAAAAATCCAACGCCTCGATTAAACCGTAAACGATGACAAAATACCCAAAGGAAGTGTGAACTACTGGACAGTGACCTCGAGGCGCCGATCTCTGTTACATCTTAACAGGTGTATTATGAACACAATCTTAGAGACTCCATTCAGCCCACACATTCCTTGCGGGTAGCCGTAGTAGTTGTTACTTTTGGACATACTCCAAGTACCCCCTGGGTATATCTGGAGTTCCCCCGCCTAATTTAATTCACTCATCATACATTAACTTAAAATTTGACCAAGAGCACTTGCAACACCCATTTGTATTTCAACAGCAATCTCAATTGTGGACTCCATTATTGGCACTAATCTATTTGATATTATCATATGTTTCTGCATTACTGCTTATCAAGTTTTGATTTCTATGTTGTTGTGGTATAACAAATCTTGCAAATATCTTGTGTCAAATTCATTTGTCAAAACTCCTAAAAAACTTACTCATTTAATACCATCATCATCTAAGTAACCAGCCTTAGTAACTCGTAGGGTCTACCCCTCTTGGCTTCGTTAAGAGTTTGCCTAAACGGAGGAGTCAAGAACAAGGTGATAGCCTTGACTCAAGACTTGCCCCCAAGGACACACCGAGTGGCTTGAAGATTTCTACCACGTTCCCCCCCAGGTGTGTGAAAGGCGACAACAGATTGTAAAGTCATGGCCACACCCATGGACACCAACTTAAAGTTGTTGTCTAATGAGACATCCGAGCTAGTGGACATGACTCACTATAGACAAATTATTGGGTCACTAATGTATCTAACAAACACAAGGCCAGATATATGCTTTCTTGTGAACACCTTGAGTTAGTATCTAGTTAAACCTAGACGGGTTCACTTGATAGCTGCAAAGCATGTGATGAGGTACCTAAAAGGTACAATTGATTTGGAAATGTACTATAGGAGAGATCATGACTACAATTTGTATGGGTATACAGATTCAGATTTGGCAGGAAGTGCCGCAGGCAAAAAGAGCTCCTCAGGTGGATGTTATTGTCTGGGATCCGCCATGATCTCATGGTTCAGTAAGAAATAGTCCAGTGTTGCTCTCAGTACAGCTGAAACAGAGTACATCGCAGCTTGCTCCGCTTGCTGTGAAGCGATATGGCTTCAGAAGCTGATGTCAAGAATATTTGACATGGAGGTGGACACCACAGTAATTTTCTGTGACAATCAGAGCTGTATAAAGATGACAGAAAATCCAGTCTTCCATGACAAATCGAAGCATGTAGAAATCCGATATTTCTATATAAGAGATATGGTACAAAAAGGAGCCATCAAGCTCCAGTATGTGGGTACCGATGAGCAAGTTGTTGATATACTGACCAAGCCTCTATCTCGAATGAAGTTTGAATATTTCCACAACAAGCTTGGTGTAGTTAGAAAGGACTTTCCTCGCAAGGAGAAAGAGTGATGGGACTACAAATGATGGACCCTCTTCGAAAAGGAAGATCAGGTCAAAGACATGAACCCTCCTCGGACAAAGAAGGAGCAAGTTGATAATATAAAACTTCCCAGGAAAGAGGGAGTAATGATGAGACTGACATCGATGATGGATGACAGTGATGATGGTCTGACATTTATTTGTGGACGATAGTATCCTCTCTTGAGGATGGCAGGTATAACACTCTGAGCATGAGAGTGGTCCTTACTAGTTAAAGGATGACCCTACAAGATGTTACTCTTGCATGGAGAATACTCACATTCAGTTGTGAATAGCGTAGATTAAACACTCACTCATGGGTGGTCCTAACTTCAATGGTCTGGATGCTCTACGATGAGTCCTCACGGACGCCAGGACTGACATCATGTATGCAATCAAGATCTCCTCTGCAGACAATACTCTTGCTTGGAAGAGTAGGCCTACACGCAAGTGTAGATACCATAGTGTAACACTCACTTGGGAGTGGTCCTAACCTGTATGGTATGGATGGTCTACGATGAGTCCTCACGGACGATAGGGCCAACACTTGGTGCGGTCGAGATTTACATTTAGTTGTAGACGATTCAGCTGATCAATGTCATGGATCATGTTGATGGAGGATTGCATCGTCCTTGGACTTATGTCCTAAAGTGATCAGGATTGATCATCCTGCAAATAGATCATGTGTACTGTAAGTAGCGTGGCGGCAAAAGATCAAATAGATCGAAGTACAGCAGCGAAGGGTCAAGTAGATCGAAGTATGTTCAGGTACACGGGGTACTCCCAAAAGACCAAACACCTTGAGCAACCGCTTCACACAAATAGATCACAGATCAACACACCGATGTTTGTCACGTGGTTAAAACCCTCGAGAGGGAAACAGTCCACGACCCCAGTCAAATAGCTACTTGGAGCAATTTATTATGCAAAAGAAAAAAAGTTACATGAGCTTCTCATAATCGATCAACTAGCCAAGGACCCTCTATGCTCTTTAAATAGAGATCATAGACCAATCGGGTGTTAAGCCACGGATCAATGGTAGGTATGATCTAAGAAAAGTTGAACTGTCGGATCACTCTATGAGTCTATGTCTAGAACATATCGTGACCGTCGGATTAGAATATTTACAAATGCATACTAAAGAAACACACTTTTACCTAACGGATATATTACACAAGTTGATCT